>JAPFRF010000019.1:2503347-3020847 GCA_029282475.1 Phrynocephalus forsythii
AACCCAAAACCTGTGATGTTGAAGGTACTGTTGTGTCAGAGGCCTAGGAGGAATTATCCTAGGTGGATGAAATAGATTACCTAAGTTTTTCCTTCCATAATAGATTACCACATTTTTTCCTTCCACATCTCTCCTTCTGGTCATGGTGGTGATAAAAGAGTCTTGGACACCTCGATGACTGATCAGATTTACTAACAAGCTTTTATGGCTGTCCATTTCAGGTCCATAAGAACATATGAGATAAGCCATGCTGGATCAGGCCAAAGGCCCATCTAGTCCAGCTTCCTGTATCTCACTGTGGCCCCACCAGATGCCTCTGGGAGCACACAAGACTAGATATCTGTCTCCTGCTACCAGTCCCCTGCATCTGGCCCTTGAAGTACCCCGGTTTTAAGCCTGGAGATGACACATCTCCATCATTGTTTGTAACCTGTGATGGACTTCTCCAGGAATCTGTCCAATTCCTTTCTGAAGGTATCCAGGCCAGATGCCATCACCACCTCCTGTGGCAGGGAGTTCCACAGACTAACAACATGCTGGGTAAAAACAATATTTTCTTTTGTCTGTTAGAGGGATGAGTTGCAGTGTGGGCAGTTGTAAACAGAGCAATGAAATGCAGTCAGCTGGTTAGAAAGTTTCTGATCAGCTAAAAAGGTTATTTCCATTAATCAGGTAGAAGAGTTTTTAATTTTAATTTGTTTTTTTTTAAAAACTCAGCTATTGATAAAAGTGCCTAGGAAAAATGCGAAGTGCAGTAAGTGGCGTTTCAGAAGAAAGATTTCTGGCCTGCTAAAAAGGGGCCTGTCACGAGAACGCAGATGAGCAATCCATCTGAAAACCAAACAAGATGGTACTTTACGCTTCGGAACAAGCGCTTCAATTCAAATTCATCACTTTATCTATTGATTTCCAAAATGATGGGACATAATAGGTATGCTAAGTCCCCAATTCAAGACAAATTTGCTCTCAAGTCAATGTGTATACAGAGATGGGGAGCTGCACTTCACAGAATCTATGGTGGGTCTCAGAAAGGACAGGGGAGCTGCGGAGGTGGGGCTGAGCATTTTTCTGGTGTCACATCTCTTTGATAAAGGCTTGGCCCCTAAGAGATTCAGAAACTGGGCTGTCAGTCAGGGGGGAAAGTCTACACAGTGTAAAACCGTTGTGACCTGAAAACAAGATCTGATGATCCTTTCAGCACATCATTGGAAGCAGTGCTCCCTTCAGAGGGAAACAGATTTGTTTCTTTCAGAACAAAGTTGCCTTATTCCATGTCCAGACCCTACCTGGACCACTGTGTTCAGTTAAGCACATCCCAATTTAAAAAGGATGTTGACAACCTTGAATGGGTCCAGAGGAGGGTAGCCAAGATGGTTAAAGGTCTGGAAGCAATGTCTTACAAGAGTGACGTAGGGAGCTGGGAATGTTTAGCCTTACAAAAAGAAGATTGGGAAGGGGATATGATAGCCATGTTTAAATATTTGAAAGAATGTCATATCAAACAGGGGACTGGCTTGTTTTCTATGGCATCTTGAAGAGATTAGGACTCGGAGCAAAGGTTTCAAACTACAGGAAAAGAGATTCCATTTGAACATGAGGAAGAACTTCCTGATGGTTAGAGCTGTCCGACAGTGGAAGATGCTGCCATGGAGGGTGGTTGAGTCTCCTTCTTTGGAGGTGTTTAAGCAGAGGCTAGATGGCCATCTGTTGGGAGTACTGTGATGGGGGGTTCCTGCATGGCTGGGGGTTGGACTGGATGGCCCTTGAGGTCTCTTCCAACTCTCTGATTCTGTGGTCTTTCTGGGAGTACATCTCCAGAATTTCCACAAAAGGTTGTGTTTTTTCTTTCACTTGCCCTATCATCTTTTCTGCAGTTGAGGGTTGGATCTAGGAGGAGATGCGTACCATGGAACAATGCTTCCTTTCCCAGATGAGGGCAGAAAGCTGAGCACCTTTTCACTTGTAATATTACTTAGAGAGGCATCCCCCATATTTTAACTGTGCAACTAGATTCACACTTTCACATTTGCCTTTTCCAACAATTTTATTAGCACTTGAATTCCTACTCAAAAGAAACTAGCCTTGGTGGACTTCCATTTCTGTTCAGGCAGACTTCTAGCAAGTGGCTGGTTACCAAAGGGAGGGTATTAGTGTTGTATTTTTAAAAAAACTTAACCATTTTTTCATGTGCTTTTAAATAGTTTTAAATGGTTTCATTCTGGTAGATACATCCCCTTTTCAATTGCTTCTTCTCATTGCCCTTTATTGTATTTTAAATGCATGTGCTTTTTGAAACGTTTTGCAGTGTTTAACCCCTTTACTGGGGTATAAATGGAACCAATGCATGAATGAAGGGTGGAGATTTGACATATCGTGACCTGAATATTGTGAGAGGCAGGTGACCATCTCCCCTCTGGCTCTTAATGCAGTGCCACTACTTCCTGAAGAAAACATTATCTAGGAAAAAGTGATATCATGTACACACAGTGAGGGCCATGCACAGTGTTTCACAAAGATGAAAAAAGAAGAAAATGTTGTGTTGCATATCATACAATGGTGCACAGCTGTGTACTGAGAAAGTTGTAGGTATAAATTATTTTTGTTTCTGTGTTGCAAAATTAAATATCTGGGCTCCTCCTCCCTTCCCTTCCCTCCTTTGAACGATGTGCCACTGAGATGAGAATCAGCTTCTTGCAAGATGCTGTTCCACAGTATGGCATGATTCCTTTGGCAGGACAAACCAAGGTGCTGAGATGCCCAGGCTGGAAGATTTGACCTTTTCCAAGATAGTCCTTTAGATCCTAATCTCCTAGACCAGTGGTTCCCAACTGTGGGTCCTCAGCAGTTCAAATGAACTAATGTTCCCAGAAGCCTTCACCGCCAGCTGTGCTGGCCAGGATTTCTGGGAGTCGTAGTCTAAGAACATCTGGGTCACCCAAGGCTGGTAACCGCTGTCCCAAAAGATGTTCCAGTGGGAGCCTCTCAGCCACGGATGGGAGAAAACAGAGGGGTGCCCAAGCATTGTATCTTCACTTACCATGAAGCTTCTGCAACCTCAATCCTCAATAGGTCCACACGGATCTGATTTCTGATATCTTTATCTGGAAGGTCTTCAGATAACACCAGAGAGAAGTCTTATGTCTCAGATCCTGGAGATTCAATGCACAGCCCAATGAGAATGTCCTCCAGAAATTTGGGGCCATAATATAACCGGCTAGAAGCGGTAGTCCAAAACTTACGCAGGGCGTCTCGATGCACTGATTTGATCTTGGAAGAACCAATGAGTCTTATGGTTAGTTGAGATGAAAATGACTAGGTGACCTCCACCCCGTCATGGTCTGTCAGCATGACCTACCTCACAGGGCAGTTGTGAAAGTAATATGAAAGTGGGCAACATTCATGTCTGGCATTTAGTTCAGTGGGACATACTGTAAATATAACACATCATGTACTTGTTATTTTCCACGTCAGCCACCAAGATTTGCTTGTGTGAGAACCTTTGATATCTCCATCAGGTGCTCAGTAGCTCAGAGAGCTGTTCAAGGGTTGGTTTCTCTCATGGCCAAATCCATTTCACACCCATTTTGGTGTTACCTTCTACCTATATGGTGTCCCAAACCCATGCCTTCCTTTGCCTTGAGGAAATAAACCCTTTTGCGCCCTTTCGGAATGGCACCGACCCGTCACTCTGCCCCTTGAGGCAGGAAAGCAGAAAGAAGCCAGAAAGTTAACATGTATAATCCAGATATATTTATATTTTAC
Source organism: Phrynocephalus forsythii (assembly GCA_029282475.1). NCBI lineage: Eukaryota > Metazoa > Chordata > Lepidosauria > Squamata > Agamidae > Phrynocephalus > Phrynocephalus forsythii. Next base: position 2,507,110 of record JAPFRF010000019.1, read on the forward strand.
CTTCTGAGATTAGCACAGGATATTTAGAAAGGTTATAAAGTCACACTGACGTTCTGATGTAATTTTTTTTTCTGCTGTTCAAACCCCCCCCACGCCCCTGAAAGTTTATGTACATACAAGAACACAGCACAAACAATCCAAGGCCACCTTCCTTTCTTTTAACCCCACAGCCAACCCATATTTGTGTGTGTGTGTGATGCGTATGCTTTTGTTTTTGTTGCTTTTTTAATTTAGACAGCAGTACAAATATGGCTTCCATGTGAATACTGGGAGGGATGAACTCCAACCAAGAAGGATCATAAGCCTAATTCCAGTAGGGGGCGCCAGCTGCCAGTGGTAGGGGACAAGATGGTGGATAGTAACCAGTGTCCTTTGGCATTACTACTACCCATGCCGTCCCCCACCTGAAAACCAGGCATCCTGCTTCTGAGTTTCTCTGAAAAACAATTAACAAATAAACAATTGGAATGTTTGTTGGAGGCATCCTATTTTTTTTCCCTGGAGCCTTGGTGGTTTAGGGAAAAGACCATGCTGATCTTGATGTTTCCAAATGCCAGTCGCACCCCCCCCCCCAGAGTGCTGTGGGTTCCAAAGCGTGCTGGACTTTGATTCCCAGAAAGCCATCCAGGATGGCCCAAGGTCAGGGATGATGGGAGCTGTAGTTTGACAGCTGTGAGGTCCTGGGGTTTTCAACCACAGTTTTAGAGAGCAGACAATCCGCTGTAATATTTGGGCCCTTTCTTGCGTCAAATGAAAAACAGAATCCAGAATGGAGGGCATGAGTTTGAAAAGATGAGATTTTGAGGGGTGGCAAAGTTGTCATTGAATCCATCCGCCCACCCACTGAAGGGCCCCACTTAAGCTTTTCACACCTGGTCTATAAATGGACTGTCATCATAAAGTGCCCTGAAGATTGAGTCTACGGCAGTGGAAGGAATCTGTAGAACCTGTGGTTGATAAGTGCAATTTCACTTGTGCACTCCGGACTTTAGTCAGAACATTAAAGAAACTACATGAAGATGCCACAAGTGATTTAGAAGAATGGATACCATGGACAGGGCCTGCGAAGTTAGAAGCCAATTCAATAGTACAAACAAACAGAATCACCAGCCTCTTCTGTTTGAAGGTTGGTCCTTGGCCTTGCTGTCAAAGGTCTTAGGATGGATAGAAGGGTGTGACTTAATTCTCATTTTGATCTCACCACCTTGGCTAATGTCTTCCTTCAAACAGAGGCACAATAATTGGTCTTTTACCTTGAGCTATCAACTGCTGAATAGCAAATGGCCACACATGTGTGCTTGGGCATGTTTGGGGAGTGAAAAAACAGAGGTTTCCACTCACAAGAAGCTGCAAGAATAAAGTCAATTTGACTGCAAAAGCATTGATGAATATAACAGGATTTTAAAGGAGGGAACCTCTGCAGTTAATTTGAACTTCTTGGAAAGAGATTTGAAATGGTGAGATAAATTTATGTGGAGAAAAAAATATATGACAATATCATATCCATGAAGTCTGGTGGTTCCAATGCCTAGAGGTGGTTTCAGCCAGAACTTTAAAGTGCTGGCCAAGGTGCTGATCCTCCTTTGAGGGTTCAGTACCATGGATAGCAACTGGAAACTTCTGCCTAAATTCCACAGCAGCCTCAACCCTCAGAGCCTCTGTTGGGCTACGCTCAGGATGGGCGGGAGATAATTCTCACCAGGATATCAAACTGCTCAAAAGAATAAATCAATCCAACCACAAACCATCTTGTATGATTCCTATAATTTTAAAAGAAGCTACAGAAATCGAAAAAGCTTTTTTTCTTTTTTTGGGACTAGAGCTCCAAGAAAATAAATGTGGGTCCTGGGATAAAGAATACTGTATTGGATACAGAGATTTGTGCATCACTAACAAAGGAAGGAAGGAAGGAAGGAAGGAAAGAAGGGTGGGAGGAAAGAAGGAAAGAAAGAAAGAAGGGAGGGAAGGAAGGAAGGAAGGAAGGAAGGAAGGAAGGAAGGAATGGAGGGAGGGAGAGAGGGAGGGAGGAAGGGAGGAAGGAGCTTTCCTAAGCTCTGTCTAATCTTGCATGGTGATCTTTACATGCTTACCTTCTTTGAGGGTTCATCAATGTAATTGCCACTTCCTCCAGATGTTCTTGGACTGAAAATCCTATCAGTCCAGAGACTGTCTGGCCAACCAGCCTCCCCTGACCCTGAATGTCCCACCACCACCTCAGTAGAAGACAAAGCATGGACAATAAATAAATAAATAAATAAATAAATAAATAAATAGCAGTAATAACCACCTCCTTGCCTTCATAATTATGAGCTGATGTTACATTTTCTTCACAAACGATGCCTTCTCGCCTTTTTACCTCTTTGTCCCCAAGACTCTGTGCGCAGGAGCGGTTGGGTCCCCACCCCACCCTCTCACTGCCTTTCTCCACAGCTGCCCCCTCCATCGTTAGAAAAATGGTCCAGAGAAAGACAAAATTCTAACTGATGGCTTTAAAACAAACCAAGACCTAAAACAAGAGCAGGAACCCTTGGCTTCTTTTTTTCTCAAACTCAGCTGTTTCTTTCTCCCCGCTTGGGGCGTCCTCTCTCTCTCTCTCTTTTAAAACATGGGTTTGTATTTCCGGCGAAACAGAAGCCTTACTCCACTGGAGTGTCACAGGCTCTGCTTCTCTCGGCCAGCTGTCGTGTGGAATCCGAAATGTTGAATTTCCAGCCCTACCTGGAGAAATCTCACCCATGGAGAGAAACCGCCATGACATGAAATGAAGGTGGACGTTATATAACGGAAAGGAAATGGATGCATCCCTTTGGGGCAAAAGAGACCTGGCCCAAACCCAGCCTCCATCCAGCACATGCGTGGAGGAGGTGAGGCTTTCCAGATGTGATGGGACTACCGATCCCATTAGCCCCAGTCAACCTCGCCAACCACCTTCTGGATCTGCTGGATGGAGAAATCCCAGAATGTCCAATGTTGGGAATCCTACTAGACAGATGGACCCCTTACACGCACGCATACAGGGGACCCATGGGATGAGTTCTGTGTAAGCTTCTTGTTCAGAAAGAAATCTCCCAGCAAGCACTGGGGCAGGAACAGGGCATTTGGCCGGGTCTTGGCCTAGCTCTCTCTCCACCCTTTTACATATATGCTATCTCCCAGGTGGATCCGATTCAGGTGTTGAGAAGGTGCCTGTCAGGTTGATCAGATTCCCAGAATGGACAATTATGGTATTTGTAGTCTAGGAAATTAGCAAAGCCCTGTCCCTGCCCACAACTTGGAGCGTACCACAAGTTGCCCGATGTGACACCAGCACATCATGCCTTTAAAAATGAAAACCAAGGCTAAATGAACATCCCTGATGCTCAGATCCAAGTTGAAAGGGCCCGGCGTCCTAGTGGGGCCAACCTGAGACCTTTGGTAGCCCGAAGTGATGGGAGTATATGGGGCTTCCGCTCTCTCAGGGCTGGTCAACTGATTTCCTCTCCTAAGGGAGAAAACTCCTACAAGCCCTTGGCCTGCTTCCGGCCTCTAAAAACACAACAGTCATCAATTAAATCATCAACCATCTGCTGTTTCCTCTTTCATGAAAGCTTCAGTCCATTTCTGCGACAAGTGATTCTCTCCCACTCAGCCGAACGGCTCTTATACACACATACAAACAATCACGACAACTGCTGGCCTAAAGCAAGAGGTAACCAGCGGCCCGTTAACAGATTGCACACTTTTTGTTTGGTGGCTTGTTTTGCAAGTTGGAAATGTCTTGGTAGAATTGTTTGCACACCCTGCTTGGATGTCCTCCCAAGCGCAACGCTGGAAAAAGTGCACCCACGTTTGGCCGCCACGAGAAGCAGTTACCGCAGGGTGAATGGGAAAGGCAGCATGCGGGCACTGTGTGTCTTCATGCGCATGCAATGACATCCATGCTAGATGCATCAAAGATACTGGAATCTGTGAGTGAAAGCTGCCACGGGGCTGGATGTCCCCCATCCTTGAGTGGGTTTGGGGACTGGCCTTCAGCCAGCTTGAAGGCTTGAAGGAGCCAAGCCTTTCCAAAATGCTGAAGCGGATGCCATCAAAGGAGGCAACGGGAGATGCTATTTGAGATGTCACACTTTCAAAGCACCAACTAAGCACCCAAGGGATGGCATGGATGAGCCCGCTGATCTCTTGACAATGCCCTCTCTGCCTTGAGCCCCACTGAGAGGCACCAAGTCATTTGCTACCCCCATCCACCTCCTGGTGAAACGTTTCCCTCCAGATGTGCAGGGCTACATGGGTTGGTGGCAGAACTGTGAGAAGTCCAACAGCAAGGGTGCTTCTGAGCATACCTAAAAGGCATGTTCAGATAGTATGAGTCTACCATGTCCTAAGATTTCAACTCCAAAGCCTGAGACTTGGAGAATGGACCCCACAGCCAGAGTCTTGGGGGTCACATCCTGACAACACTAAGGGTGTGATTTAATAGGGAGAGAAATGTGATCAAGTTTTCCCCCATCCCACCCCCACACAGGACCACTAGAGGGAGAGGGAGAGAGAGAGAGAGAGAGAGAGAGAGAGAGAGAGAGAGAGAGAGAGAGAGAGAGAGAGAGAGGAGGAAATTGACTAAAGGCCTTTGTTTGCAGGTTGTTAACATAGCTCTCTTGTAGCCCAGCAGGAGGCACCGCCACAGGATAGCTACTAATAAGCTGCAAACAAGGGCAGAGTTCTTGTTCTTTCTTTTTAGCGTTGCCATCTTGGTGCCCTAGCACACCAAAGAAGAACTAACACATTGAAAATAGCACTAGCACATTGTGCCCAGAGGTGAACAGTGGAAGAAAGGAGAAAAGAGAAACCAAAGCCCAATGCTTGTCTGGTTTAAGTCATTCGCCATTCAGGAGGCATAATGGAAAGAGCTGGTTTCAGTGCCCTCAGGGGCTTCTGTAGCATCCCTGCATCCTTTCCCATGAATAACGTTTCCCTGTGCTACATTCCCGTTTTAATATTTGATGCTTCAATCCAGGCCAGAATTTGAGACTAGCCGGGATTGACTATAGGCTAGTCCATTCTAAGGGCTTCTACCAGATTCATAGAGTCAGGGCTCACCTGGAATGAAGGTGGAGTGGCTGCTTATGGCTGTAGCCAAAGAAGGGTATATAAAAATGGGACTTGACATCTAAAAAGAAAATAATTAAAATAATTAAAAAATTAATTAAAAATCTTTTTATTCTCTAGATTTTTGAACAAAATGGTTTTCTTTCTTTCTTTCTTTGAAGAACATATGCATTTATCCTGAGTTATTTACATTCACATTTCTCAGTTCCCTTTGATTTTTGATAAATTATTTTCATTGAAACATGCCAGTGCTTTGAAATTTGTTGGCAAGAGGGCCTTGGTTTGCATGGTACCTGCCATTTTTCGGTCAAAAGGGAAAGACGTTGTAATAAATTTCAATCCAGAGTTCTTTAGCTGCTGTAATTGCATTTGAATGTAAATCATTCCATTTTATGCTAAAGTTTATAATTTTATTGCATTCCAATTTCTGTTGCTCCTTCAGCTGTATTGTAAGCTACCTGGGTCCAAATTCTAGGAACAAATCTTTACATAAATAAAATAATTATTTCCACTCGAATGTTCTATTATTATTGTTCATAATAACTGGTTCTCTTTTTTCCTATCATAAACCTCTTTTAAGGTTTTTTTAACAACTGAAAAGTGGTATCAATTTTTTTTCAAAAGTCTTCGGAAAAGTTAACTTACAGCTTAAGAAAACTCAAAGCACTATGAAATGGACCCTTTATTTCTATCAAAAACACAGTCTGCTGTTCACTTAGTAAAGAAGGCAATTTCCCTCCTTACATAAAAACAGTGAAAGAACAGTTAAAATTCTGGCGAAACCCTTTCTGACCTCATTGTATCAATCTGGACTCCTAAGTGTAGCTTCATGACTTCAGAATATTTTTCTGCTTCATTGCTAGCTTTTAAAGTGACTTTTCTGAGGTTTTTGTGGTTGGTTGGCTTGTGTCTCTCTCTCTGTGTGTATTTCAGGTTGAAGTATTACATTTGAAATACCATGGTTTATTTAACATATTCTTGAAGAAATAAGAAATAATACTCCCCTGTGGTTTGGAGGCCAGTGATTTGAGAGGCATAAGACTGTAGATACGGAGAGAACGTAGAAAAGGGTTGGGATGTTTTTGGCCAACCAGTCACAGAATGGTGAGTTTGATGGCTGGAAGACCCCAGGACCTGAGTAGAGAATGTAAGACTATGACAATGTATGGCGGGCTAGATGAGCCCGTATTTTTCCTTTTGAGCCACAGAACGGCTGGAGGCTTGCATATGATGAATCATAGAATCCTAGAGTTGAAAGAGACCTCAAGGGCCATCCAGTCCAACCCCCTGCCATGCAGGACATCATGCATGCCATACTTGTACCATACATGGTGGACAAGAGCAAAGTGTCTTGGTGGATCAATCTCATGAAAATCCCTGCCTCTCCTGTCACCTTTCTGATGCCACCTCATAGAGGTGCCCCCAAGTTCTCGATAAAGATTCAGTTTCCCAAGATCTGGGGTATAGATGGAGGTGGACCCCATGCGGTGGGGCATATTTACAAAATTCACATGTCCTCACCTGGGCTAGAACTTTATGTTTGGGGCAAACCCAGGAAAGCCTCATCTTGGGGGGTGGGGCACATATTTGCCCTCCTCTCTGTCCGAGCTGAATGCATTCAGCCAGCCCTGAAGCCTTTTGCAGCGCTTCAACATTTCCTGTTCTGTTGCCCAGATTCAGAATGTGACATTGCAACCATGGGTGCCAGCGTTTAAATGTTGAGCCTGATTGAGTTGACCTCAAGAATCCAAGAGGGAGTTTGCTGGTAGGTTGGCCTCTCCCAGTTGTTGCGATTTGCTAGGAAAACTCGCCACCCGTTGTTGGGGTCAAAGCGACAAATATTCGATGCCGCCAAGTACGAGAAAAAGATATATCCTGTCATTTCAGATGGGTAAAATATAGAGTGGGTGGCAGAGATTCCTGGAAAGATCTCTCTCTCTCTCTCTGTCTCTGTATATATACTGTATCTACAGTGGACCTCATATGACAAATGGTTTGTATAACATAAAATCTGTACTACATAAAAAATTCCGGTGATAGAGGAAATTTGCTTAACTGAATCATTTATGGGGCGAATCCGTACAACATAAAAATGGTCGCAATTAGAAATTATTATTTGTATAAAGGAACATTTGCTTAACATAATTTCATTTGGAATGAATTAATTCCTTTATACGAGGTGCCCACTTTGTGTGTGTGTTTGTGTGTGTGTGTGTACAGTGGACCCTTGTATAACAAACAGTTTGTATAACATAAAATCTGTACAACTTAAAAAATTCCGGAGATAGGGGAAATTTGCTTAACATATGGGGAAAATTGTACGGATTCGCCTATGGGGTGAATCCGTACAACATAAAAATGGGATTACTCAGTTTTCAATGCATTCCTATGGGAAATTTGTATAAAGGAAAATTTGCTTAACATAATTTCATTTGGAACAAATTAATATACAGAGAGAGAGAGAGAGAGAGATATGCAAACACTGCTTTGCAGTCAATTTCAATATCTCAATCTGGAGACAAAGCTGAAATCCCATAAAGCTATTTATACCAATCATTGGCAAAACATCTCCCTTAATATGTGTAGTCCCAACCCTAGGTCTTTATCTGAGAGAGAGGTATGACCCAAAGGCAGAACTCAGGCAGTGGAGAGTACAAACAAATCACCAATATGGAATACATAACTAAGTCTGGCCATTGTGCTCGGGAAAAGTGACTTTTTATGGATGAAAGCTTTGGGTGAGCAACTTTTCCAAAAAACATCAGGCAATGTTGATGGAAGCCACTGAGATCTCAACCATATGTGATTTACGTAGCTTCATTAGTAGAGCCTCACCTCTAAATCTGAATAGCTCCATCCATAAAGTTTTTTAAAAAATATGTCAATACATATCATACCAATGATGGGACCTTGGGCTTTAAGGAACTGACAAGAACAAGGAGAGAGAGAGAGAGAAAGAGAGAGAGAGAGAGAGAGAGAGAGAGAGAGAGAGAGAGAGAGAGAGAGAGAGAGAGAGAGAGAGAGAGAGAGAGAGAGAGAGAGAGAGAGAGAGAGAGAATTGGTATTTTAAATGTCTTCCGATACTGATAGAAAATCCTTGGTGAATTCTAACTTCTGATTAAAATTTGACATGGAATCGAGGCTGGGAGAGAGATTGGCGAAAATCCATTTCAGCCCCCATTAAATATGCATCTTGTGTCTCCCTAACATATTGTATAAAAGTTATAGGAAAACAGGCCAGGAAACGCCATGAAGCGGGAGCTATCCGTGCTCGACAAATAAAACGGTCAATAAATCTTCGTAGGTTTTGCAATTTAACGGCCTGTCTCTTAGGAGCGATCTTTCCGCTGCCTTTGAATGATATGTCAAAAACGGGACTCATACAGGCATGTGCCTGCCTTCCTGGCAAAGATTATACATTTAGGTGGGGCCTAATTTTGTTGTTGTTGGAGGGCCATTTTCTCACAAGGAGGTGGAAATGGCAGAAGGAATTTGTACACCCAGCTCTGAGCTGTGTGATGAAAGGATTAGTTTTTAAAGGGAATAAGCGTATTAAATAAATGAATCCACATGGGTGGGCCAAAATTCTTCCTTCCTTCCTTCCTTCCTTCCTTCCTTCCTTCCTTCCTTCCTTCCTTCCTTCCTTCCTTCCTTCCTTTCCTTCTTGGCTGATCTCAGATCTGAGATCAGCCAAGAAGGAAAGGAAGGAAGGAAGGAAGGAAGGAAGGAAGGAAGGAAGGAAGGAAGGAAGGAAGGAAGGAAGGAAGGAAGGAAGGAGCTGTTGATGGATAGAAGGAAGTAAAAAATTGCCCCATCCATGTGGATTCATCCATGTGGCCCCAACTTTGAGTCCTTAACAACTTTTTTGCCCCAGAGAAAAAGGAGGGGTGGGTTAGGGTTCTGCTTCAAGTCTGAGTCACTGAAAAAAAAAATCCGATAGGACTTAAGTCCAACTTGACAGCGAGTTCCGTGACTCACATCCCTATTCCCCAGTCATTCTCTTTCAGAGAATATTGTGATTTTATGTGTCTGGACGCAATGAAAGCTGCATCACCAGGGCCTAAAGAGAACCAGTTCGAGATAACTGAGATAATCAAGTATAAAACAATGTTTTGCAAATTTCGCACTGGAAACCTTCCATGTAGTTTCCAGGCCAATTAGAAAACTGGGATCTAATTATTGGAAAGGAGACATTAAGACATCAGGTGTAGAATGCTCCTCTTTTCCATAAAACAGTTTGCTTACGCCTCTGTAGGAACCGCGGCCCTTCTCCATATGAGTACAGTTAATGCTTACCAGTGCCAAGACAGTGTTGAGTTAATTAAACTAATTCTTCGGAGAGGGCAATAGACAACATTGCAGGGACATTTCCTGTGGAGCTGTTTTCAGAATCTAATAGTTGCAAATGAGCCTGCATTCTGTTCTGAAATACTGTTGGGTTGCAAAGATTTTTTTTTTTTTTGCTGCTTTCGTTTTTTAAAAATGAATTACTTTATTTTATTTTATTTTATTCTAGTTAAAGCATTCACAGCCCACCTCATATGCCAAGATCTCTGGGCAGGTTACAGAGCTGAATAAAACAATTTTTAAAAGCATAAAATCTTTACAACCATTTAAAATTACGGTAAGCCATTTAAAAAGACATAAACTTAAAGCATTAAAATAGTTTTGCACCACCACCACCCCGGTAACATGACGTGATAAGAAATCTAGTCATTTGGGGGTCTTTTTGCATCCCTAATTTCTGGGTTTGTTTGTGTTCAGCCAACTTGAACCCATATATCACAGGACCATGCGTGTGACAATGTTTTATGCTCCATCAACTCAGAACTTTCAAAGGAAGTAAGATGGGCCTCTATCACACGCACACTAAATTTGCATGTTGAGTTGATGTGTACTTTCTCCAAGACTGGTCATGTGACATTTGATGTGCACTTTCCATCTCCATGGTAGCATTTTTGATGCTCTACTCACGTCATCCCCATGGGCCAAAAGCGCATCAAATTGCTGTTTTGAAAAGCTGTTTCCTCCATCACCACACACACACACACACACACACACACACACACACACACACACACACACACACACACACACACACACACACACACACACACACACACACACACACACACACACACACAGTGGACCCTCGTATAACAAAGGGTTTGTATAACATAGAATCTGTATAACAAAAAAGTCCAGAGACAGGGGAAATTTGCTTAACAGAATCGTCTATAGGGCGAACCCGTACAACATAAAAATGGTCGCTATCAGGGATTATTTTGGTTTCAATGCATTCCTATGGAAAATTTGTATAAACAAAAATTTGCTTAACATGATTTCATTTGGAATGAATTAATACCTTTATACAAGGTACCACTGTTACATACATACATACATACATACATACATACATACATACATACATACATACATACATACATACACACACACACACACACACACAGACAGACAGACAGACAGACAGACAGACACACACACACACACACACACACACACACACACACACACACACACACACACACACACACACACACTTTGATTGCTGGCATGCCAGGTTTCTAGTTTTATTGTTGGAAGACATGACAAATGTTTTGTTTGTTTTCTCCTGCACCAGAAATCCATTTTTTTTAAAAAAAAAAGAGCAAATAAATTTAAGAAAAGATCAATAAATTGATCAGAATAACAAAAATGCGCACTAGCAACGCCCCCCCCACTTACTTTTGATGCACACTTCTATTCTCCGAAAATTACAATCGGAGGGGCAAAGGATCAGGAAAATGCGGTGGTTCTTACTTGAGGAGGCGTGACAGAAGCATGTATCACGGTGGGGACCAGTACTCCAGATTCAAATTAAAAAAAATTAACGAATGTGCTTTTAACGTGCAATGTGATAGAGGCCATGGTTGCATCTATTCCAACCTCCCACTTGTGAGTTTCCATGACCAGGCTGGGATTTGAACCCAGGTCTCTTGAATCCAAGCAGGTCCTCCTACCTATTACACAACACTTGGGCACAGGAGCAGGGCACCTGTTTGCAAAAGGGCCTTTGCAAGTTTTCGGCAAAAGCTGTTTGCTGCTAAGATCTGTCAAGGCCCCCTCCTGGCTGGTAAGGCAAGAGGCATTTTAAGTGATGGCACCAGTTCCAGGCAGTCCTGCTTTAATACGTGGGTGGCGATCAGGTTCTCAGGATGAAGGCCTTGGGTTGATATGAATGCAGTACCTGTACAGGCTTAGTCATCGGGCGAAGGGGGTGGTGGTGGCAGAGGGGGAGGGAAGCCAAGTCCCTGGGAAGCTCCAGGGAAGGCATCTGCGCTCTGCCCACGGCACACAACCACAAGGTACTGCGGGCGAGAGTGAGCTGTGTGTGTGTGTGTGTGTGTGTGTGTGTTTAAAACGCAATACCAAAGGTTTTTAATATAGGAGCTGGCAGAGAAAGCGTGAAAAGGCAAGGGGTTGTTTTGTGCTGGAAGAAGCAAGAAGGGGTTTAAAATTGCTGTTAACCTCACTGAACAGCAGATACCCCCTCTAATTAGCATGGCAGAAGAACTGCATCCCCGAGAGAGAGAGAGAGAGAGAGAGAGAGAGAGAGAGAGAGAGAGAGAGAGAGAGAGAGAGAGAGAGAGAGAGAATGTAATTCTTTCTAGCCCCCTCTCTGTTCTGTCAACTGCACTCCAGGCCCGTTCAATTTCTCAGGGTCTGTTTCATTGGCCTGTTCCCTAAGCCTGGGGAACTCACAGGTACCGCAAGCCACCTGTCATTAAAAAAGGAAACAGAAGAGAGCAGGTAAATAGACCGAAAGGGGCTGAGCTGTGGAGAGCTGTACATTGCAACCATTCAATGTTCAGAGTCAGGGTGCCCGTAAACACTCACTGAGGCAATGGGGAAGGTAGAGGAGCTTTGTTTGGCCTCTTGTTTGTAGGCTCATTCAGTGACCGCTCACCCGGTGATGCCAATGGCCCAGGCCACCCCTGCAAAATTCTCTCCTGCCTGACCCCTCTCCTGAGGTGGAGGGTTAGAGCCGGCAGAGGAAGGGTGCCCCCCCCCACTCATGTAATGGAGGCGACCTTCCAGCCCTTAACATTGAAGGAGCTCTCCAAGGTCCTGAAACTCTTTGGTGGACCATTCAGGCCAAATGCTTGAATGGGTTCAACGTAGGAGTTGTCAGCCTTTCCTGGTTGGAGTCAGGCACGTATCCCAGCTTGAGTGTGGAGAGAGAGAGAGAGAGAGAGAGAGAGAGAGAGAGAGAGAGAAGAGAGAAGAATAGGAGGAGCTGGGGAAGTGAGAGGATGAAGGCGCATGAGTCACTTCAAGTACAGTGGTGCCTTGTATAAAGGAATTAATTCGTTCCAAATGAAATTATGTTAAGCAAATTTTCCTTTATACAAATTTCACATAGGAATGCATTGAAAACAGAGTGATCCCATTTTTATGTTGTACAGATTTGCCCCATAGGCAATTATGTTAAGCAAATTTCTCCTATCTCCGGAATTTTTTATGTTGTACAATTTTTATGTTATACAAACTGTTTGTTATACGAGGGTCCACTGTACCCACCTTTGAAACCAAGTGGCAACTCGGTGGATTTCTAAGGTGGGTTGCTTGCCTTTTCCCCAGCTCCTCGGTTGAGTTATGACATTAATAGCCAGGAGGAATAGATGGTAGCCACAATCTCAGCTTCATTCAACACAGTTCTGTCTTGATCCCATCCCCATGGCCTGCCTAAGGAGCAAAGAAAGCCACGGTGTAGGCCACCAATGGGCAAAACACAGCCTTCCAGATACCGAAGGACTACAACTCCCAGGATCCCTTCTCACTGACTAGGCCAGCAGGGGCCACTGGGAGCTGTAGTCCAATCAGATCCAGAGGGCTGTGCTTCGTGCACCCTTGCGGTTGGGCCCTCTAAATCAATGGAAATAGGTAGGCCAGTAAACGATACCCCAAAGGGTCTTTTTAAACAGATTGTAAGTGGGTCACTTGACCTTGACATGGGGCCTCCATCCAGCTTTGAAGCCAGCGGGTGTTCTGAAGTTGTGGGCCTCCATCCAAGAGCCCTGCTTGTTCCACCCCAAGCGCTGGCACGAGTGCCACCACGCTGGTGGGACTCAGTCTTTGTTCAACTGCCATGGACGCACATGAGGAGTCTTGCTCCACCAAGGAAGACGCAGGAGGGCAAACACAGCCTTTTTGCACTATGAAACTGTGCCTATACACAGAGAGAGAAAAAAAAAAGAGAGAGAGAGAGAGAGAGAGAGAGAATGGCCCCTGAAGCATCTGGAACAACTATGGAATGGGTTTGGAAGCTCAATGAACACCCAGGTTAACACCCAACTGCAGAGTTTTCTTTCTTTCTTTCTTTCTTTCTTTCTTTCTTTCTTTCTTTCTTTCTTTCTTTCTTTCTTTCTTTCTGCCATGGGTTTCTGACAGGGACTGGCACTGGGTAGCTGGCAACCCCTTGGCACACTGACCACACAACAACATTCTTCTCTCAAACAAATAGACTCAACTGGAGAAACAAAACCATATCCAGAGGATAAAATCAGCAGGGCCCGTCTCTCCTCCCTCCCCCATGCTTTCCAGACGGTTTCCGATTAACTGAGCATCAACTTGTCCCAAGAACGTGAGAGGAGGCAGAAAGGGAGCACTCAAGTCGGTCGCCTGCCTTTTCTGGCTCAAGAGGAGACCTGGCTTAGCTGATTTCCCAAATCTTAGAACTACCCTGCTCCCCCGTTTTGTCCTCCCTGAAAGCCACTGTGTCGTTTTGGGTCTCTGGGCAAGTCACAAGATCTTGTGGTTTCTTCCAGAAGACCTCACAAATTTCTCCTCTGCTCTCAATTAGGAAAGGAAACTCAATGTGTTCTTTTTCTTTTCTTTTCAGATTGAAAAAAATATTATTTCTATCTACTGTCTTCTCATCCGCTGATTTTATCCTCAAGGTTAGAAACAAAAAAAAAAGCGTTAACAAGCCCAAAGGAAAGTTGAGGTACACCAACCAAACCACCCGTCCCCACAAAGCCCCCCCACCCCACGTCCCTCCCCCCCTCCACCCACCCCACCCCACTGCACCAAGACATTCGAAACAGAAGGCAACGAGAACAGAGGTTTCCAAAAGAAAAGGAAGATTCCAGAAAACAGAGCACTCCATTTAAAAAAAAGGGGGGAGGGGAAAGGGGGAAAAACCCAACAACCCACAGCCTTGGAAATGAGCCGCAAGGAAGGAAGCAAGGAAGGAAGGAAGTTATTATCAGTATCACTCACTCTCCAGTTCTGTGTGCTTAGTGCGAGTATGGCAGCCGCAGATATGTAGGTAACAAGCAAGCAGGAACGGGGTATTTTTGGAGGGGTTCTCAATGTTCAGGTGTTGTGTTTTGTTTTCTGTTTAGTAACAATGTTTTATACAAGTTCAAAGAAGCGTCGTGAGCCAAGCCGATCTTCTCTCTGTCTCTCTCCTTCGCTGTCTATCATCACCAGCCACGGTCCCCACGCCATCACCCCCTCTTCTCTGTCTGTCCAATTCCTTCCTGGGCGCGAGAGAAATTCCATAGACATATTGGGTGGGTGGGTGGGTTCTGTTGCCGGCCAGTTGAGGTTGGGTTCTGATCCTCCATGTCCTCCTCTTCCTCCTCCTCCTCCTCCTCCTCCCCCCTCCTGCCCTGCCGCCATGCCCCACCTGGCCCACTTAGATGAAATATTCTTTCTTGTCATCCCCGCCTGTTTGACCTCCCTCCGCATTGATGATGGCCGTGTCCGCATCTGGGGCGTCGTCCGAACCTTTGGCCTCATGGGTCAGGTAGGTCCCTGGACAAAGGGAAGAAAGTGGAAGGGTGTCAGAAAGCAGCCATGGGGCTGGTTTCGTTTTTGTAGGGAAACGCATGTCCACCAGAGGGAGAACATAAGAACAGCCATGCTGGATCAGGCCAAAGGCCCATCTAGTTCAGCTTCCTGTATCTCACAGAGGCCCCACCAAATGCCTCTGGGAGTGCATGTGACTAGATCTCTGTCTCCTGATCCCATTCCCCTGCATCTGGCCCTTGAAGCACCCTGGTTTTAAGCCTGGAGATGATACATCTCCATTGTGGTTTGTAACCCATGATGGACTTTTCCTCCAGGAATCTGTCAAATCCCCTATTGAAGGCATCCAGGCCAGATGCCATCACCACATCCTGCGGCAGGCAGTTCCACAGATTAACAATACGCGTGATCACGGAGAGTGATGGCGAGCAAGCATAAATATTTTGAAGATTCCAAAAGTCTCTGCCTGGGCACTGAAGAAGCCCCTGTGTGTGGATTCACAGGGACCACGAAGAAGAATCTATTCCTTCTTTCTGAAGGAACCCCTAGCAAACTTCAGTGGTCAGATAGATGGATAGCTGGCTGTTTGCCGAGTCAGAGACTGGGCGTTCAAACCCCCATGGTGGCTCCTGTGAATAGATGCAACCTTGGGGGCCTTGGGCAAATTGCACAGCTCCAGGGTACCCCCACATGTTGATGGTTACGGAAACCCCAAATTTGGTGGACAAATTTCTCTGGTTAATTAAGACAATGAAGGATGGGCTGGCATGAACATTTCTACATGCTTTCCAGAGTTCTTGCTTGTCTTAACCATCTACCTGCCACTCCCCCCCCCCAAAAAAAAAACACACACACACCCCAACACCAACTAATCATCCAAGAGCAGACAGGGGAACAGATTTAGAGAAACAGACCTGACCTAGAACATGGTCTGCATATTATTTTAAGTTGTCCTGCCTACAGACTCCTAGAATGGCTCACCAGGTGTCCGATTTGCCTCTTAACAAAACCTTCCACTCTGCTGTCCCAGCTCCAAAGCAACACTGAAGTGTATTCAAAAATATGAAGTGGGTGGCAGTCCAAGAAAACCCAGGCTGCTTAAAACCTGCTAGCTGTTCAGGTGCCGCTAGACTTGCTGGCGTTGAGCTCTTTCTGTCATATCTTCCAAACAACAGAATTATCTCATCCTGAGAATGGAGAAAAAAAAACGACTAAAACAAGGTATCTCCTTTTAAAAAGAGGGAGTGATTTGGGTCATTAAGGAGGGAATCCAGGAGATGGACAAAAGCAGTGGTTCCCAGACTTGGCCCCCCCCAGATGTTCTTGGGCGATGACTCCGAGAAATCTTGGCCGCATGGCTCGTGGTGAAGGCTTCTGGGAGTTATAGTCCAAGGAGATCTGGAGAGCCATGGTTGGGAACCGCTGGATTAAGGGGAGAAAGCCCAGAGAGAGAGAATGGGTGGGGCCACTGATGGAAACGATAGAGCCTCCGGGTACATTAGAAGGGGATGCTACCTTTGTGCCGGATCAGGTAGTGTCCCAGAATGATCAGCAGGATGAGGAGAAGGAAAACAATGAGGGCCACCACTCCCCCGATGATGGCGTGGTAGGCGCTCCCAGCGTGCGGCACCGGGCTCGCATCTGTTCAGAGAGAAAGAGGAGGAAAGGGTTGGGTTTTTTTTATTGGCAAACACATTGACACAAATTTCTTTGTATTCTTGAAGGATTTCATGGCTGGGATCTGGTTGTCGTCGTGAGTTTTCGGGCCAAATCGCCCGAAAAATTCACAACTACAAATTCCTTTGGGCGCTTTTACACGACCCCTAAAATCTGAGGCATAGGGCTCCCAGATGCGGAGCTTAAAATTGTTTTCCCACCAGCTGAGCACTTTAAAAAAATTAAGTATGACCACGCCCACCTAAGCGCCCCAGCACATTTTAAAAGTACCTGGTCTCCGGAGGTAAAACGTTTTCTGATGTGGATTCTAAAGCAGTGAGTGCCGGGCTCTCCTCGCCTTCTGTTTGGTTTTTTTGCCCCCTGCCCCTTTAAGAGACTGGAATGCTTCCAGGGCTGCTCCTGCATTCTTTTCTCCCTTTTTTCCTCCCTCCCCTCACCGCAGACAGGAGCAATAGCGTGCGGAAGGGTGGGAACGCAGGAAGGGAACAAAACCCCATGATCTCTGGTCCGAATTTAAGTTGCCAGCAGATCTTAGGGGTTGTGTAAAAGCACCCTTTGTT
Source organism: Phrynocephalus forsythii (assembly GCA_029282475.1). Taxonomy (NCBI): domain Eukaryota; kingdom Metazoa; phylum Chordata; class Lepidosauria; order Squamata; family Agamidae; genus Phrynocephalus; species Phrynocephalus forsythii. Next base: position 2,524,251 of record JAPFRF010000019.1, read on the forward strand.
TTCCTTCCGGCCTCAAAAGCCAACATGGAAGAACTGGAGGAAAATAAAATAATTTAGATGGGAAAAGAAGACAGACAACAGTCGATGTGGATGGTTGAATCCTTTCCCCCGCTGGCTGTTGCAGAACCCCTTTTACTTTTAATGGGAGCTCTAGAACAGTTGCTTTGTGTGTGTGTAAGGGTGGGGTTGGGGGACTAGGATGTCCTTAACTTCCCATCCAGAATGATGTGAAGCAAGGAGAGCTTCAACGGTGGTGGCTCTGTCCATCGCCCTGCAGCCGTCTAGGGCGGCAGTAGGGAGGGGAAGCATTCAAAGTGAGCAAAGAGCTAGTCCCACCGGAGTTGTGTTGTGGGTGGTGGAACACAAGGGGATTGAGACGCTGACCTTTCGGGAGGATGTGTGAAAGAGCCATGGGCGTGAAGGGAACAATGTAATTCTCTTCAGGGGCAGCACACATTTCAGTGACCCCGGCTTCTTTTCCTAACAGTGGACCGACAAAATGGACTGTACAGTCGCTTTTGTCCGGAGGATGTACGTGGAGATGTTGAGATCATGTCGGGTCTCCAAATAGTCTTGGACAGAAACTCCCAGAGGCCTTCACTCACTACCTGTGCTGGCCGGGATCTCTGGGAGTTGTAGTCCATCTAGAGACCCAACGTTGGAATCCATTTGGGCGCAGGCTCAAATCCCCTTTGCCAGGTCCAATGAAACTAGAATAACTGAATTAAAAGGCGAGTCAATTGTGACAGAAATCTTATGGATCCAATAGAACTGCTGTGTTTCAGACTACCATTAGGATTCTGGGGCTTCTAATTAGAGCTGCAAAAATATAACCTGTTAACCGGTTAATTTAATTTGCTGTGTTTAAAGAGCCTTTGCGTAAACAGCTACAGGTTTCCAATACAAATGGTTTTAAACCCTCTTGGCTCGTTGTATTTATATTCTGGCTTCACCCGTCTCCACCGCATAATAGGGCCAGAGTGGAAGCCATCTTACGTATCTCACAGGTCTGTCCAGTTTGGTTCACTGGGGTGCACACGGGAAGGGCACAGGAGAGGAAAACTATGGCGTTTGATGGAAAAATGCAAAGAAGTATGGGGTTCAGTAAGAGAAAAATGCATTTTCCTTTGAAATTTAAGATTGGGTGGACTGCATATTTTAATCTACCTCTTTATGTACCTCTTCAGACATCTTCCTGAACATTTTCCAAGTTGTTATGCTATTAATGAACTATTATTTAATAGATAATGACTAGAATCCTCTTCATTAATCACCTTGCTGTAAGGGCAGTGCCATAAATTTATAAAAAAAAGCCGCTAGTTAATAACTCCCTGGTTTTATTTTGCTTTGCGAGTTGGTGTGTTAACAAGGCTGCAAATCAGTGGCAACATGTTAATTAGTGACTAATTTACTGCTGGAAGGTATGCCATCACAATTACCCTGGGATATTTAACTAACAGGATTCTGGCTTTTTGATATATAAATTATTCTATCATTTTGTTCTTTGACAGGGCTGGCTTTATTGCATCAGTTGCTCTTGAAAACTGCAGTGGGGCTTTGTTTTGTTTTTTTAAATGACAAGTGGTAGGGAATGAAAAGGCTCTTAAACAACCAACCAACCAACTAACCAACCAATATGGAATGGGAATGGAACCCGAATGTTGGATTTAGAGAAAATCACGGTAACACAAGAATCAGAGAAATGTCTTCCAGTGATGGATCTTCCATCCGTCTCTGCCAGTGTTGTCAACTCTGACTGGCAGCAATGGATCTCCAGGGTTTTCTGTCAAATTCTTTCCTAGACCTACCTGGAGATCTTTGTTCTTCCCTGGGGGGGGGTGTCTCCCATCCAAATGCTAAACAGACTTGGCCCTGTTCAGCTTCTGAAACCAATTGAAACACTACACAGTCAAAAACCTACGGTGAGGGAGACTGACAGCTTTTTCACATCCTTCACCTCAGGTTGCGAACGTGTAAATCATCCGCTAAGATGTCTCAGCAGGTGGCTCCCTGAGGGGCGTCCATGTTACTTCTCCCTTTTATAACTCCTGCCTATTAGATGCCTACAGCCAGATGCATCGGCTGAAATCCCCTCCCCCACCATCTAAATGGCTATTAAAGGTGCAGGATCCTTCTCTTCTCAGCTGCCCATTCCAGGATACTATGATGGATGAAACTGTGGCTGCTAGGACCTTTAATTCGCTTACATCTGAATGCAACCTTCTCTATTCTGCACCTCCTAAACCAGTGATGGCGAACCTTTTGGAGACCGAGTGCCCAAACTGCGATTCAAAACCCACTCATTTTTCATAAAGTGCCAATACAGCCATTTAACCTGAATACAGGTGGCTGTGAAGGGGCGATGTCGGGTGCCCCACAGAAAGGGCTCCGAACGCCACCTTTGGCACCTGCCAGGTTCGCTGACACTGTCCTAAACCAAATTGAAACACAAAGTTTTCCACCTGGGGTTTGCATCTCGTGGGATGTTGTTGTAGAACAAGCATTCTTAATGTGTGTGCAAAATATGGGCGCATGCATGAATGACAGGGAAAGTGTGTGTAAAAGAAAAGCATGATATGAAGCAAATTGTGCACACATACCCCCACACACAATGCAAATATTAGGAGAAACCGGTCTCCTGGTGCTGGAGATTTCACAGAAAGATCATAAGGTGAGGGTCAGGAAGGAAGGAAGGAAGGAAGGAAGGAAGGAAGGAAGGAAGGAAGGAAGGAAGGAAGGAAGGAAGAAGGAAGGAAGGAAGGAAGGAAGACTATTTTCATATGAGGGCAGACATAAGAAAGTACCACATCAAGTCTGGTGAGGTGGCCATCTCAGGTGGAGAGGCTCTAGGGGCAGTGGAATATGGGGGACCCCCTCCTGGTAAACAAGGAGTGGTCATCCTACTCTGGAGAGCTGACAACTAGACAACTATGGATAGTTGTCCAGAATTTGATTCCCCATCTCTCTGAATGCTTGGCCCCAGATGCAAGTAAGGTACAATGGGAGGGTGTGTGTGTGTGCAAAATTTCTTACATTAGCACATGGTTTAATATTTTTACACTGGTTTTTTTTTTGGACAGCCTAGTCAGGGGTGGCAAAAAAACAAAAACACTGTAATTGAAGATAAATCATCTTTGGGAGATGCTGCCTAGATGCCCTAAGCACATCCGATCTCGCCTGATTTCGGAAGCTCAGCAGGGTCGGCCCTGGCTAGTACATGGATGGGTGACCACCAGGGAGGACCAGGCGCTGTAGGCGCCTGGAGTAGGAACTGGCAAACCACTCCGGTATTCCTGCCGAGAAAACTCCATGGACATGGGGTCACGAAGAGTCGGTCATGACTTTAATGATACAACACACACACACATCCATGGGAGACCTTGGAAGAGTTTGGTCAGAGACAGCTTTTCTTATTTTCCTTTTTATCCAACCTGACGTTGGGGTCACAAAAAGGGCTTTAAGGGTTTGGGTCCACTTTGTACAAAAATTTGCACACCATTTTTCTTTAGGTTTCTCCCAGCGCATGTAGACATTTGGAACCCATCTTCCCAATATAATGCCCTTAAAATACTCATTTATATCCTCAGTTGCCCTAAAAATATCATTTTCCCCAAATTATGTCTACTAAATATACAGATCTTCTCGGGATCCCCCCCCACAAATAGGTGCATTTTTGGTATCCCCTATTGAACTGCAAAATCCAGAGAGGCACAACCGTGGCGGAACAACCGAGTGTGCCCTCCTGAATGTTACATGGTGCCATCTTTTGTGAAATTTGCACTTGGAAGCAGGCAAAAAACAGACACCCCCCCCAAGATGGGCGGAGGGGTCCCCTGTCTGGCGGTCACCTACCATTCACCGCCAGGTTGTAGCGTGCTATGGAGGTGCCCATGATGCTGGAGGCGTAGCAGATGTAGGTCCCACTGTCACTTTTGTTCAAATTGGCGAAAGTGAGGATGTTGTCTTGGACTTGGGGCTCGATCAGCGGCGTCTCGGCCCCGTCTTTCTCCCACCGGTACTCGTGAGGGCTGCGGAGAGAAAGGCGGATGCAACAGAGACATCAGATGCAGCGGAGAATGCGCAGGGCCATCCTCTTTTAGGGGAAGCAGCTCTGCATTGGAAGGGGGCACTCCATCTAAGGGCTCTCCGGTCCAGGTTGACCGAAAGCCCAAGAGGCTACACCACTGGAGAGTTCAGTGGCTTAGGTCTCTGGCTGGAGACGCAGAGGTTGGAAGTTCGATCCCCACCTCCCACCTCCCTTGCTGTGCTCCCATGAGCCATTGGGTCCCTTCTAGTTCTGCATTTGTAAGATTATATGGGATAGCTTAGCAGTGTAGGTCTCCGGCTGCGGAGCCAGAGGTCGGGAGTTTGGTTCCTCGCTGTGCCCTCTTGAGAGAGGGGCAGGACATGACGATCTAGAGGTTCCCTTGCAGCCCCACCGTGGTAAGATTCTGAGTCCTAAATTTAGAAGGGAACCACTGCCTGTGAAGTTGCCCATCAATGCTAGGAAGCTGGTCAGAGGATGCAGGGCCCCTCTGCCAGGTGAAATGGTGCCAGTCCACCCCATGGAGGAATAAGAACCTAAGAAGAGCCATCATGCTGGATCAGGCCAAAGGCCCATCTAGTCCAGCTTCCTGTATCTCACAGTGGCCCCACCAGATGCGTTTGGGAGCGCACAAGACTGGGTCTCTGTCTCCTGATACCACTCCCCTGCATCTGGCCCTTGAAGTACCCTGGTTTTAAGCCTGGAGATGACACACCTCCATCATGGTTTATTACCTGTGATGGACTTTTCCTCCAGGAATCTGTCCAATCCCCTTTGGAAGGCATCCAGGCCAGAGGCCATCACCACCTCCTGTGGCAGGGAGTTCCACAGACTAGCACCACACCCCGGGCGCGTAACGTGAGAGGCCACTTAATAATTCACAACAATTTCTTAATTAGCAGCAATTAATCACCACAATTTAGACAATTACATTTATGCCCCCATGAACTGACCATCCCACATGACCTGACCTCTTAAAAATGATGCTATAACTCTTGGTATTTTTCTCTCCTTTATGTTGGCATCATGGAGTGCCAGTTAAATTAGTCTTTTTAATAACAGTGAAGTTAATGAACTCTATTTACCAGCTACTGTAATCTTCTTCCCCTGCCTCTTTCTCTCATCATTTTAAAAGTGCAGAGTTGGAAGGGAGCCTGTGAATTGAGTCGAACCCATCATGGAGGCACTGCGGGCGACGGAAAGCCCGCCCTCTGGCTCCACAGCCAGTGACCTAAACCCACAGCTATCAACTCTCATTGCATCGCATCTATCCATTGGCAGTCCATCCTTTTGAGGCCATGGAATGCTGCGGGTCTTCTGCCAAGCAAGCCAAATGCAGGCTAGAAATGAAATTGCCGCCACTTGGCCCACGGCCACAAATGTTTCTACGTTCCTCTCGACCGGCATCCACTGCCCACCAGAATTCCGACAGAATGCAAGGGCAGAGAGAAAGCAAATAAGGCAGGGTTGTCCGAAATTTTGCCAGAAGGGCCAAATCTGGTGAGATGAAAATGTGTGCGGGACGACCATTCAGCCGCATTTGGTCCCCGGGCCAGACTTTGGACAAGCCTCTGGGACATGCAAGGAGGCAGGGAGGATGCTGCAGCAACGGAGCCAGGGGCGGGTAGGCTGGGAAGGTGGCTGGGGGGACGGACAGAGGCAGGGAGGGCAAGCAAACCGTAAAACTGCAAGCTGACGTCTCCATCCAGTATGGGGAAGGGCCAACTGGTGGGAATGCGTGGCAGGGTGAGCCAGTGGAGAGAAGAGGCTGTGGGCCGCGTGAAATTTGAAATGGGCTGCATTTGGCCCCTGGGCCTGACTTTGGACTTGCCTGAAATAAAATACTGTAATATCTGTTACAGAAGCCAGCTTGCTGAAAACCTTGATGTTAATTTTTTTAAAAAAAAAACATTTTACAACCTTGTGGCTATAAAATTTGATTTGATAGCTTGTGGGCTCTGCTGGCTGTAAACACAGAAGCTGGACAAGGCAAGTTGAACCAAACCTTTCTCTTCCGTTTCTTCTCGCTCTCATTATAAGAAAACACAGCGTGTTTTCCCAATAGAAACAGTCCCACAAACAATCTTTCTTTAGCCCAAATGCCATAAACTGCATAATTTCACTTCCACCAGAGAAGAATGGCTTGATCACACTACACAGGATGAGACAACCCCAATCTATTTATTTCTGTTTATGTACTTCAAATATTTACTTGCTGCCTTGGAGGGAAAACCTTTCTCTAATGCTTCATAACCAAACAATAAAACATAGCTGGTGTGTGTGTGTGTGTGTGTGTGTGTGTGTGTGTGTGTGTGTGTGTGTGTGTGTGTGTGTGTGTGTGTGTGTGTGTGTGTGTGTGTGTGTGTGTGAAATCAATAAAACCGCCCTGTAAATCTAAAAACAGTACAGCCATTAAAAGAACAGTTAAAACAGACAGACACTTTTGGAAAACCAGCTTGGAATAAATGCAGCTTGACTTATAAACAGTTGTTAAAGATACTGAATGGTTTACACTGTGCAAGGGTGGCTTTAATAAAAATGATACAAAGGTTTATATCCAGGTGGTGCGGATCAGGTTTAAATCAGAAATCAAAACAGTCCCTTCATTTTGTCTCTCTAGCAGAAGCAGCTTGCTCGTTGGTGAAAAGACAAGGTCACCGGGGGGGCCGTTGGAAGCGGTTGTGTGGATTGTGCAGGGTGTTTCCTTGGACAGGAAAAAACTTACACTGGGTTGCCTTGTCCATCGCAACGGAGCTCGAGATCTTGTCCTTCTCGTGGATGATCAGGTTTTGGTTCAATTCTAGCTGTTGGCTTGTCTGTGGAGGGAAAGCCAGAGAGAGACAGAGAGAATGTTTTAAAAAAGAACACCATGAAAACAGAAAAACCTATGGCAACGAACACTGTAGGAACGAGTCATGATGGGAACAAACTCCACACTGATGTTCTCAAGATGTTTCTCACCATCAGGGAGGCCCAAACTCCCAAGCGAAGTCTTAGGGATCTGCTATGTTTCCCCAGATCTCTGGGCAGACAGACAAATCTCAGATCAAGGTGAGGAGCAGAAAGGACTTCCTTAAGCAAACCCTGTAAGGAAAGTCTGGGCCTAAAGAAAAGAGCACCGAGGTGAGAGAAGATCGTAGCCTTCAGATATTTTAAAGGGTGCCAGTTCTTAGAACTTCTTAGTCCTTCCAGAGTGCAGGACATCAGATAAGTTATGGGAAACCAGATTTTGGTTGAATATCAGGAAAAACTTCCTTAGTGTTAGAAAGTACAACAACATCAGAGGCATTCAAGGGGAAACCAGATGGCCTTCTGTCAGATATACTTTGATCTGGATTCCTGAACTGAGCAGGGGGCTGCTGATATTTCAAGGGCAAAACCTTCTTCCTCAGAGTTTTACCAAAAGTTCAAACATGGCAAAAGGTGGAGATGCCGGGAGTTATTTCTTGCTAAGAACTTTACATCTAAGAAATAAACTCCTGGCAGCTCCATCTTTTGCAATGTTTGGACTTTTGGTACAGCTCTGAGGAAGAAGGTTTTGCCCTCCAAATATTAGCAACTCTTGTTATTTTACTAGTAGCCTAAAGGTATCTCATGGTCTAATTTTGTCTTTGGTTTTTGTGATGGCTCCATGGCTCCCCAACTCCTCAATGAGCAGGGGGTTGGACCTAATGGTCTTTCTTATTTATTTATTTATTTATTTATTTATTTATTTATTTATTTATTTATTTATTTATTTATTTATTATGTATTTTTATACTGCCCATCTTCCCAAAGGAACTCTGGGTGGTTAACAACAACAGTAAATAAAATAGATCTCAAATACACAATACTACAGGTAATGGAGAAAGAAAAATAAAAGTAAAAATACCCGGCCAAATGGCAAAAGAAGAAGTGGGAAAGGGCCCTTCCAGTCCCTTTATTCTGTGATTCTATGATACGATGCCAGTTTTAATGCCCACGTACTGATGGCCACATGCTCGTACACCGTATGCTTCAACCAGGCTACTAGTAAGAACATTTTTCAGAGCCCATGAGGCTCTCTGGCTGGCACTCTCTTTCCAGTTCAAGATAAGAAGACAGCCTATAAACCTCTAAATCGGGCATGTCCAAACCTCAGCCCTCCTGATGTTTTGGACCACAACAGCCAGAATTCCAAGCCTGTATTGCCAATGGCAAAGGACTGTGGGAGTTGTGGTCCAAAACATCTGGAGGGCCAAAGTTTGGACATGCCTGCTCTAAATGGTTTGGGACCACATTTCCCTATAAGCACACGCCTGCACACAAAGATCTCCTGAGGAGGGGGCCTCTTTGTATGCCATCATGGAGGATGATCCTCCATATCAGTGGTCTCAAATCTTGGGTCTTGAGGTGTAGCCTCAGTGCTAAGTTCTAGCATCCTCATTGAACATTGGCTTCGCTAAAGGGATGGGCCCTTTAAGGCTCTCTGAGGGTTGCGGGACTATAGCTCCCAGCATTCCACCCCGTTGGCTTCTCTGGCCGAGGCTGATGGGAGACGGAGCCCAACGCAGAGCTGCGTTTTGCCTGCTCCTGGTCTAATCTGAGCCCTGCCTCGCCCGACAGCCCATAAAATCACGTACAGAACACAGCTATCCGCTGGGAGGTGGATTTGTCGGAGTTCTGGAGGGATGCGTGGTCGACCGTACAGGTGACCTCGGCGCCGTCGTCTTCTTTCCCCACCGCAAATTCGACGCGGCTGGTGACGGTGAAGGTCTTCCCGTTGGCATCTTCTTCTACTACCAAAGGATCACCTGTTGGAGGAGAGGAGGTGATGCATACCCAACATCAAAATTTGATTAACCTTCTCTTTTAGACAGTCATTCAGTTTTAAAAGCCTGAATTTGAGATGCTGGTGAGAAAGATCCAGATTTTGAGGACCCCCGAGGTTGCAAAGAGGAGGAGCCTGAGCATTGCACCAAAAAGAGACGGTGGAATGGCATCGCACAGATGAGATTGGCCACCAGCTGTTTGCCCTGGCGCGGACGCAGCTGCCTTGCAGCCATTTCAGGTAAGGAAACGGCCCTTGAGGTGGTTCCCTGTTAGATGCAGAAAGAGAACCAGCATGGTGTCGTGGGTAGAGATGTGAAGGCCCAGAAAAAAACTGTTTTTCCTTTTTTTCCCCGGAAGCCTTTTGGGTCCCCCCCAAAAAAAATGGAAAAATTGGAAAGAGAAAAAAATGATTATGGAATGTTTTGTTTTAATGTGATGAATAAAATATTTTAAGACAGTCCTAAGGGATGGTGGGTTCTGTATTTCCCAAAACATCAATTTCCCATCATCACCTACTTTGCAAGGTCTTGTCACCCTTGTGCCACCTGAGGGCGGCAGCTGGCTTGCTCCCCGAAGACACACACATCAGCTTGGCGGTATCTCCGTCCTTGAGAGGACCCGTGTAGCCAGAGATCTGGGGCTTTTGTGGGATCCCTGCAAGGAAAGGAGAAAATGTTAGCACTGAGGACTAGTGACTTGCACGGGGAATTGGTAGTGGGCGACAACAGTTCTAGCCTGTTAGTCTCACGCCAGCAGGCCACCGTCTCACTGGACTTCCTTGGCCTTTGACTTTGAAACCTGGCTCGGAGAATCAAGGGAACAGAAGGATCCTGGAAGAAACAATGCTATTGCAAGCAGGCAACTCCCTGGTTATTGGGAAATGAGCTCAGTTTCTTCTAGGACAGCATGTTGTAAAGTATTGGAGTGCACTTTGAAAGGCAATCCAGAGCCATTCATTTTGCAAAAGACTCGCTCCCCCCCCCTTTGTTGACGAAGACTGTTCCAACTGCCTGCATATTTGACTCTCAAAGGAGTGTGTGTGGAGGAGGGGGGTCAGTTTGGTTCCAGGATTGTCATCATGAGCTCTTGGACTTGGAAATTTGCTACTGCACCACTGGTCTTTACTGCCTTGGCTCACCCAGAACAGTGACAATGGCTTTCGCAGTCCGCACTGGCATCGTGAATATGGAGCAGGTGTATTCCCCCTCGTCGGCCAGGGTCGCGTTGTCAATGCTGATTGTCAGCTCGTTGGGTGTCGACTTCTCCAGCTGGATCCTAAGATCTCGTAATGCTAAAGTGCAGAGGAAAAAGGGGGAGTTGTAGAAGCCAACAGGTGTACGTATCCTGAAAAGTTGTAATAAGCACCCCAAAAGCATGTGTTACATTTTCTTAATGCAAAACCTGCAAAAAAGGAAGGAAGGTGGGAGGAACCGCTGGTTTCTATCCTTTTCTTTAAGCCCAACATATATCATGTTTCAAGACTTCATGGTGGTAGAAAACTCCAGAGGGAGGGAAAGGCTGCAAAGAGGGAGAATCTCACTTATCTACTCACTCGGAAGTGTCATAGTGACAACTGCCTGCAATGAACAAAGACAAGGCCATTAGAGGCAATGAGACTGTGCTCTCACAGAGTACATGCGGAGGGAATGTCTTCCAGATTCAGAGGCAGCCCATTCCGAAGTGACACGCTGTGACAAACGACAGGTATAAAGCACAGTACGTGTGCCGGCCCTAATGGTGGTGACTTTCTATAGGGGGAAATGGGCTACTGTAAAGTGCTCTGTTTGGGGCTGCCGTTGAAGACAGTTTGGTAACGTAAGCTATGGCCGGCACTTCCCCAAACCTTGCAATTTGTCACCTGCTTCTCTTGAAATCATAGTAATGGCTTTAAAATATGCAATCTTGTCTGTATGAATCAGCATCTGCAAAGGAGACAAAATTGCACCCTCCTTTTTTTTTTTTTTTTTTTGGACAAGATGCTTCCTCTTTCTTCAGGAAACCTCAGTGGCCACCATTGGGAGCCTGGCCCCTCCTTGGCCCGATCCGTCCTATATTTGCTCCAGAGAAGAGTAAGGAAAAGGCTGGAAGTTAAGAGGGCCAAGCAGGTTTTGCCTCTGGGGGCGGGGGTGGGGGAATGTTAGAGGGTGTCCAAATTAGGGACGGGCACAAAACCCCAAAATGGTGTTTCATTTCGTTCTTCGTTTCTCCCCTTCCTGTTTTGTTTTATTATGAATTTTTTTAAAAAAATTTGATATTTCATTTATTTCGTTTTGCTTTTTCTTCTCTCGCACCGACCAGCTGGCCAAGCGGGCTGGGTCGGCGTGTTTTTTAAAAAAACATTTTTAAAAAATGTCTTCTTGTGTCAACCAGCTGGCCCACAGGGCGGGTCAGCAGAGTTTTTTCTTTTTATTTTTTTTTAAATTTCTTCGCATGCCGACCAGCTGGCCCATGGGCCAGGTCACTGCGTTTTGTGTGTGTTTTTTTTTGTTTTATTTTTCTTTTCTTGCACTGACCAGCTGTCCTGCAGGCCAGGTCAGCACTTTTTAAACTTTATATTTTTTTAATTTTGACTAGCTGGCCGGCAGGCCGGTTGGTGCAGGTTTTTTTTTAAACCCGTGGCAGGTCGGCGGCATTTTACAGAGGAAATGAAACCGTTCATTTTAAAAGAAAAGACAACCGTTTTGTTTCATCTGTAATGAAATGCTGCTTCATTGTTTCATTTCGTTATGCAACGAAACGACAAAACAGCATTTTGTTTTTTGTTTTGTGCCCATCCCCAGTCCAAATCTAGAGAAGAATCACCGGATGAGAATTCAGATAATACGTGCCAATGTTCCAGCCTCACAGAAGGCATTGTCCTACCTCGTTTCTCGCCAAAGTAGAGTGTTTGCTGGGCTGGATTGGACCACTGCAGCGAAGAATCGTCCGGATCTTCCACTTCGCACCGGAGGATGACCTTGGATCCCGCAACAACTATTTCGTCTGACGTTGTCGGCTGGGACACTGAAGGAGGTTAAAAGAGAAACAGCGCTGAGGGCGGCTGGAGACACTGATATGAGAAAACAGCTCTAGGAAAGGAATTTCTGCAAAGTAATCAGTTCCAGTTCCAGTTCCAAACCCCCAGTCCAAGAAGCTGGGGTTCATTACAGCCCATTTTAAAGAAACAAATCTCTTTACTTTCTTGGAAAAAACCCTAAAAGAATGGCTTTTAAATGTATATCAAAATGCTATAAACAGTGGCTTGGTCATACTGTGATCCCCCGCCTATTACAGGGACTATTAGGGACCCAACGCGACCCACGATAATTGAAAATCTGCGATATGCGGATGCAGGTCAGGTCAGGCCTGAGGCGCCTAGCTGGGGGCTCTTGTATTTACGCTCAGCCTGGCACAAGAGATCATATTGCACATAACTCACTGTTATATATCAGTCTATGCCAGGGCTGTTCAACTTTGAACAGGCTGAGGTCTACTTTTTCTGTCCCAAAGTGCCCGAGGGCTACTATACTAAAACCTCTACTTACAAATTTTATCCGTTCCGAGCACATGCTCATAAGTAAAAACTGTTGTAAGTAGAGCAGGGGTCTCCAATAAGAATGCATTGAAAAACAATTAATCCATTTTGGAGGGAACACAAACTGCCCTGCTCGGCTGAGATAGTGGGCTGGCAGACCCAGAACTTTTCTGGGGCAGTGGTAGTCCTTGGGATGGGGGAGGGAGGGGTGGAGAACTTATCCCCTCACTTTTTTAAAATGGATGGCTGGTGGGCTACTTTTGAACCCTTCACAGGCTACCGGTAGCCCGCGGTCGACCTGTTGGGCAGGCCTGGTCTATGCTTTAGGGACAACAGCAAACCCTTCAACCATGTAGCTCACGAGAAACTATGGATTGTTCTGAAAGAAACGGGTGTGCATCTCAGCGCCTGATTGTTTTGACGCATGACCTGTCTTGTGGACCAGAAGCTCCTTTTAGGAGAGAATATGTAGAGGAAGAATTGTTTTCATTCCTGGTGTCACGACTAGGATGCCCTTTCTCTCTCTCTCCATCGGTTCAATCCATACACAGAACGAATCATGCAAAACGGTGGACCCGAGTCTGATGAAGGAGGAGTGAATAACATCAGTAATTTAAGATGACGCCATTATCGTGGCTGAGAGTGGCAATGATTTGAAACCACTTTTTTTCTGTGAAAGTGGAAGAAGGATGGAGCCAGGGCTGCAGCTGAACATGATTAAGAAGACCCAAAAATCATGCCTGCAGAACTAGACAAATTTAATGTTGACAATGAAGAAATGGGAAGAGTTAAAGATTTGATGTATCTCAGTTCAGTCATCGATCCAAACGGAGCCTCCAGCCAGGAATTCAGAAGAAGATTAAAGACTCAGAAGGGCAGCAAGGTAGGAAATATGAGGTGATCATTCAGTAGAAGGATGTGCTGCTGGAGACCAGGTCCAAGATCAGTCACCCTCTTGTATTTTTGATCACCCTTTGTGGGCATGAAAGCCTGAGAGCGATGAAAGCCAAGCCGAGAGGGATATAATTGACCCGTTGGAAAGGCGGTGCTGGAGGAGAGCTTTGACGGTGCCTCAGACTGCTAGAGGGACAAAGAAGTGGCTCCTCAATCAAGGCCAGCCTGAAGGGTCTCAAGAGGCAAAAATGTTGAAGGTGAAGCTGTCCTATTTTGGACACCTCGTGAGAGGACAAGCTCCACAGAGGGAATAAAACTGCCCCAGGAATGCTGGGAACGGTTGACGGCAGCAGGAAATGAAGAAGTCCAACGGTCTGGCCCCATCAAGGAAGTCACCAGTTTGTGTTGACAAGAGCTGATCGCTCACTCGGCACCGTAAGTTGGGAGGCAATTTGATGGCACATCTGAACAATAATCGGGGTGGGGGTGGGGTGAGCAAGAGGGAGACCTCAACTCCTCTAAATTCAGAGAGTTTGTGGATCTTAAGGAAAGACTTAAGATGATGATCAGACATCGAGAAATTGTTGTTCTTGTTCAGTCATTCAGTCGTGTCCGACTCTTCGTGACCCCATGGACCAGAGCTCGCCAGGCCTTCCTATCTTCCACTGCATCCCGGAGTTTGGTCAAATCCATCTTGGTTGCATCGATGACACCGTCCAACCATCTCATTCTCTGCCGTCCCCTTTTCCTTTTGCCTTCAATCTTTCCCAACATCAGGGACTTTTCCCAAGGACTCCTCTCTCCTCATGAGGTGGCCAAAGCACTGGAGCCTCATCTTCAAAATCTCTCCTTCCAATGAAATTGCTGTGCCCTATTGCAGCAGCAAAGAGTCACTTGGTGGGGAAGCAACCCATCCATCTGGGAACCATGCTAGTTAAGCCCTCAAATAGCTTTGCTGTTGGATTCCCCCCCCCCCCCCAATGGATCGGTGTGAGGCTGGAGGGCTGTTGTTCACATAGCACGTGGCCCCTGGACTGCGGGAAGTCCAAAATGTGACCTATTTCTCCCTCAGCTCGCACCCTTATTTAGTTAGCTACTTTATTCATGAGATGGACTCAAGGCAGTTTAGAAGAGGGCTTTTAGAAGTACAGGTACAGGGAGAAAACAAGACACAAGGGCTGGAATGTCATCGGAATTTTGCTCCAGAGTAAGTGGAATCGTATTAGCTATGGAGGGGACCCGTGTGCCTGGTTGCACACAGGGCATTCGGCTCTGGCAGTAAACAGACAATGACTTTGTTTGCGTTTTGAACCGCCTGGGGTTGGAATGGTTTTCCAGCTACCAGGCCACATATTTACATTTATTATTATTCATTTTTTTTTTGGCAAAAGAGGACTTTTGGAAAAGTCCCTGATGTTGGGAAAGATTGAAGGCAAAAGGAAAAGAGAACGGCAGAGAATGAGATGGTAGGACGGCGTCATCGATGCAACCAATATGGATTTGACCAAACTCTGGGAGGCAGTGGAAGATAGGAAGGCCTGGCGAACTCTGGTCCATGGGGTCACGAAGAGTCGGACATGACTGAATGACTAACAACATTTTTTTTGCATTTCTAGACCCACCCAATTTCCCAAATAGGGACTCTGGGCAGTTTATAAGAAAGCCAATGCATCAGTAATTAAAAGCAAACAAAGCAATAAGCAGCAAATACAAAAACATAAACTAAACATACTATGGGATTCAGAACCCAGCAATAGGAAATTTAAGGATGGCAAAAGAGAGGAAAACAGAGCCTGCAAACCAGCCCAGCTCTGCTCCGTGCACAATCTGGAACTTTCTGGTCCAGCGGGAGGGCTTCTGTTTCGGAAGCCAGGCTGGAGTGATCGGGACCGGATCCCATGTGGCTGGGAGGATCCCTTGTAAAGATCATAACCCTGGATACAACTCTTTCCAGCTCAACCCAACCTTGCCACCTGATCACACTCTAAGCATAGGACTGCTTGTTAATGAGCTGTAATTTCTTGCCATGAGATAGTATATGGTTTTCTTTATTCCGCAGGAAAATCTCCAGAGGATTCTGGCCAAACACATATGAAAAGAAACCTGAGTGGTTTAAAAACATATTTTAGGAAACAAGTCCAGCTTCCGAGTCATTAGAAGCCATTTTCTTAGCTCGTTGGTAGTCACAAGGTTTGCCCAAAGAAATCTGTCTTGGACTGAATCCACCCTGATGGTCTTTTCCACTTAGTGTTCAGGTTTCAAGGATGGAACCCACTGAAGACTCCCAGGAGGGGAAGATGAGGAATGCTCGGGCCATTGTTTTACATCCCCTGCCAATTATGTTGATCTGTCCTCCACACATCCCCCCTCCCCTCTCTATAAGGGACAGGCCAGAACACAGACGCAATGGGGAGGGGGGGCTAGGCTGCTGGGGGCCATGAAGACTGGAAGAGTGACCCAACAATCAGCCTAGATCTGCCAATCTATTCTACTCTATTCTGCTCCGGTCAGACCCCACCTGGAGTACTGTGTCCAGTTCTGTGCACCACAATTTAAAAAGGACGTTGACAACCTCGAGCGGGTGCAGAGGAGGGCGACCAGGATGGTTGAGGGTCTGGAAGAAATGTCTGACGAGGAACGGATTAGGGAGCTGGGATGTTTAGCCTTTCAAAAAGAAGACTGAGAGGCGATATGATAGCTATATTTAAATATTTAAAAGGATGTCATATTGAAGAAGGGACTGGTTTGTTTTCAACGGCTGCAGAGACTAGGACTCGGGGCAATGGTTTCAAACTACAGGAAAACAGATTCAACGGAAACATTTAGGAAGAACTTCCTGACAGATAGAGCTGTTCGGCAGTGCTACCGAAATGCTGCCACAAAGGAGGGTGGTGGAGTCCCCTTATTTGGAGGTTTCTAAGCAGAGGCTGGATGGCCACCTGTCAGAAATACTGTGATGGGGGTTCCTGCATGGCAGGGGGTTGAACTAGATGGCCCTTGAGGTCTCTTCCAACTCTATGATTCTAGGTTCTGTGGTGGAAGAATGAACTGATACAAATTGTTTTTCTTCCTTCCTCGCTCTGATCAACCCTGGTGAAGACAAACAAGTGGTGTCCCACTGGAGTTTACACACACACACACACACACACACACACACACACACACACACACACACACACACACACACACACACACACACACACACACACACACGTCCATCTTTGCCATGTGCCCACTCTGTTATTCCAGCAGCAAAGCCTTAGAAGTTGACTTGCACAGCTCTCCCTCTCTCACACACATGCACGCATACTGTCTCTCCCTTCTCCAGCCGTTGCCCCTGCTGCCTTCCCGCTTGGTGGGCGCCTCCGCTAAGCACATTCCGTCCCGCCTCGTTAGCTTGGCCACAGGGCGAGGCGTGGGGGCCCTGGACCCATCTTCCCACTTGCCCTTGCTTTGCCCCAGTGGCCGAGGGACAAAGTGGGGAGAAAAGAATCCGGCCATTCCATCTAGCCCAGTGCTGATGACACGCCCCCAACCTTTCCTCTTTCGGACAAGCATCCCCTTGTCTCAGCCCCATACCCACCCCCCAACATCTCAAAGCGGGCACTGTTGTTTTCCGATTCGGCACTTTGGCCCGGGCACTGAGAGCACTTCACAGCTGGAGAATGCTTCCGAGTGGGTGCTTTGATGCTCCCTCCCAACTGGGTAAGACCAAGCCCAGTGTCCAGCTCCGGACGGAGGCAAAAATCTAACTACTAGGCAACACTGCCTTGGTCTCCTGAGCCCCAGCCCCCAAATCTAACTGCTAGACATCACTGCCTTGGCCTAATGGAGTGCTTTCTTTTGACGGATGACAGAATTAGTGATAGAGCGCACAGTGAAAAAGGCCGATTCCAGTTTATTCACCACAATCTTGGTTTCATCAGCCTTGAAAAGTCTGATGCGTTACGCTCTGTTGATAGGTGCTTTGTAAAAATATTTAATTCTATTTACTTGAATTATTTGCTGTAGGGTGGTATCAAATAAGGTTGGGGGAGTGACAGAGTTTGAGTATATTTATGATTCTATCAGGTAAGATGGGGCTAAATAGTTGTAATTTGATTTAGGTGTAAATACCACAATTCATCACAGTTCATACCAAAATGAGACAATCTGTCAGATTCACTCACAGTTTTTGGCTGCATTCAGGTGTTTTTTTTTTAAAAAAAGAATCTTAAATATTTGGCTTATATCTGATTGCTGGCCCCATCTAGAGCAGATGTGGTGCATCAACGGGATTTACAGAGGCACTGATTTTCCCCTTCAGCAACTGATGCGGTGGATCTTCTCTGGTGGAGACATGCATTTTGACTTCTGCTGGAGATGCACTCTTAGCCAGCTTTGGTGAGGGCTGGGAAGAAATGGCTCGCACTTTAGACATTCAAGGAAAGCAGGTGGAGGAGAGTCAGCTGGCAATCTCCAGGCTTAAAACCGGGGAACTTCAAGGACCAGATGCAGGGGAGTGGTATCAGGAGACAGATATCTAGTCTCATGCGCTCCCAAACGCATCTGGTGGGGCCGCTGTGAGATACAGGAAGCCAGACTAGATGGGTCTTTGGCCTGATCCAGCATGGCTCTTCTTATGTTCTTATGTTCTCAAGCCTAGTTCAGAAGATAAAAAAATGCTTGCATTCATAGGGTTTGGAAGCTTGGCTATTAAAAGGCAAGCTCGTCAAATCCTGGCCCTGGGTGGCAAACCCTTTGGTTTCGCCAATATTTCCTTTGTCTAAAATAGCTGCAGCCGCTTCTTCTCTAGGGTGTTAAAACTTGGACCCTTACAGACACATTGTGCAGGAAACTGGAAGCATTCGAAATGTGGATGCACAAACGAATTCTGAAGACACCTTGGACAGCCAGAGTCACTAATGTGGCTGCATTACAGCGCATGAATAAAAGGTTAGATATCCACAGTACTCGAAAGAGAAGAAAATTGCAGTGTAGTATTAGAGACACATCACACACAATAAGAAATACCACCTGCTGCAAGTTATCCTTCAAGGGAAAATAGATGGGAAGTGCAGCCCAGGGCGTAGAAGAACACTCTGGCTTAAGAAGTTAAGCCAGTGGTCCACAGCGAGCACAGCTGCTCTCTTTAGAATAGCCTTAGATAGTTCAGGCTACTGATCGCCAACGTTACACAGTACGAGGATGCTGACGATCTTCAGCGGGTCCAGAGGAGGGCGACCAGGATGATTGAGGGTCTGGAAGAAATGTCTTACAAGGAGCGGCTTAGGGAGTTGGGAATGTTTAGCCTTACAAAAAGAAGGCTGAGAGGGGGTATGATAGCTATGTTTAAATAACAAAACAGGCATGAAGTCTCCTGCTCGTTCCAGTATGTGCCACTTGTAGTCAAAAGGAACCACTGGGCATTGCTGTGGGGGCATGGGTGGCTGCATGTGTGTGTGCATTCCTCCGAACACCCTAAATTTATTTATTATTTTACGGGTGCACAGGGAGATGCATTGAGTTGTATGTGTGGGGATTGATAGCTGTAATCCTGCATCACCCTGGCCCCATCAGGAGACCATTGCTGACTGCAGCCCCCTTAGGTATTTTAGGGTGCATCTGACTTCAAAGTAGTCTGCTTATATACTGCCCCATGCCACTTCAAGTAGTCTCTGGGTGGTTTACAGTTTTTAATTACAGTATTCAGGCTACACATTGCCCACCAAAACAAGCTGGGTACTCATTTTACGGACCTCGGAAGGATGGAAAGCTGAGTCAACCTTGAGCCTGCTACCTGGGGATTGAAACCCAGGTCGTGAGCACAGTTTAACCTGTAGGACAGGCAACCACTGCGCCATGAGGCTCTTATAACCACGGCACACTTGCCCGGAAAATACTTCTCATTGTCAGCGATTTGCCACTGCAGCTGATGTCGTCCTTGCACACAGAACTGCAACAGGTTTTAAACCACGGTATGCAAATTGTGATAATAAGAGGCTATGTAGCTTTGGTCTTCCCTTGGGAAATGTTCTGGGGTACTTCTTGCAGTGCCCATGCAGGGCCGGCGCTAGGTTTTTTTGCGGCGGGGGCGGGGCAGGGGGCGGCGGGCAGGCAGCGGGGGGGGCAGGGGGCGGCAGCTGGTGGGGGACAGCGACGGCACGGGGGGTGGCGATGGGCGTGGGGGCGGCGGGGGGACAGGCAGCGGTGGCCAGCGGCGGGGGGGGCATCAGGCTGGCCAGCGCCCCCTCTCCATTTTGGCACCCTAGGCAACCGCCTAGTTTGCCTTAATGGATGCACCGGTCCTGTGCCCATGCACACACTCGTCTCAATTCAACTGGCCTTCTGGCTAATCAGCAGCCAGTACCAGGGACACACTAACCAGGCGCTTCTTCCACTGAGCTCAAATTGACTATGTTTCAGATTACAGTTCATCAATTCATAATACAGGGATTTGTCTCACTTTGGAGAATATTTGCATCTTCCACCAGTACAGTTTTATTGACTCATCTTTCTATGTTTCTTTGCAGGGGTTTTGTGTCTGTGTGCAAAAATGAAAAAAAAAAAGATTCTATACCAATATCCTGGTCCATTATGGAAAGACAAATATTAATAAGCATTTTTAGATGTACAGTACTGTAGTCTCATCCTTAATGGAGTCCTTTTCCCCAAGCGCCTCTTTCCAATCTATGCTTCTTTATGCCTCTCTGTTCCCTAACTTACGCTGTTTGTTTTTAAAAAGGTAAAGTCTTCCCCTGCACATGAGTACTAGATGTATCCGACTCTAGGGGTGGTGCTCTTCTCTATTTTTAAGCCAAAGAGCCAGTGTTGTGCAAGTCTTTGGCCATGTGGCCGGCATGATTAAACACATTTCTACACACGGAACACTGTTTACAGCAGTACCTATTTATCTACTTGCATTTACATGCTTTCAAACAGCTAGGTTGGCAGGAACAGGGGTTAAAAGCAGAAGCTAACGCCACTATGTGGCACCCGGGATTTGAACCGCCAAGCTGCTGATTGTGCACCTGACAGTTTCAGCGCTCTAGCCCGCTGAGCCACCATGCCCCACAATATAGTACAGACTAAAAGGCGGGACCAACTGAAGGTGAATGATGCATTCCTCTTCCTGGAATAGGAAAGGATTTCCCTTCTGTTCATTTTTATTCAGAACGGGGCAACTGCCTCTCCAAAATTTATATGTGATATTTGTTCCAGCTGAAGTATTTGTTTTGGAAGTATAATAAATCAAGTTGGCTGCTATCACAAATAGGGATCAAGGTTATTTTCTCTTCTAGGCATGGAAAAGGATTTCCTTCTGATTCCTTTTTAATCAGAATTTGTTACCCTTTGTGAAATTCAAATGGGGCAGAAAGAGAAAGTGGCACTTAAGTCAAACTCAACCTGTACCATCTGAATAACTCTTCCCTTGCTTGGTTCTGCTCCAACCCCTCTGTCGGGGGTACTGTGATGGGGGTTCCTGCACGGCAGGGTGTGTGTGAATCTGAATGGCCCTTAAGGTCTCTTCCTACTCAATGATTCTATGATTTGCAAAGGCTCCCCCCTGGTTCTGTTTCTTCTGGGCACAAGGCTAGAACAAGATCTACAGATACCAAGTTCAGTCTCTAAGCATTGATTCCTAGGCCCCTGATGCCACCCCAACCACGCACGACGAGCAGAGACCAGCAAGCTTTGCGGGAACCCAGTGGTTTGGAAAAGAACAACAACGCAATTCTTCATTGGAAAGCAGATCATTAAGGACGATGCATTCTCCATAACCACAGGTTTTCTCTTGCAGGGCTCCAGAAATCCAAGTCGGAGGCGGGAGCGGCGTCACCTGGCAGAAGACAAGGCTGCCTGGCTGGCCTTGGAATCTGCCTCTTTCCCGTTTCAAATCCTTCGAAACCCGTGGCCGCCACCCCCCCCCGCACACATTAAAGGTTTCCAGTCTTCTGTCCAAAAGACCTTGTCAGTCGGTTCCTTGTCTTTCGCTCGCCAGCTCAGCACGTCTGCCAATTAAAATGGCGTTCTCGCCATCCGCACAGAGCAGATGGTGGGAAAAGAGGGCCCCATAACGAGAATCTCCTTTACTGAATGTGCCTCCCGCCTTGCCTCTCCCTTCTCCACGCGTCTCAATATTCCTCTTCGTAAAGCCAATAAAACTAATGCTTTCCTTCTCCCCCCTCTCCCCCATAACCCACGCACCCCAGGGAAGGGAAAAGAGGAAATATTCAGGCTTGTTTTGAAGAGGGAGAACAATGGGGCTGCTCAGGTAGGTGAGAGGACAGGAGAATGGGGAGCCAACCAGGATGGCGATCGTCGTGGGGTGTCTTTGTTTTATCTGCAAGGAGATAGATGGTGCTAGCTTTGGCAAAAGACCAAATGTGCAATAAGGTTGCATGCGATCTTCGAACAAAAGCCCAAATTAGTTGGGGGGAAACTGTATGGGAACCAGATCAAAAAGTAGACCAGGTTCTGGAGAAACGTGAAGAGAATCTACAACAGTGGTGGTGAAACTCTGGCACTCCAGATATTTTGGACCACAACTCCCAGAATTCCAAGCCTGGATTGCCAATGACAAAGGACTGTGGGAGTTGTGATCTGAAACATCTGGAGCGCCGAAGGTTCACCACCACTGATCTAGAGAATGAAGATGATCTGGGGCACGGGACACCAGACAACTCAGCTTCTGGGGCACAAACCACATGGGCTAACTTCTGTGTTTTCTTTGGTAAAGGCAACTTTAAAAGTGATTATAAAGCAGTCCCCCCAAGATGGCTATCTAAATTTTCACTGAAGTACTCTCTTTGGGGGAACATAAGAAGAGCCATGCTGGATCAGGCCAAAGGCCCATCTAGTCCAGCTTTCTGCATCTCACTGTGGCCCCACCAAATAACACGCTGGGTTAAAAAAAATTCTTTTATCTGTTCTCAGTCTCCCAACCCTGCGTTTGAGTGGATGTCCCCTAGTTCTTTTTTGTGTGAGAGGGAGACGAGGGGAAAATTATGGTGCCTCCACATTTTGTGAGCCTCAATGCAAAAACAAAACAGCTAAAGCCTACTGTATTTGAATTTTAATGGAAGTCAACCTTGGACCTTGCGAGAGGTGTGGAAATGTGTGAGTTTTGGACTACAATTCCCAGATTTCTCCAAGCAGCCGCATAGTCCAAAAGCACCAATCCGCCAACCTCTAAAAGTTACAAATCAGTAACACTGCACATGAAGAATCAGTACAAAAAAGAAAAAAAACTGGTGCACCCAAAGGACTGCAAATGAAGAAGAGACAAACGTCTCTGGATGCTAAAGGAAATACAATCTTTATTGTATTAAAAACAAAGCCCAATGTGTTTCGGCCACAAAGGACTTCTTCAGGGCAGGGCAAGTTTACAATCACAAAGTATTCAAAACCTTTAACAGAGTCATCTGTGGAGATCACAAACCTTCCTGTTACTCTCACTGCTAGGAAACTGTCAGGAACGCGTATCATGAAGAAGAATCAGGACATGTTCCAAAACCTGAATGTGGTCCCCACGTTAAGTTGGGAAAGCTGTGCTTAGTTATATGCAAGGCCACATTTGACACTGATCCATTCCCTATTGTGGAAAGCTTTAGGATAAAGGAGCTTGAGTGCCTCGTATATTGTCATAAAATCACAGAATCATAGAGTTGGAAGAGACATCAAGGGCCATCTAGTCCAACCCCCTGCCATGCAGGAACCCCCATCACAGGACTCCCAACAGGATGGCCATCCAGCCTCTGCTTAAAAACCTCCAAAGAAGGAGACTCCACCACCCTCCGTGGCAGCATATTCCATTGCCGAACAGCTCTAATTGTCATGAAATTCTTCCTAATGTTTAAATTGAATCTCTTTTCTTGCAGTTTGAACCATTCCCCCGTGTCCTAGTCTCTAAAGCCATGGAAAACAAACCAGTCCCTTCTTCAATGTGACATCCTTTCAAATATTTAAACATAGCTATCATATCCCCTCTCAGTCTTCTTTTTGGAAGGCTAAACATTCCCAGCTCCCTAAGCTGCTCCTCGTAAGACATTTCCTCCAGAGCCTGAACCATCCTGGTCGCCCTCCTCTGGACACGTTCAAGATTGTCAACACCCTTTTTAAATTGAGGCGCACAGAACTGGACACAGGACTCCAGGTGGGGTCTGACCAGAGCAGACTAGAGTGGTACTATCACTTCCCTTGATCTAGACACTATGGTTCTGTTGATGCAACCAAGAATCGCATTGGCTTTCCTGGCCGCCGCATCACACTGCTGACTCATATTCAATTTGTGGTGCACCAAGACTCCCAGATCCCTTTCACAGGTACTATTCTCCAGCCAGGTGTCTCTCATCCTAAATCTGCGCAATTCATTTTTTTCTGCCTAGATGCAGGACCCTACATTTCTCTCTGTTGAGACTCATTCTATTTGCTTTGGCCCATCACTCTAATCTGTCCCCTTATGGCAACTCTTTTTAGGGTTTTCCTCTGGAGGCATCCTGAGACAGTGTAAATCAGGGGTGTCCAAACTTTTTGCGAGAAGCGTCAGATTTGGTAGGGTGAAAATGTTTGGGGGCTGGCCATTCAGCCACATTTGGCTCCTGGGCCAGACTTTGGACAGGCCTCTAGGATTATGCAAGGAGGCGGGGAGGATGCTGCAGCAACGGAGCCGGGGCCGGGGAGGCTGGGCAGGTGGCTGGTGGAACGGACAGAGGCAGGGAGGGCAGGCAAACCGTAAAACTGTAAGCTGATGATGACTCCATCCAGTATGGGGAGAGGCCAGCTGGTGGGGATGCATGACCGGTTGAGCTGGCGGGGAGAAGAGGTTGCGGGCCACTCAGAATTTGAAAATGGGCCACATTTGGCTCCTAGGCCTGATTTGGGCATGCCTGGTATAAATAATCAATAGATTTCTGGCAATGAGTTCTAAATCATCATCATCATCATCATCATCATCCTTGTTGTTTTATGATTGTTTGAGTTTTTTTTTTGTTCATTTATTGCTTGCTTTTGGCTTGTTAACTTTCCAGAACAACGCATTGCATTTATAAAAATAAACAAAAAAATAAAGAAATATTCACATGCCACCAAGTCAGTTCTGAGACTTGTGGCAACACTTTTTTTCAGGTTTTTCTAGGTGGAGAGGACACAGACACTGCATGCCCTTCCCTTCTCCTAGGGCAGGCATGTCCAAACTTCAGCTCTCCAAATGTTTTGGACTGCAACAACCACAGTCCTTTGTCATTGGCATTCTAAGCTTAGAATTCTGGGAGTTGTGGTCCAAAACATTCAGGAGGGCCGAAGTTTGGACATGCCTGTCCTAGGGGCATCGCTGGGACTGTGCAGCTTGCCACCCAGGCTGGCTCACAGTTGGTTATCTAAATTACAGAGCTGCCCAGATGACATTCAGGGGATAGGAGTAGCATTAATCCTCTTCTTATTGTTACCCGCCAGCTGAAGTCTTTTGTTTCTCAAAATTTTGAAGGGAAAAGTCAGGAACAAAGACCTCTTCTCTTCCCTTCCCTTCCCTTCCCTTCCCTTCTCTTCTCTCTTTCTTTCTTTCTTTCTTTCTTTCTTTCTTTCTTTCTTTCTTTCTTTCTTTCTTTCTTTCTTTCTTTTGCAGAAACCATCTGGAACAAAGGCACTGCATTATGGATTTTTAAATGGATGGGTTGGGGTGTTGGTGAAGCTGAGACCGGAGCTTGGTGACTGGGGATGCTAGGAAGTGTAGTGGTTTTTTTTTTAAAAAAAATATAAAATGCAATGTTTTAAAGCTCTGGGAGTGATGCCAGTGTAATGCTTTCAAAGTCACTCAACCGGCTGAAGGCTGAACAGAGGATGCGCCAGGCTTACAGGATGAAGTTGGGGGTGGGGTGGGGAGCTAGCATAGAGAGATAGACCTGGGAAAACAGAAGGAGACACTGAGAAAGACAGGAGGAGGGTGGGATTAAACAAGCCCCAATTAATGCCACAAAGGAGGAGTGGATCAATATGAGGAGGTGCTACCATGGGCGGTGGGGGTGGAGGTGTGGAAAACTACCCCCACGGGGTGGGGTGGGGTGGGGAGGGGAGGGAAAGACTCCACAGAGGAGGAGGAGGGCGAGGAGGAGGAGTTCGGTGTGAAAACAGAAGGATGCCTTCCGACAACGCCTGCACATACATTTCCCCTCCTCCAGGCAGCCAAGAAAGCCTTACTGCTTCACGGGCTAAAATAATGGCTCAGTGCTCCTTTTACTGCTGTTATTCTGTGCTCCAGCAATGTAAGGCAAACCAACCATAGAGAAATAAAACAAAAACAATCTCTCCAAAGGCAGGATGTTTTTTTTAGAAAGGACGCGTGCCACCAAAATCAAGCAAGAGATGCCGCTCGTGGTCCTTTGAAAACCACTGGGGGAGAGATGAGACCCAAATCCCAGAAATGGTGCACGGAGGGGGGGCAGATTCCCCTTGCACCACAAGCAGGACCTCCCCCCCCTTGAACCCCAGAGGCTGCCTCATCCTTTAGCATCCCCTTCCCTTTTTATTTGATTTTACACTCCTCACAGTGAGTTCTTAGAACAATAAGCAGCCAAATAGCTGCAGAAAACAAAAATGAAAAACACAAATTCTAAGACTAGAATTTTGGACTACCAATTCAGACCAAGCAATAATGTGTAATAATCCATCTTTTTTAAAAAAATAATAATCACATAGCAGGTAGCCAGACACAAAGGGAAGGCACGGTGGGTCTTTTTGAAGGAGAAAGGCAGGGTCTAAATAAATAAATAAATAAATAAATAAACAAACAGATAAATAAATAAATAAATAAATTTAAGAAAGGGTTGGACAAATTCATGGAGAACAAGGGTATCCATGGCTATCATGATGGATGCCTAAGGCCAACCTCTGGGTTGGAGAGATAGGCAGGATATCTCTTAATGCCATTTGCAGGGAATCATAAGCAGGTGAAGACGTCTGCTTGGGAATACTCTGAAGCAAATGGTGAGCCACTGTATGAGACAGAACGCCGGACTGGATGGGCTGTGGCTTGTTCCAGCAAGGCAGTTCTTATGTTCTTATGTTCTTGTGATGCTGCTCCCAGGAGAGACAGGGGTGGGGACGGTTCTTGTGGTGGGAACCACCTGGTTTGGAACATCAAGGTGAACCTGGGTCCTGAACGTCTGGGCCAAACCAAATTCTCTGCAGCAACTCCTTTAAATGCCCCACCGTCCCTGCTCGAGAAGGTGGAAGAGAGTGTCCACTTCAGTGGGTCCCTCCTGCGTAAATCTGTCAAAATCCTTCTTTGGAGAGAAAGAGAAAGGGAAGACATATTCAGATTTAGGGAGGACCTGAAACCCAGGCAAACACCCTGCCTCACTGAAAGCAATTTAAGACTGTAAAAGCAGCCAGACAGAATTTCCGGTAGGATCCTAGCATGGCATGAATGCTCAATGTAAACATAGCCATCCCAGAAGGGGTTTGCTCCTTCCTTTGGAATACAGGAGGTAGCCTGCTCCTGGAACTGGGGGGGTCCATTTGGCTTCCATCCAGCCTTTTGGACAGCTTCTGGGCAGATCAAATGAACATTTTGAGCGGCACCAATGGGTTTTTCTCTGTGGGATCTCACCAGGTAATGTACTTCCAAGTGGCACTCACTCAGTCAGGCCCAGAGAAGCAAAAAGGAATACAGTGGTACCTCTTCGGATGAATTCAATTTGTTCTATGGGTCAATTCGTCCTACGAAAAATTCGTCCTACGAAGCACAGTTTAATGTGGATTCCCATAGGAATGCATTGAATTCGTCTTGCCAAGCATCCCAATAGGAAAAATAGTCTTACAAGGTTTTCCTGTTCCCGGACATTTCATGCGTCTTACGAATTTTAGGTCTTAAGGAGCATTTGTCTTATGAGGTATTACTGTCAATAAAACAATAAATGAAAGAACAAAACAAGACCCCTTTTTCTCCTGGTACTCTGAGTGGCTGGTTTTTGTTGTTCTATATACCATCAAATCGCCCCCAACTGATGGTGACCCTACAAATGAGAGATCAACAGAACAGTCATGTCCATAACAGCACTGTTTAGCTCTTGGAAAATTCATTTAGAAAAATCAATCCATCTTGGATTTGGTCTTCCTTTTTCCCGGCTGCCTTCCGTCTTTCCCGGAATTATTGTCTTTTCCAGAGAATCCTACCTCTCATGTTGTGCCCAAAGTAGGACAGCCTCAACGTCTGTACGGCTTTCCACAAAAATAGCAACAAAGACCAAAAAAATGCATCAAGAAAGGGAAAGAGACCAAAATCATAGCAGATAGTCTTGAAAAGGTTTTTTTTTTTTAAAAAAAAGAAACAATCCAAAGCAGCTGTTCAAAAGCTTGAAGAATAGCAGGCTATTTAAACATTAAACGCTTGCAGTAGTTGTTAAAGTGGTGGTGGGGGGTCAGAAATGTGTTAAATTGCCATCACAGCCTTGCTGGGCTGAAGTAAAATTGTGGCCCTTTTTGGAAACAGTACAAAAGAGGCATCAAGAGAAACGATGTCAAACCGTTACAGGATTCCCCTCCTCCATCTATTAACTGCCCTTGTTTTAGCAAATTAATTAATTAACTAATTGCTTTAAATATGACAGTGTCTCAATAAAGGTGATGGTATCTAAGATGACAGTTTTCCTTCGCTAATTAATACCGACAAATCATTTAGTCTTTGGGGAAGACTGTGAAGAAGGAATCTTAAATCCAGACAATCGCGATCAGCTCCACACACCCTTTTAAAGAGGTCAGCTCCCAATCAGGTCCAAGGAATAATCCAACTTTTAGAAAAGTGTGATTAAATCTCTCTTTCAATCATTCCCTCTTAATGGCTTTCAGCCTCTTAAGAGAATCCTGCTGAATCCTGAACGAACAAGGAAACTCTTGTTTGTTTCAATCTTAATTAGAGCTGGATGAAAAATTTGTTTCAGCATTTTCCCAACATGTATACATTTTGTCATATTCAGGTTGGAAAGGACTCTAGATTTAAAGAACTTTGAATGTTAACCAACGAGGAAAGAGGATGGGTATGTGAAGATTCAGCAGTGTCTACAACTCGTGGGTTTTTTTAAAAGTAACTATCCGTGTTAGGGTTTGCGTGCTCTTTTTCGTTTTTATTAAAGCTTTTAGCTTTAATGTTGCCTCAGGCATTGTTGTAAGATGCCTCTTCTAATTCCCTGTTCTTAAACTTTAATATGTCTTAAATGTTCTGGGTTGTATATTGTCCCTCATTATTGTAAGCCGCCTTGGGTTCTTTTCCAGGGAGAAAGGCGGGGTAAAATATTCCAAACAAATAAATGAATAAATTTCCGTTCTCCTAGTCATATCTTGGAGTCCTCTTCCCAGGACCCTGCAAAACAGCCTAAAACAGAGTCTTTGGTCTACTTAGCTTAGTACAGTGGAACCTTGACTTACGTCATTAATCTGTTCCAGTGGTCTAGACTTAAGTCAAACATGACTTAAGTCAAACGAACGTTTTCCAGATTAATCCGTTCTAGATGATGAAAAAGACCCCGCGACTGGGACAGGAATGTAAATTGTCTCTTCAAACAAATAAATGAACAAATATTCCACTTTTTAATGTTCATAGCAACAATGTCTAACATTTAAGTTTTACTGATTTTAACCTGACATTCCAAGTTCAACAACTATCTTGGAGTCCTCTTCTTCCATTGTGGACCAGACTTCTGCAAATTTTTACAGACCTAAAAGCAGAGTCTTTGGTCTAGGCTCCAGGTGCTTGAGCTGGCCTCGCCGACAGATGACACTGACCCAATTCCGGTAGGTAGATTTTCTCAAACAGGCCCCTTCTTGCTGCAAGTTTTGTAGGTATGTAAGTCAAGGTTCCACTGTATAGATGACACTGATAGGTAGATTTTCTGGGTTTTAGGCCGAAGCTTATTCTAAACTTTTCTGGAGATACTGGGAACTGAACTTGGGGCCTTCTGAATCTAAAGCATCCCCTCTGCTGGTGAGCCACATCCCTTCCACATAGGACCCTGCAACAGAGGGTGGTGGAGTGTCCTTCGTTGGAGGTTTTTAAGCAGAGGCTAGATGGCCATTTGTTGGGAGGGCTTTGATGGGGGGTTCCTGCATGGCAGGGGGTTGGACAGGATGGCCCTCGAGGTCTCTTCCAACTCTATGATTCTATGATTCTAAGTCTCAATAACTGCCTGAGGCCAACTCATGAGGGTTTGTCCAGGAAAAGGGCCATCCTTCTGACACTAAGTCAAAACAGCTTCTTCAGGTCACACATCCATATACCCATTTGCCTCTAAAGACAAAGGCCAAATCCTTCACACCCAGCGCAAGTAGCCATTTGCAGTAAAATACTCCTTGTGATGTTTCAGGGTATTGTTACTTTGCCAGCATCTGCCCTGCTGACCCTCCATGGGACAATGCTGTGTGTAAAGTTGTTTATGTAACTTTTAAAGTTATAAAGTACTTTATCGCCCAGAGGATCACTGGTCTATGGAACTCCCTGCCAGAAGAAGGGGTGACAGCTGTCAGCCTTGACAGTTTTAAGAAAGAATTGGACAAGTTCATGGAGAACAAGGGAATCAATGGCTATCATGATGGATTCCTCAGGACAACCTCTGGGTTGGAGAGATAGGCAGGGTATCTCTCAGTGCCATTTGCAGGGAATCGTAAGCAGGTGAAGACATCTGCTTGGGAATACCCTGAAGTAAGTGGTGAGCCGCTGTGTGAGACATAATGCTGGGCTGGATGAGCTGTGGCCTGTTCCAGCAAGGCTGTTCTTATATTCTTATGTACCTGTTGCATTTGCCTCTCCTTTCAATGCAAGCCCTGTGGGGAAACGAGAGATACTGAGATGGTTTCTACACTGCCTTTCTTGCTATGATGCCCGAGCATCAATGCCCCAAATGCAACCTACTAGCTTAAGGTTCTGCACAGGGAAAATAGCAGAAGAAGCTAAACAGATCTCTTGAGCAGTTCACAGTAAATCAGCTTAATCTTCATAGACACCCAAGCAGTCCTCCATCTTGCATTGAAATACACTGTCAAGTCCTCTGTGGGGTTGATGACAGAGACAAGTGCCATTCAGCTTATGAGTTGCCTGCCACCCCAAGGCCCTCTTGGTGATTCTTCAACCTTTTGATGACATCTCCAACCTTTTTAAAAAAGGGAGGGGACACACACACACACACATGCCCCATTGAGAATCTCACTTCTGGATGATACTAGTAGGGTAATTCTGGCCTAAAACATTATGATTCAAAAATACCAGGCAGAGTCAATCAAAGTTATTAAAAATGTTGACTGGTATGATGTAGCATATACATGCTTTAACCTGGTGGATATTTGGGAATGGGGTGGACCCTGAATTCTCCATGGGGCCCCAGCTTTGAAGGTGGGCTTTCAACCCATCAGCACCCTGAAAGCAAAAGCTCTTCTGTGTTAGCGCAACATGACTCCACATAGCTATAATTCATTGTTGTTGTTTTTCTGGCCATGGTGTTCCACTCTGCGCATGGGACAACCCATGCACAACCCATTACTGTGTAACCTAAGGTAATGCTGCTAGAAATATTTGTGGCCAGCAAACTAGTTGAAGCCTCTCTTCAGTTTGGAGAGATGTGACCAGTGGGGTGCCCCAGGGTTGCGTTCTGGGTCCAATGCTGTTCAATATCTTTATTAATGACATGGAGGAAGGAATAGAGAGTATGCTAATTAAATTTGCAGATGATACCAAATTGGGAGGGGTTGCTAATTCCCTAGAGGATAGGATGAAAATCCAAAAAGACCTTGGCAGATTAGAGTGCTGGGCCAAAGCTAATGGAATGGATTTCAACAGAGGGAAATGTAGGGTGCTACATCTAGGTTTAAAAAAAAGTGAATTGCACAGATATAGGATGGGAGATACTTGGCTGGAAAATAGTACCTGTGAAAGGGATCTGGGAGTCTTGGTGGACCACAAATTGAATATGAGTCTGCAGTGTGATGTGGCGGCCAGGAAAGCCAATGCGATTCTTGGTTGCATCAACAGAACCATAGTGTCTAGATTAAGGGAAGTGATAGTACCACTCTATCTGCTCTGGTCAGACCCCATCTGGAGTACTGTGTCCAGTTCTGTGCCCCTCAATTTAAAAATGATGTTGACAACCTTGAGCGGGTGCAGAGGAGGGCGACCAGGATGGCTGAGGATCTGGAAGAAATGTCTGACGAGGAACGGATTA
Organism: Phrynocephalus forsythii; assembly: GCA_029282475.1. Lineage (NCBI taxonomy): Eukaryota > Metazoa > Chordata > Lepidosauria > Squamata > Agamidae > Phrynocephalus > Phrynocephalus forsythii. Next base: position 2,555,677 of record JAPFRF010000019.1, read on the forward strand.
GGGAGCTGGGATGTTTAGCCTTTCAAAAAGAAGACTGAGAGGCGATATGATAGCTATATTTAAATATTTAAAAGGATGTCATATTGAAGAAGGGACTGGTTTGTTTTTCAATGGCTGCAGAGACTAGGACTTGGGGTGATGGTTTCACACTACAGAAAAAGAGATTCCATTTGAACATTAGGAAAAACTTCCTGATGGTTATAGTTGTTCGGTAGTGGAATATGCAGCCACAAAGGGAGGTAGAGGCTCCTTTGGAGGTTTTCAAGCAGAGGCTGGATGGCCACCTGTCGAAAATACTGTGATGGGGGTTCCTGCATGGCAGGGGATTGGACTGGATGGCCCTTGAGGTCTCTTCCAACTCTAGGATTCTATGATTCAAAGCTGGTCAACAGAATATCGTATTGCTCCAAAGATGAAGGGGGGGGCGAAAGCATGGATAGGATAAGAACAAGAGCAAGAGATATACTGTAGGTAGGGTGTTGATGTCTGCGTGGTGCACTGAAGTGTGGGGAACCTTTCAGAGTCCTGAAGATCCACCAGAAATATTTGGCAGGGAAAAGATTCTGGAGGCAACAGGGTTCCAGATTACAGACGGGTGAGAAATGTGTTTGTTTCTTTGATCAGAGTGCATCCAATTTTGCCCTCCTCGCAACTGCATGCACAGACCCAAACACAGCATGGCGTCCAAGCTCACAAAGAGATGTATACATGAGCTTCCCTGGGAGGAGTAGTTAAAAGCGGGGCACTTCTCGACACACGGCATAGTTAAATGTAGCAGCAGCTGCTGCCTGCTTGGCGGCCTGTGAATAAGAATACAATGAATATTTTGCCTATTTTCTCACCCTTGATGAGAAAGGATGCCTTGATGTACTGGCGGCGGGGGCGGGGGGGGGGGGAGAGGCAACTGCTGAAAGATTTTTCAGCACTTACAAAAGGGTGCAAAGGCCAGCTCTTTTTGTCTCTAAGAGAATTTGCAATTCATTGGTATGTTTTCTTGTTCAACAAATCCCCTCACATTTGGGAGTCAAAATTCTGCACTTGCAGAAAACCAAAGGTTTTCAGCACCGCTGCCATCAACACACACACACACACACACACACACACACACACACACACACACACACACACACACACACACACACACACACACACACACACACACTGAATAAATAAATAAAACTAAAAAAGGCTGAACAACAGAAAACATCCATGAATTTCTTTTCGCCAAGAAATGCCCAGACACAAAACCCCTCTCTTAACTCCAGTAGCGTGGAGAAAGCTTTTGCAATCTTTCATTCATGTATGCGAGAAGTGAAATGAGCAAAACCACCCATTCCTAGTGCATCTGAAAGGGATTTGGATGGAGGACAATACAGTTTGCAGGAGCTGATAGTCAGGATGGACACCTATTTCCTCTGGTGGGCTGCCATGTTCACTATACAGTAGTACCTTGTCCTTTATAAAGGAATTAATTCATTCCAAATGCAATTCTGATAAGCAAATTTTCCTTTGTACAAATTTCCCATAGGAATGCAATGAAAATGGATTAATCCCTAATCACAACCATTTTTCTGATGTACGGATTCGCCCCATAGGTGATTGTGTTGAACGATTTCCCCCTATCCCTGGAAATTTTCCCCTTTAAGTGGATTTTCTGTTAAACATACCACTTGTTGCCAGGGTTTGCCAGTGGGGTGGGCGGGGTGGCGGTCTCCTCCAGTCCTCCCATCCTGCTTGTTTCCCGTAAGCAACTGGTGTAGGAAAACATAAGATGAGGCTTTGGCCTGATCCAGGATGCTTGTTCTTAGATGACAATGATGATTCATGTAGATTAGTAATGGAACTTCACTGCTCCAAGGCAGTCCACCTCTAAATAGCCATTATGGGGAAACACGATTGGGTTGGGTATTGTTGGGTTTATGTCTGGCTAGCCTTCGGAAGACAAGGGTTCTTGCCATCTTAGCAAAACTGGGTTTTCAAATGCACACATTTTAAATGCATTTGGGAACATGTGCACAAAGTTAGATAATGGTAGAAATGTGTGAATACATTTCAGGAATGTGTGCGTGGATAAACACACGTTTTCTGTGGTGGGGGAAACCACCCCCACTCCACCACCCGCTTAAAATCTGATGGCAGACCAACACGAGAACAAGCTTTCTGGTAGGAATCACAGAACCCTGATGGAGTGGCTGCCAGCTTGGTTGCAGTCTATGAATAACAATGCCATTTAATGCCATTTGCGGGACTTCCCATCTCTATAACGAGCGCCACACCGGTGCCAAATTTGGAGGAAGAACTGGGCACGGTGGAATTGGGAGGCTGCCTGTCTTCGGCTGCAAACTGACAGTGCTGCTGTTTAGATTTCAACATTATGCGGAATAACAACAGCGTGAATGAGTGCGAGGGTGAAAAAAAATGCAAATTGGATTCCTCGAATCTGAAACAACAACACTAATAAAAAAATAGACTGGGAAAAGGCATCTCTCTCTCTCTCTCTCTCTCTGTTTGCTTCACATTGCTCTGAAAGCCGTTATTGGAGTGGTAAATAATATGATTGTTTGGGTCTCTCTCCAGACGCTTTCATCTCTCCGGCTGCTGTTACCTGCCCTCGCCCCAATTTGTCAATTAGCTTTTCCCTCTCTGAATTGTGTAGGCTTTTAAATTATTTATTTATTTATTTTGAGATGGCACGACGAGCGCAGAGCATGGTGCAGCCTTAGATAAGGGCAACTGGCTCATTTACATAATGGCACTGTAATATTTGCTCTGCCATCCTCCCATCCCTCCACCCCACCCTCCGGCATCTTCTGCATTTTAATTTTCCGTTCAGTGAAATCTTTACTTTGTTCAGAGCAGGAGGGGAAAAAAATCAAATCTCCATTTTAAACTGTGGTTTCTCAAGCAGAAAAAAAAGGCCTTCTGGGTCGGCCTTTTGTGAGTGTTGCATTCTAAACAGAACTGTGTTATTCAGTAATTATTGGGCTCCATTATCACCATCATTGCTTCAGACAGACAAGTAATTGGCTAAGTTATTGACACACTGCATTGTCCTCATCACCAACACACCAGAAATATTATCTGTCTCCATCGAGTGTCCAGTTGTACTAATGCACCTTGTAAATATTCATAAAAATAGAAAACTGAAAACTTAAGAAGTAGAGATGGGCACAAAATGAATAAAAATTCATTTTGTTATTTGTTTCGTTATCTAATGAAACGAACAATGAAAAACTGCCTCAAAGAAAACCGAAACGAAGCGAGGTCCACCGCCACCCGGTGCGGCCGCTGCTGGGGCTCCGAAGGTGGTGGTGAGGCCTACTGCTACCCGGCGAGGTCTCCTGCCACCCAGAGCGGCCGCTGCCAGGGCCTTCCGGGCTGCCGCTGCCGCCGATCCGCTGAGGAGGCTATCAAACGGTGGCAGCCGCTGGGATCACCGCAGCCAGAACCCTGCCGGACAGGTGGAGTGGCCGAGTGACCGACAGGCTGGCCTAGCCCCCACCCCCAAACGAGATCGCCACCACCACCACCAGCCAGGTAAGCCAAACCAGTTAATTTGGGTTCGGTTTGTACAAATTTTTGTTTTAAAAATTTGTACGAAACGAAATGAAACGAACTGAGGCCCCCCCCCAAAAAGAGAATGAACCGAACCATCGGTTTTCTGTCTCGCGCCCACCTCTATTAAGAACCATTCCCTTGTCACTTTGGATTCGTAATTAATAATAATAACGTGCCATCAAGTCAATTCTGACACATGGCTTCCCATTTTCCAGGATTTTCCAGGTATAGAGGTATGTGATTTCTCATTCTCTCCCTCTGGGGTCCTCCTGAGACTGTGCAGCTATTTTTTAAATAAATAAATAAATAAATAAATAAATGTTACCTTGTACACCTAAAAGAAATGGCAGCTACAAGTTGGGAGCAAAATTTCCTCTAACCTGCATGTTTGTTCGTGCCGAGCTCCATCGGGGCTGTGCATCAACCAGCAGCCAAAGTGGGTGCCCATTAAGTTTCCATTTTAGGCTGGAGCTCTGCCCCTGCCTGTGGGAACCAATGGACCGAAGGTCAGACAAGGATTCAGAGGATCTGAGTTTGAATCCCTGCTCTGCCATGGAAACTCATTGGGGCCCTGAATGGCTTTCTCGATGATGAAGGGAATCCCAGCCTCAGCTTCCTAACCCTAACCTTAACCCTAACCCTAAACCTAAGGGGAGAGGAATCAGATATGTCTTATTTCTGAAACACTGCTGCAGCCAATTCTGTCATCAGCCTTATGCAGTGTAGCTGGGGAGGACAGGATTTCAGCCTATGTGCATTTTAAAACGATTTGTTCCACTGTACATGTCCCCATGCAACGAAAGATACTGTACATGAATTCTAGTTTTATACACATTTGATTCTGGATCATAAACTTCCCCGAAGACCTGACAGAACAAACAGGCCAGGTAAACATGTTAGTTTGCTTTCAATAGGTCAGGAAAAAATAATCCAAACATCTTTTCCACAGTGGAGGCTATGAAACAAACAGTAAGAGCTACAGTTTAGATATGGAAAGAATCACCCCTTTGTTTGTCAGATCCATAACATTTTTTTGTGTTTAAAAGTACACATGATTGTGTACACCTCAGACCTTGTAAGCCCGATGGATGGGCTAATGCCATGCCAAAGACCCAAATAATGTAATCCATGATAAATATTGTATTAGGTTAGGTGAGATGTGTGAATAAATGTATAACCTCAGGAGGGGTATATAGGAGTCAGTGGAGCAAAAACACCATTTTTTCAAATGCTGTCAAAACCTAAACATTCTCCTCCATCCTGCACAAGATTCAGAGATGGCTGCAAGTCCCAAGAGGAATCTGAATTCATGGCTTTTTGGTATATTAATTTATGACGCCCAAATTCGGCTCATCTGTAAGAATGCAAGACTATCTCACAAAGGACTCGGACGGAGTGGAAAATTTGTTTTTAGTTGATTGCCCAGATAAGCCTGTAGCAAGAAGCACAATGTATGCTCATGGGTGGATAAGCGTGCATGCATACACACACACACACACACACACACACACACACAGAGAGAGAGAGAGAGAGAGAGAGAGAGAGAGAGAGAGAGAGAGAGAGAGAGAGAGAGAGAGAGAGAGAGAGCATACCAACCATTGACCTTAATCTGTCCTGTTTATTCCCCGGGCTCTCTCCATTTGCACATATAGGTCAATCTATTCTGAGTATCTCCCTGGGAATTCCCCTGCCCAGCTCCAGATGCTCCCTACACCCTGAGAACACACACACAAACCGCATCACATCTTTGGCCGAGAGTCTTCACTGGCCCCTCCACACTTGCAGAAGCAAGTGAATGGCCAGCATAGATATGAGATCAACCAGGGCAGCAGTGCAAGTGACTTAACACACTGGTTAAAAAAAAGGATGCACTTTTTCTTTTCTGTGAGCAAAATATAATTTTATCTCCTATTTGTTTAAAAGGTTTGCAAGCTGCCTTGAGGTCTATCTTTGACTGGAAAGGCAGGGTACATGCATCTAGGCAGGAAAAAATGAATTGCATAGGTATAGGATAGGAGATATCAGGCTAGAGGTACATGTGAAAGGGATCTGGGAGTCTGGGTGGACAACAAATTGAACATGAGTCAGCAGTGTGACACGGCGGCCAAAAAAGCCAATGTGATTCTTGGTTGCATCAACAGAAGCATAGTGTCCCTAGATCAAGGGAGATGATAGTACCACTCTATTCTGCTCTGGTCAGACCCCACCTGGAGTAATGTGTACAGTTCTATCCTCCTTAATTTAAAAAGGATGTTGACAACCTCAAACGGATGGTCAAAGGTCTAGAAGGAAGAGTGGCTTAGGGAGCTGGGAATGTTTCGCCTTACAAAAAGAAGGGGACATGATAGCCATGTTTAAATAGTTGAAAGGATGTCATATTGAAGGGGGGATCGGTTTGTTTTCCATGGCTTCAGAGACTAAGACTCAGAGCAATGGTTTCAAACTATAGGAAAAGAGATTCCAGAGCACAGAGAGTACTCCTAGTTCCCTGAGCAACTTGCCCTCTGAGGATGCCGGCCACAGAGTCTGACAAAATGTCAGGAAGAAAAACTTCTAGAACATGGCCAAAGAGCCTGAAATACTCACAGCAGCTATATATTGGGATAGTTGAAATTTCCCATTAGTACAATATCCCTCCCTCTTGACTGTGTGGTCATCTGCTCGCAGAAGGCATCATCCAATTCCTCTGACTGGTTTGGGGGTCTGTAATATACCCCCACAGTGACATTGTTCCCATTATTCTCCCCCTGAATTCTCCCCCAAATACTCTTAACGTGGCTTCCCAATTGTGTATCTTGGATTTCTTCAGCAGTATAAATGTCCTTAATATATAAGGCTCCTGCGTCTCCTCTTTTATTAGGCCTGTTCCTCTTAAACAGGTTACACCCTCCAATAACTACATTCCAATCATAAGTCTCATCCCACCAGGTTTCAGTAATGCCAATTTTTTCATATTTATTTTGCTGTATTAGAAGCTCCAGCTCCTCCTGTTTGTTTTCCATGCTCTGTGCACTGGTGTGGAGACATTTAAGGCTGTGTGTCCTTTGTACAAGCCCTTTGCTTAACCTATTTTTCCTTGCAATGTTGGACTGTGATACTCCTTCTCCTGTTTCTACTGCATCATTTGGGCTATTCCCCACCCCTCCTTCTGGATTCCTACCTAAAGAAGATTTTCTCCTTCCCCCTGAGAACTCAGTTTAAAGCTCTCCTTATCACATTTTCAATCCTCTTGGCAAAAATATTCCTACCATGAGCAGTGAGGTGCACCCCATCCTCGCCCAATAGCCCACCTGCATGAAATATCAAACCATGGTTCAAGGAGCCCAATTTCCACCTGGAAACTTCTTGACCAGTACCAATGCCCTGCCTCAGTTTACGCCACTGTGCTTCCGCTGGCATGCAGAAGCAACAGGATGCCAGCTAATGACTATGGCATATAAAGAAATCCAATACATCTCACCAAATAGGGCAGTGGTTCTCAACCCGTGGTTCCCCAGATGTTCCTGGACTGCAACTCCCAGAAGCCTCAACCACTCACTGTGCTGGAAGGGGTTTCTGGGAGTTGCAGTCCAAGATCATCTGGGGACCCACAGGTTGAGAACCACTGAAACAGGGGAAGACTGCAAACAAGTGACTTGTGGTTTTTGCGGGTCAGATACCACTAACTGTTAATGGACAGCTGTTCCCCTTTGTCAAATTTCCCTCTTGATAAAGCAAGTGGTATCCTTTTCCAAGTAGGATATAAGCCACTGCATGCATAATAGCCCGTGTTAATTCACTGGTGATTTTTGATTTTTTGACTAATGACTAATGGCAACCAATCATTTGGGTTTCATTTGGGAACCAGACCACTGGTGTCTTGTTTTCCAAGTCTTTGCATGGGACTAATGGTCTGGATCCCTGCTTGGTGCTGGTTTGTATACGGGTCAAAGCTGGCATAGAACAGGTACCTTCATGTCCAAATGGAGATGGTTTTGCACAGAATAATAAAGCTGGCGTGCCAGTTAGCCGGGGGTTCTTTTCCAGACCATGCAAGGTTTCTTTTAAGAAGTAATTATAAATGCAAGTATAATTTATAAAAAGTAATCATAAATGTAATCATAACAATAACAAATTAAAGAGCTTCATTTCCAGGAGTGGCAATAACAAATTAATCTTTGCAACTCGCCAACTATTAGCAAAACATTCTAAGCTCCAGTGCAAACACAGGGTAAATGTAAGAATTAAGGATGTAAATCAGAGGGGGAAAATTAATGATTTTATGTTTTTCTTCCCCATGAGTGAGATTTTATGAGGTTTTGTGAAATCCGCAAAAGTAAGTCCAACACAGAGTAGGCCCATTTAATTCAATGGAATGTATGAACTGACTCACCAAATCTCTATTGATTTGATGGGTGCAATACTGTATTAGACTAAGCAACAGTATTTCAGTCAAGGTATTATAGCATACAAATCCTCTTGCATAGCTTTTAAATGGGTAACACTTGGGGGCCAATTGGCGCAAGTTAAGAAATCTGTGTCGACATTATCAGTTGCATGTTGAGTCATACAGCTCAGGGCAAAACTGGTCATGTCAAGCAAATTCTTACGTTACGCCACCTGGAGTACATCAGGGGAGCCCAGTAAGAGGATTTGGATCAATCTGTTTCTTCCAAGCTGTGAATGGTCATGAATCATAGACTCATAGAGTTGGAAGAGATCTCAAGGGCCATCCAGTCCAACCCCCTGCCATGCAGGAACCCCCATCACAGGACTCCCAACAGATGGCCATCCAGCCTCTGCTAAAAAACCTCCAAAGAAGGAGAGAAGGAGACTCCACGACCCTCCATGGCAGCTTATTCCACTGCCGAACAGCTCTGACTGTCATGAAGTTCTTCCTCATGTTCAAATGGAATCTCTTTTCCTGTAGTTTGAAACCATTGCCCCGAGTCCTAGTCTCTGAAGCAACTGAATACATGTTATGTCATTTTTAGATGGATTGTTATTAATTGATTGGATTTGTAGTACTGTGTTTTCTATTTTTCTGCTTTCCATCTTTCAGAGTGGCATTTTTCTTATATTTGTTTATTTAATCTTCGTAGCTTTAACATTGCCTTTCTAATGATGTAAGAGGACTTGTCACACTTATTGTTTTTCACTTTAAATAGTCTTTAATGCGGTAACAACTGTTGTATACTCCTAGTCTCCAGTTTTGTATGCTGTCCTTCAATGTTGTAAGCTACCTTGGGTCCTTTCCAAGGAGATAGGGGGAGTAAAAATATTTTCAACCAACCCACCATCAATGGCCACAAGGTAGAGGAGCAGGGACAAGATTCTGACCTTGGTGGTAATCTCAAATAAGTCTGCATGACCATTCTCAATCTTAACGCAGTAGCTTGATCATTGGTACAAGATGATAATAAAGACTGTCAGATGCTGGATTTGCCAAAGAAGCTTTCAGTAGACACTGTAAAAGCTTTTTTTTTTAAATTGATGAAATTGATGGCTAATGGGTGCCGATACTTGATGCACCGTTCTAGAAGATTTCTTAAGATCAAGATTTTCTCACTCCAAGACCTTCCACAGTGGAATCCAGCTTGTTCTCTCGAGTGTTGATCAAGGGCACTTCACTGCCATCTAAGGAGGACTGAACAAAATGCCTTCAAGAGTGATGCTCCACCAACTGGTGCATTCCACGGGGGCTTTGACAATGGCACCTCTTCGGCAGGCCTCCGGGAGTACACTATTTCACCAACACTTGTTAAATAACACCATCAGCATTTCTTGTGTTGATGAAAAGCAGAAGATCTGCAGCCATTGCAGGATTTGGGCACCTGCACCCCCACATTTCTAACCTCTGAGAAGGAATTAACCCCAAACAATTCTCAACTTCTAACAAGCCAGCTGTGGGGATCTGAACCTTCACACAGGCAAGATTTGGCTTCACATCCTGTGCCATTGAAGAACTTTCACAATGAATTGTTCTTGAGTCTTAACACTGCTGAGCATCTCAAGGAAGGCGAGTGTCTTGTCATGGAGCCAATGTTCACAGGTAAGGTTTGCAAAGCAGCTCATGAATCCCACGCACCGCTTCTATACAGGCCGCTTCAGATCCTTTTCTACTGCATTTATTTATCATGCCCTCAGCACCTTGTTGAAGCCTTGCTCTCTGCAGGGCTTTTTTTTTTTTTTGCAGTTTTTGCAAACAGCTCACCCACAGGGGAACTCAGCGTACCTTGGTGGGGGGGGAACCCTCTGAGCTAATTGTCACGAGATCACAGTTTGACGACCTCTCGTTCCGTATTATCCTACCTACTGCCTCCTACTCAGCTGAGTCACAGACTCCTTTTCACAGGCCTCAGAAGGGCGACGCTCCGAATGTTTTCGCAGGATGGGATCAAACGAATCCAGCCCAGACCATCCACTCAGAAACCAGCAGGAGCAGGAGCAGATCACTGTCCTGAGTGATTAGAACAGTGCGCCGGGGCAGGCAGGTTGAGAAGGAAGAGACTGACGAGGTTGCGCTCAGTCTCAAGGTCACACAACCGCAGGGGGAATAGGATTTTGGGGATTTTCAGGACTACGAGTACCATAATGGTCCATTCTGGGAGTTCTACCTACCTTGCAGATAACTTTCAGACCCCTCCATGTGATGCATCTGGGAAAAGGGCCTAAAAAAGAAGGCTTTGAGGCTTACATAAGCCAAGCTTCCGGCTCAGAAAGAAAGCTTCCAACTAGCACTGGGGTAGGAAGTGTGGGCAGAACGTGGTCTAGGCAAGCCTCAGAGCCTTCTAAATTTGGTATTTCTCACATTGAGGGGTCTGAAAGGAGCCTGCAAAATCAAAGGATGAGACACATGCATGTTTGTTGCCCACATGTCCCCTATGAGGATGTGCTGGCCCAGTGAATGGCCGATCTTCCCTAGACCCTTTTGAATGGGTGGCCTCCCTGCTAGACAGAGGGAATGCTGTAGACCTAGTGTACCTTGACTTCAGCAAAGCCTTTGACAAAGTGCCCCAGGATATTCAGATTAGCAAGCTAACTAGACGTGGAATGGATAGAACAATGGTCACGTGGATACACAGCTGGCTAGAGAATTGCATTCTGAGGGTGATGATAATTAATGGCTCCTTCTCAAACTGGGAGGAGGTCACAAGCGGCCCCAGTGCTCTTCAACATTTTTATTAATGATCTAGATCAGGGGGTGCAGGGAAGACAAAGCAAATTTGCTGATGACACAAAATTGGATGGAATAGCTAAAACTCAAAATTCAAAGTGATCTGGGTTGAAAACAAGAGAATGAAATTCAGCAGGGATAAATACAAAGTACTCCACCATGGAAAAGGGAATCAAACACACAGTTGCAGGAGAGATACCTGGCTCAGCAATACAATGAGTGAGAAGGATCTACGAGTGAGAAGTTGTAGATCACAAGCTGAAGATGAGCCAACTGTGTAATGTGGCTACAAAAAAGGCAAATGCTAGTTTTGGCTACATTTATTTATTTATTTATTTATTTATTTAAAGTCTTCTATCCCTCTTTTCTCTCTGCCTGAAGAGACCTAGCTCACTAAGCTATAAATAGAGGTGTAAAATCATATTTTAGTTACACAGACTCATGCTTTCTTCCAGGGAGGGGCAAAGACTGACCCTCCAGGTGTTTCTGAATAACAACACCCACCAACCACAAAGGACTGCTAGCTGAAGATAATGGGAATTGAGGTCCGTTCAGGTTATGAAGGGCTGCACTGGCCCATTTTCGCTTTTGTCCACAAGCAAAAAAATTATGCACAGGTGGAGAAAAAAATTACAAAAATGCATACATTAGGAAAAGGATGTGCTGAAATACCTGCAAATATGTATTTCCATGTGGGGGGGGGGTGGAGAGAGAAGAAACAGGTCTGTAATGCAATGGAGATCCTAGCCAGTAGTTCTCAACCTGTGGGTCCCCAGATGTTCCTGGACTCCAACTCCCAGAAATCCCTTCCAGCACAGCGAGTGGCGGAGGCTTCTGGGAGTTGCAGTCCAGGAACATCTGGGGACCCACAGGGTGAAAACCACTGTCTTAGACACTGAGTAATAACATGTCTAGGATGGGACCCTATGAATCATGGAATCCAGCCCCATAACAACTGGATTGCCCAAGGTTTCAAATTCCCAACCTCTGGCTGCGCAGCCAAAAAACCTAAACCATTGAGCTATCCAGCACTTTGCAGAGAAGCCTTTGAAATAGACAAATATATAACATGGAACGGACTATTTCCCCTCTTCCCTACAGCAACAGCACAACCCTATAGCAACGGAAGAAGATTTCATATCCAAGATACCAGGGAGGGGAAGACGGAGAGAAAAATCCATTTCAGCTCCAATGCCGGGGGCTGCTCCTTTGCCCATAATCCACGAGCCGTCCGCTCGGCTCAGGACAGGGTCTAGGCTCCGATCTCCGGCCACCGCCTCCGGAGCCCTGGAACGCGCTTCCCCGCTTGCCGCCTTGAGGCGTGACCTAAATCCGACTGCTCACCCGGCAGCGGCTGGCGAGGCTGACAGCTTTAACTAACAGATGGGAGCGCCAAAGCTACCTTCGCCACTGCCGGCGAGATTTAATTAAAAGAGCTCCCCGGCTGTAACCCACTGGCCCTTGACAGAATGGGGTCATGGCGACGACAGGGAGGAAGCCGCTCTCTCGCATGCAAGGCGGTCTCCAGCCGCTCCCAAAAAGCGGCGTGGGGGGGAGTGGGTGCTGAATAAAAGCCTCGTCTTGAACGCAGATGGAAGTGAATATCTGTAAGGTTTACTCTGGAGCAAAAACAAGGTTGCATGCTTCCGACACAGGGCGGAGGTATCTGTTGCATCATCTCCCTCTCAGTTTCTGTGATAACATGTGTGTGTGTTGGGGGGAGGGAATGGAAAACAGGACAAAATGTTCACTTGGGAAGAACTGTCCTCCTTCCAAGCCAGAGGAGAGAGCGGCTTCCTCCTGCTCACCTGTACAGCTCACCTGTAAAGACTAGCATGTTACTCATTGCCTGTGTACGTGTTTTTTTTTTTAAAAAGGGTAAATTACTATCATTTACGCACTGCGTGTACTTCCCAAGCCAACTCCTTTCTCCACTGCTTTTCCACTTAGAAAACCGAGCCAAATAGTAAAATGAGCCCAAGCCCTCCCAAACAACCCTCAAAAGCAACCTTCTAGCTAACAAATAAACACCGCTTGTTGCACGCGCATGGACAAAAATAACCACGTTACCCATTGTTCTTTTTCAGAAGCCACAATGCTAGTAAAATTGGGATCTCAAAATCAGGAGGTTACAAGTCCTGATGATAGTGGTTGTCTCCTATAGCTAGGACTCTAATCAGTGCCATAACTAATCGGCACGGGATTTTTTTTTTTACTGTAAATCCTATAATTCTCTCTTCTGGGAGTTCTACCTGGCCTACAGTACAGGCACCTATTAAAATCTAAACACGAGTCATAAAAGCTTAAGCTGGAAAGCTTTGTGGCCCATCTCACCTCAGCTTCCTGTTCAGAAAGGAAGCTCCCAGCTAGCCATGAGGCAGAGCAGTTTCTGGACAGAAAACTAAGCCTAGGTAGCCCACAAAATCTTCCAGCTTAGAACCTTCTCCTAGGCCAGTGTTGGTGAGCCTATGGCACGGGTGCCAAAGGTGGCACTTGGAGCCCTTTCTGTGGGCACCTGACATCGCCCCTTCATAGCCACCTGTATTCAGGTTAAATGGCTGTATTGGCACTTTGCGAAAAATTAGTGGGTTTTGAATTGCAGTTTGGGCACTCGGACTCTAAAAGGTTCGCCATCACTGTGCTAGGGAAACCACATTTAGATGTCTGTAGGTGTCAGTACATCGCATGGTACTCCTGGGATGGAGAATGATGGGATTTGTAATTTTTAAAAATCCAAAGGAGAGTGCTGGCTATAGGGTTTATCTGCATGATCCTGTGAAATCCTGTGAAATCACTCTAACAGTTTTGACTTCATTTTGAGGAAACTGTATAGACTGTCCAAATATTTTGTCTTTTTCTGGCGAAGTCCAGGGCATTCCCTTGAATTACAAGAAGCTTCCAGGGCATGGGCACCCATGATTCTCCCTAGAATTCACCACTAGTTGTGCTGCCCAGTGTTTCTGGGGGCTGCAGTCCATAACAACCAGATTTCCTAAGGTTGGGAACCACTGATGGAATCCAACCTCTGTGATGCAGTAAACACACTGGGACTACATCCCTGACAACTGGCTGTCCACCTTCCACTTAATGTATTCCAAGGAAGAAGATGCCACAAGGCCATCTGCTTATTGTCAAACAACTCAAGAACTTTCCAAGATTTAATCTATTTTATTTTAGTATTTTTGTGATCTGTATCATTGATGAAGGCCCTACCCTAATTCCCCAGTCAATAAAGGATCAGATTTGGTCCATGGTATTGTGGAAGAACCCGAGATGCTTCAAAAGGGCAATAATATGGCTTGTTTTGTGAATTTGTAATCAGTAATTTTCAGTGCTTTTTCTTTAAATTAAACAGTTTCAGTCAATTGATTTATATTTTAAAAAACAGACTGTCATCACCTTAAATACATCCTCTTTCAGGGTAGCAAAAATATTCATTCTGTCATGACCTATGTTTTGTCTTCAAACACAGAAATAATACCCTCCTTATCAAAACCTTTGTTTTATCTGCATGCAAATGCAATCAGCTGAATTAAAACCTGCACTTTTAATCAAGCTGGATTTCTTCAAATCGCGTGACATTCCCATGAAATATCTGAGTAAACAGAAAATGAAGGCTTAGAGGAGAAGCTTGACACAGTTGTCTCTGATTCAAAGCCATCAATTTGTCTGGTTGGTGTTGTTCCCCTGCCCAGATTGACATCGCATCATCATCATCGTGCTCCACTGGTGACTATCTTGAGAATATCAGGCGGCTACAGCTAGAAAGATGGAATGTAACACCTCCGATGGGCCATTGATCTGACCCAACATGGCAGTTCTTATGTTCTCCACCATCAGGTGTCCAACAGAGGGAGAAGGTCATGGACCAAGAGAGGTTACGGATTGGTGCTGTCAAAGGCAAGAAGGAGGAAGTGGAGGGAGAAGAAACCCATGAAAAATGGCCTCATTAGTTCTCCGGTGAGCAGCCTTTAACAGCGCCACTGACAAACGGCGATGTGCCAGTTCATGAGCAACAGCCAAGAGATGAAAGGCTCCAAAGATGCAAAAGATGGAGCAAGAAGGAAAGAAGGAAGGAGGGAAGCAGCCAAGGAGGCAGGCAAGTTACAAAGGTGATTTGGCTGATCAGCACCACGGACAGTTCCCTTTGGGCACAGAATCTACTGCCAGAGAGAACTACACCACCAAGAAGCATGGCTGGCTGGACATGCAATCAAGGGAGATAATAAAAGCAAACTTCCAAGTCTAGGACTCTAGAGACCTGGGTTCAAATCCTCACCTGGCCATGAAGCTCATTGGCAGACCTTGGACCATTCAGTTTCTCCACCTGACCTATCCCATGCTGTGACAACAGGAAGGAGGAGAGCCATACACACAGCATTGAATCTGCTGAAGGAAATGTGGGACGTAAATGCAACAACAAGAATAACAACAACAAAAAGAATCAAATTCCAAATGTCTGTCTCTCAGCAGCAGCTGTCCAGGGTAACAGGGAGAGGAAGGTGTTCCTTGTTTCCTGCTAATTGTTCCTTTCAAATGAAGTCACTTTGGATTAAGTCTACAACCTTCTGCATCACAAGTGTAAGATTGATCACTATGATTTGTCCCGGCAGAACAGAAAAAGCTGCAGTTTATCAAATCAAAAGTCTTGTCCACCTGGCCCATTATTCTCTGCAGCAGCAGCTGTCCAGAGTGTCAGGCCTATTCTAACATCACTTTCATATTAGGAAAACAGGATGTTATGAAAATGTTTTTTAACATCCTAAAATAAACAATAAAATACTGACATCAGCTACATCAAAGTTTTCCACAAAACCTTCTAATCTGGGCAAAAGGTTTACATTTTGTGCATGCCCACATGTGCATTCAGATGAGCTGTTCCCAAATGTTGTTGTTATGTGCTGTCAAGCCAACTCCAAATCGTGGCATATTCTTGTTAGGATTTTGACAGATTCTGTCTCTGCAGCTTGAAACAGCTCTATCGGCATCCTATGCACCCATGAATTATTTCTTCCCAGTGCTTTCACTTTGCTTTCTAGAACTGCAGGTTCTTCATCCTAGGATTCCTATTCAAATGAGCCTGTCATCTTTTTATCCCATCGGTATAGGCCTTCAGTATACTGTTTCCACTTTAATTTTACCTGTTCACAATATCCACCACCCCCTTTTTATCAAATGCTGCTGCTGAACAAGATACATAGGGAAGTGAAGGGAAGAGAAAAAAAAAAAAGGACCCAGGTCATTTTGCTTTTGTGCAGGGATGAAAAACTTTGCAGAAGCTGACAAGATTCCAATAGGCAGGGCATTCCAGCGTGTTGGTGAGGAAGAGAATGTTTTCAAGAATTCATTGCATCCTTATTCTAGACACCTGGGAAGGAGAGAATGCTAAATCAGTCCGCTTCAGGCAAGGGTTGGCAAGAACAGCGACGCTGCTTGATTATTTCAGGTTGATTCTTCTTGGAATTCTTGTTTCAATACGGCTACTCCATGGTACAAGCAGCCCTCAGGGCACTGTTGACCATGGGCCCAGGGCACTGAAGTGTAAGGAAATGGACAGGAGCTGAGAACAAGCAGCAGTGGTGGCGATGCCAAAATAGATGTTGTCTGTTACCTGTGAACTGTGCGCTGGTGCAGAAACCATTTGGCTGTTTTAACAAAAGCGGAACACAACTGGCTTCTCTGTGGTCTCCACTACTAACGGAGGGCAGAGCCTCACTTTCTCCTTCCTTACAACTCAGAGCAGGAAGGAAATTGTATAAGCGTCCACAGATGGCTTCCGATTGCGTGCCCTTTCTCACACTGGTGGCAAGCAATGATGCGGCAAGGAGCCTGCTGGGGTTGGGAGCCAGGATGCTTACGGGATCTGCCTCCTGCTCCATGTTTGGGTCACAAGCCAGAAAATTTGGAGGAAGAAATATTTCTCTTAGGGGTACCTACCCATGAAAGGCAAAATTCTTCAATAACTTTTCAGGAGCCGGGCACAGCTTTGGCCATAGCACCGGGGTCCAGCATTCTCTCCTCTCCTTCTGTTCCATCCATCCATCCTCTGTTGGGAGCTCCATACACATTCTTTTGTAGGAAAAGCATACATTGAAAGAGATCATGTGTGACACTGGCAATCTCTTGGATTGACTACTGCAATGCTCTCTACGCAGAGCTGCCTTTGAAGGTGACACAGAAGCTTCAGCAAGCGGGAAAGGCAGCGGCCAGGTGTGTACCAGGAGCAGAGGTCCGATCCCATCTCCCCAATCCCGGTTGGCTTCCAGTTTGCTTCCATGCTCAATTCAAAGTGCTGGTACTAACCTATAAAGGCCCTTAATGGCTTGGGCCATTACCTGTCGGAGTGTCTCTCCTTAAGATTGTCTCCCTGGACGACCTGATCCAGCTAGGCTTCCTAGTTGCAGATGGAACTGGCTCTCTCAGTGGTGGTCACAATGCTTTTGAATGCAAAAGACACCCCCTCCCCTTTCACCTTTAGGAACCCCGTGAGATCTGTGTTGTTTGAAGAAGCCTTTAGAAATGTTCTCCCCCTTTGATATCCTCATAGATCCACGAATTGGATGTTGTCTTTGATGTGCCAATACCCTCTGGGTCTGTTTCATTTGTTGATGTTGCTACTGCTGTCAGTTGCTTAGGTCTTAGTATTTATGCATTTGCATTTGTTTTCTTCTGCTATTAGCTGCCCAGAAGAGTGCTGGGTTGCTAGATGGGCCAGACAGAAAAGTAATTAATTAATTAACCTCCTGAGAGAAGTGATAGATTAGAGGAGGAGGAGGAGGAGGAGGATGGGAAATAAGAAGAGGGAGGATGAGGAGGGGAAATGGATTTCTGGGGCTGTTTGGTGGTGGTGGTGGTGCAGAGAATGCAGATGATTTTAACAGCACTTCTTTTTTTTTCTTAAAAGAAGCAACTGCAGGAATCATATCAGGAAAGATCCAATTGCTTTTATTCCGCACAAGGGGTTGTGGATCTGGCAAGCGATCCATGGAGAATGCCCCGGAGAGACCTCACGGCTGCTGTGCCAGCCCTACCAGACTACTCAGTCTCTCTCAGTCTTTCTCTCTCTCTCTCTGTGTGTGCATGTGTTGTGTCATAACAGTCATGACCGACTCTTCATGACTCCATGTCCATGGGGTTATCTTGGCAGGAATACTGGAGTGGTTTGCCAGTTCCTACTCCAGGCGCCTACCGCACCTGGTATTCCCTGGTGGTCTCCCACCCATGTACTAACCAGGGCTGACCCTGCTTAGCTTCCAAAATCAGGCTCAAATCCTTTATCAATGCTGATCACAGATTGGAAGTAAACAGTTCCAAGTAACATAGTTACAGTACCTGCAACTAGTGACACAGTTTGGGTAGCAAGCACTGTAACCAGCAGTTACAAAATGACTTATTTAGTTAATACAACAAGGGACAGTGGGCAATAAAATAACACCGAGCTACTGTACTTTCAAAAGTACTATTTAAAGCTATTTTAAGGCATTTTTGCAGGCTTCATGTCATTTTCTCCTCAGTCCTAAATGGCAAGGGAAGTACCTACTGGTTTTGCCATTTCCTAATTTCAAGGTGTAATATCAGATTTGGTCACTCAGGGGATTTCCCTTAATTTTCTCCCCTGTTGCTAATGACAATTAAGGGCGGGCCATTTGGATTTTTAAAAAAACTCCAAATCCTGAAATACTCCAAGAATCCCCCAGGCAGAATACTAGCTCCTTCACATACACCTGCTGATATCTTCCTGTCAATCACCCGGACAAGGCTGAGAACTCAAGGACTTTTTCTAAGCCTTCGGCATATAGTAATGCTGTTCTTCAGGGTACCTCCTGAAGATGACAAGTTGTCCAGGCTTTCTGTTTTGAAAATACAATTCAGAGTCGAGTTGGGCGTGATCCATTCCAAACTGAGCCAAGGAGGGGTCTACCATCACCCAAAAATTGGATCTCTGGCCTGGGACTAGTCATCCTAGCCAATCAGGGAATGTGTAACGAAGAGGTTGGCACTCTCACGGTAGTACCCAGCTAGTCCAATTGGGTGATGTGAGGACATTACAGGGGATGTACACAGACAGCAAAAATTCCTCACTCAGAATCAAAACACTTCCCTCCCTTTTGGAGATAGGTATCTCATTGTCTCGTGGGCTCCCGGACGCATCTGGTGGGGCCACTGTGAGATACAGGAAGCTGGACTAGGTGGGCCTTTGGCCTGATCCAGCACGGCTCTTCTTATGTTCTTATGTTCTTATGAGGACGCCCTCAAAAGCAGCTGGGTGGCGGGGAGGATTGCATTCACAAATTGTGAAAACTCTCCCCCATTTCCAAGCCTTGCCCGAACCTCAGATAACATCGCCTCCTGCGCCAGACATCTTCTCCATCTCTGAATTCAGCTCGATATCCCGCTCACAGGCCACTCAGCACCTCATCAACATTTCGGCGAGAGAGGAGACACATATCCTTGTGTCCCTCTTTCAAGGAGAAGGCTGTTCCCGGACAAAGTCAGCTAATCCCTCCCGGACCCTGCTGCTATCTTGAGGCTTTATCCCTCCCTCCCAGTTCAATGGAAGAGTGTCTGTTTCAGAGGCTATCTGCCAGGGCCAAATTAATGGAGCCTCCACCCTCGTGGGCTTTGCAAAATTGGAAAAACACACCAAAAAGAATCAATATTTTCTTAATTAAACCTTTTGCACTCCTTTGCAGCATTCCCCATCCTTTTTGAATATTTATCAAGAAACTGGTCAGTCTGCACAGAGACGAGCACAGATCACTTCAGATGGATGCATTGACTCTGGTCTCCTGGACACAACAGCAGAGGCTGAGGGCCACCTTGGTGGGGGACGGAGAGGAACAGGTACCAGAAGGAACTAATTTGTAATGTTATTCTTTTGACAAGGGCTGTGGCACAACAAAGTTATATTACCATGGTAACCTTTGGGGGGATAGCTTCATAGAATCATAGAATTGCAAGATACCTCAAGGGCCATCTAGTCCAACCCCCTGCCATGCAGGAACCCCCATCACAGGACTCCCAACAGGATGGCCATCCAGCCTCTGCATAAAAACATCCAATGCAGGAGACTCCACCACCTTCCGTGGCAGAACAGCTCTATAATGCTCACTCCTTCTGTTCTATCATTCTGCAAACCTGTTGTGGCAGCTGAGGGATCCTTCCGGGTTATGTGTGGAACACCCTATCTTTCAGCATTCGCTCTCCTTAATCCCTGCTTGTGCCATGGAATCATAGAGAATCGTGAAGTTGGAAGGGCCAATCCCTACTACCGGCAGGAATACCAATCAAAGGATGGAGCACTTGCCACCTCTTGAGGCTATGGGTTCCACTGCAGGTGGACAGGAACCCTTCAATGGGAGCATTAAATATGTATGGCTTTGTTGTTGAGTGGTGTTTTTTTTTTAATCACAACCCAGAAACTCGTAGCACTTAGGAGTTGTTTTTCCAACCTAAGAGCAGTTCTTTATTTCCTGTGGAAAAACAAGGATGAACTGGTTTCAAAAATATAATTAGACTATAAACTATGCCCTCCTAATAATGCTAACTACCTACTTCAGAAGAGCTGGACCTTCAAAATGGCCACTGATTACTTCTGGAAAAATAACTTTCCAAAAACCGATAAAAAACATCTAAAAAGGGACACTAGGAACACGGGTTTATTTTCAAGCCATTTGGGCCTCGTCTTTCAAACCCTGTTTCTCTTCTCCCAACCTCACCCCAATCACTGAGAGTATTCTTCCTTCTGACACTTTTTTTTTTCACACAAAAACAAGAGACGGGGGGACGACTAAGAGGCAGCTTCGATTCCACCCCCTGCGCAAGGAGTGCTCGGGGTGATGGTGTTGTGTGTGGCTTTTGGAGGAGGTGACAGCCATGCAGATTATGGCTTTGTCAATACTCTTCTGAATCATGCTGTGGTGTCACATCTCAGCTGGTAGGTAACTGTCAGAGAAGATCCAGGAGTCAGAGGTTGTACCGGAGGCGTATGAAAATACACCCAGAAACAGAGAACTCACTGTTGCTCAGTCAAAGCCTTTTACATCTGTTCCTGCTTATTTTTAGTACGAACTGTACAGGAGCGTAGAATGGAGTTGGAAGGGCCAAACAAGGCCATTTAGTCTAACCCCCTGCACGAGGCAGAAATACTGATTAAAAGATCAGGTGGTTGTCCAGATTTCTCTGGAAAGCCTCCAGTGTTGCAGCACTCACCCTCTCCCGAGGTTATATTAGTTCCGTCATCATACTGCTCTAACAGTTACGAGGTTTCTCTGGATGCTCAGGAGCCATCCACATTTCTGATTTGAGCCTCACAGACAGTGACTTTAAAGTGTCAACTAAAAGCCATCAAGAATTTACTTTCCGTGAGGTATCAGAACTGACCATCTAGTAGTGGCTGATGGGAACTTGCCATTCAAGAATACTTGGATGGGCACAAGTTGCAACTCTGCTGTAGCAACTGCACAAACCGAGATGGCCTCCTGGTTTGCATGAGTCAATGCAGATACTGTATCTGTATTCCTGATTCTTGACTGTTTCCTGTAGTCAGTGTTTTTTAAAAAGAAAATCTTTACTACCCTGAAGACTATAAACTTGTTTTATGACCACAAATGCTAAGGTCTCCAAGAAGGTTTTTTGAGCATAAAGCAGGAAAAATTATCTCTCCCCCCCCAAACACCTGGATTCCCCACCTGAATTCACGTGCCACTTTATACAAGCAGCTTTGGAAAGCTCATAAGCCCAAAGGCCTCTCTTCTTTGGTTCTACACTGCTCAGTTTCTCTTGGGAGGACTCCAGCGTGCTATGCAGGAAAGATCCATGTTTTGCCTCCTGCAAAACAAACCCTCCGGTGGGAGCTCCCTCCTGCATGACGCCGGCAAGCTTTGCACGGTGTCACATCCACTTTAACGTGACGACGACGCCCAGCAGACCCAGGGCGCCGGTGTACAAAGGAGTTATGTAACCCGCAGCAGCTGGGGACCTTCAGATCACATGTGTCTGTAGCCACAGGATTACAAAACCGCCCTCCCTGCACACACACACACACACACACACACACACACACACACACACACACACACACACACACACACACACACACACACACACACACACACACTTCCAGCATGACGGCTTCACCAACCCGAGCTGACAGGGTGTTTTCGTCCCCTCCCGAAACACATTGCGGCACAATGATCGCATGCCACTTGGCATCGGCGGGATCCTGGCCAATGACCCGTACAGCAGCTGGAGCAGAATGGCACCTAAACCAAACACATCTCGTTAGAGTTCGAGAGGAGCTGTTTTTGTCTCTAAGCCCATGCGCATCTGGAAGAGAAGCCAGGTGTATTTTGTTTGATCAAAATTCCAAGAGTTCCAAGAGCTTCCCTGGAGCGGTGAAAATGCCCATCGTTAGATGCTGGAAGCTTTCTTTTGTGTCACCTTGACAGGTCTGGGTCACTAGCTTTTAAGAATGCCTCCACAATCCCTCCAGATTTGGGCGTTCCAAAAAACTGGACCTCGTTTCCAGCGTAGCACCAATGAAGTAGGAGCTCCCCATCGATCCATCGGTTGCTGCCTTATTTTGGAACACTGCACCCCATGGGTACAGCTGAGCTCCCTGTTCCATTCCTCAAACGCATCTGTTCATAGAATCATAGAATCACAGAGTTGGAAGAGACCTCAAGGGGCCATCCTGTCCAACACCCTGCCATGCAGGAACCCTATCACAGTATTTCCGATAGATGGCCATACAGCCTCTGCTTAAAAACCTCCAAAGGAGACTCCACCACCCTCCTTTGTGGCAGCATATTCCACTGCTGAACAGCTCTAATCTGTTCTTCCTCCACCCCTTCCACCCAAACTCTGCACAGGCTAGAATAAATAATGAGCTTCCTAGGGCGATCTAGGTGACAACTGCTCAAAAGTGGCTCACCAGTCATTCCCTCTGGGGGTGCTCTGTGACCACCAGCCTGAGCGCCCCCAAACCAAGCAAGGGACTGGGCATGGAAGCTCACCCTGAAGCAGTTTACCGGGGAAAGATCCCCCTGGTTTTCGAGTAAATAACTTTCCAGTCACTGTTGCCATTTGCTAACCAAAAGGGAAGAGAAAGCCAAGAGACAAATCCAAAGGGGTGTCCCGAGTAGAGCTGGCCTATTAAACAGTTGAACTTGCGTAGGTACCTATGGCAAGTCCATTATTACAATCATGTGAGATTTTCAGATCTCATGGACCACAAATCTCACAATTCTCCACTCTGGGAGTTCTGACAGACAGGCACCTTGCAGACATTTAAATGTGAATAACCTGAGAGAAAGGCCTCTGAGGCTTAGCTAGACTTAATTCTGCCTAAATTCCTGCTCAGAAAAAAAAAAAAGCTTTCCAGCTGGCGCTTGGGCTGAAACAGGAAGTTGAGGTGGAGCCAAGCCTCAAGGCTTTTCATTTGAAGACCTTCCTCCAGGTGAGATGTTGGATTATGGAAATTGTAGTCCAAGACATCCAGAACCTGCATACCTAGCAACCATACCCTCTTGATTGCATTCTCCAGGAGCTAGTATTCAGGGGAATATTCCTCATTCTCAAATCAGCGGTAACCCACACCTCCTCACTTGGAGGAGGAAATCAGAATTACAGTGATGGCTTGTAATTCTGGTTTCAGGTGGTGGTGCAGTGTCCATTATTCTGCTTTGGGTTAAAGCAGCTTTCCAAGGTGCTTGACACATCCTAGAAATTGAGTTCACCATCTTGGACTGTATCTGTAAAGTCTGGATTTGAACCACAGTTTTGTGGTCCAAAGAAACATTTATTTTTTTATGTGTTCTGAACCTCTTACTATGTTCCATAGCAGCTGGTAGACTGCTATGGGAAGGGAACATTGCAGTCCTCGTTTTCATGGCTAAATAGGTTCTGAAACCAGTTACATTCAATTAGATCAGTAGTTCTCAACCTGTGGGGTCCCCAGATGTTCCTGGACTGCAACTCCCAGAAGTCTTCATCACTAGCTGAGCTGGCCAAGATTTCTGGGAGTTGTAGTTCAGGAACATCTGAGGACCCCACAGGTTGAGAACCACTGAACTAGATCAAAGCTTTGTGGTGGCCTGTACTGCAGCTAAAACTGCTCACGACCTGGGGTTCAACCCCAGATTGACTTTGCCTTCCATCCTTCCGAGGTCAGTGAAATGAGTACCCAGCTTGCTGGCGGGTGTGTGTTTGTGTGGCCTGCTTAATTAAATTGTAAACCGCCCAGAGAGTGCTTCAAGCACTACGGGGCAGTATATAAGCAGAACACTTTACCCAGTTCAGAATCTCTTCTCAGACTCACATTTTGGACAGTGGCCTGGCTGGAAGTCACATCCAAGCCAAAGGCAGCTGTGATCCTAGGGATGGCTGTGAAACACACACACCCAGCTTCCAAGCCTTATGACCAGAGGTGGTTCAGAAAGAGGAACGGCTCTCCACTGCCTCAAATACAGGACCACCTGCCCATGTAGCAAGACTGTGATGCTTTGGGGCCGACGTAACCTACCAGTGTAACCCGGCCACTGCCTACAAACAGAGCTGGCAGCAGTAAACAAGTTGGTGTTTCTAGGCTAGAAAGGGCAGACCCTCTTCAGCTGCCCAAAGATACTACATATCAAACAATGATCTATGCGAGACAGCTCACATCTCATACAACCCTGAAAACTGTGAGTTGCTGCCTTGTAATAAAGGGATTATGGATCCAGAGCAGATTCACAGAACAGCCCGAGACCAAGCATTGAATATGTGATGTCCAATGCAGCGAAACTGAGCCAAGAAAGGCTGGGACATTGCAGAATCAGCTGGTTTTATAGTTCAGTGATATTCAAATTGCTAAATGTTGTCCAATTTGCTCTCTCTGCAGATCTCTCTCTAAGGGGTGGGGGGGAGATATTGGGTGCTATATAAACTTGAGCTATTGTGAGGAAGAAAGATTGCATGCGCACCTCACTTAGCAAAGCAGAGTGTTACCTGGAGGAAGCACAGGGAGCCCTTACAACACATGTAGGACACTTCTGAACTTCTCCAGATGTTTTTATAGACTATAAAACCCATTATCCCTGACCACTGGCCATGACAAATGAGCTCAAGGGGGGTTGGAGTTCTACCTGGAGAAATTTACCACCACAACAAAGTGCCGCCAAGTCAGTTCTCCCTTACGGTGACCATTTTTGGGGTTTTCTAGTGAGTGGTTGGCCCTTCCCTTATTCCAGGGGTGCCCTGGGCCTCTGCAGCTTGCCCAAGGCCACCCAGACTGGCTCTTCACCTAGGATGCATAGTGGAGAGCTGAACTCTCCACCTTTGGCTCTGCAGCTCCATACCTAAACCAGTGAGCTACCCAGCCTGTTGGAAAGCTCTTAATTGTGTGCCATCAAGTTAATTCTAACTTGCGGGGAATATTTTTACCCTGCTCTACAGCGTGGGATGTCAGCCTTACCTAGATTTTTGGGGAATTCATATCCTTTCCCCTTCGTCTCTTAAAACAGGAAGAAGCACCTCTTTCTTAGCCACAAGGATTAGAGATGTCACTCCTCTTCAAGAATGGAAATTGGGTGCTCCTTTGGGGTGCCTGTTTTGTTTAAAGCTATAGCTTGGGAACATTGGCTGCAGTTTCCAGATTAAAAGATCTGGGGGACTGGACTTCCCTCACCCCCCCAACTATGCAACAAGGGGTGTGAAAACAGAATTATTCTAGAAATATATAAAAATGACATACCTCACGAGGGAGAGGTGCTAATTCTATTTTGTGCGCTCACAGGCACAGAAGGAAGAAATGTGTCTCTGCCATATGCAAGATCAGCAACAGCTCAGCATCCAATTATCTTGATTAAGACTCGAAGTTGGGGGCTAGGTGTCCCTCCCTCCCAAAAAATAAACAGGTTAATCCTGGGAAAGAATAGACAGGTGCTGGGGCCCCAAACCATCTGGATGGCCCTGCCACGTTCCAGAAGACTGCTCAAGCCATCAGACCAATGCCACGCCTAACGAGAACTAAACGATCGGAAAATGCCAAGTAATTAGCAATCGATCGCCAATTAACAGGACCAGAAAGATAGCAGGTGTTGGGAGGAGAAAGAAGGGGAAGGGGGAGGAGGAAGGAAGAAAATAGGGCCGGCACAATTTCAACACTTGGTTCCTGCCACTGACTATTTGTTCTCACCCAAGGGAAAAAAACTACCCAACCCTGAACTAGATTCAGTTTTAGAATCTAGTTTGAGAAAATGTCTGCGTTCACATGGCTGAGAGCTCAGGTATGATCTTCACAGAAATGGGATGCGGGAGCAACAGCTGCTCTCGCGGAAGACTGAAACACAACTTTGCCAAATGGCATTTCCGGGGACTACAACTCTCAGGATCCCCTCCATTGCCCCCAGGATGATGGGAGCTGTAATTTTTTTTTAAAAAAGAAACTTTCCCAACCTTTGGCACTTAAAGGTCATCAGGCACAAGAGAGATCTAGCAACTGGTAGCAAAGCTACGTAGTGGGTCCCACATGAACCTCCAGTTTTAGAAAGAGTTGATCTGCTAACACCATCCCTTGAGAATTCTCCCACTGATGAGTACACAGAGAAGGTCCTCGTCTCCGATCCTGCTCATTGGCAGTGGAAAGCATTTGAGGAAATCTGTTTTCTGCCTGAGCTAATGGGAAACTGCTGTCTGACGAAAGTTGATGAGACTGAGCTAAATTAACCAAATGTTTTCTTCTCGGGCAGGAATCTGATTGCACCATACCTCTGGGCTTTAAAATAAAGACTGATGTCCCCTGGGTGATGACATCATTGCCCATCATTCCGCAAAGGTGCACCAAAAAGGATTTGAGCCAGTATAAAGCGACTTCTGGTGTTCCTGCAGGGGGGAAAAAGGCTCTTGATCCAAAACCACAAGGGCTGGAATCTCACTTTGTTTTAAAGGAAAACGCCACTGGTAGATAAGAGAGAGACATTTCAAAATAACTATCAGCCACAGTGAAACATTTTTTTTCACTGTGTAAAACGACCATGGCCTTCATCAGGAGCAAATTTAATGCTAGATCTGCTTGGGGAAAAATGTTTGTGCAAAATACAAGGCCTCCAAAATCCCCTCCAAAATGCATTTTTGTGTGTGCGAAATAAAGTGTTTTGCACAAAAGGCGTTTCCATATATATTTTTTTCATGACATGTTCCAAAATGAAAAACATGCACAAAACCTCCCGTAACTTGATCAAGCAGGGAGAAAACGGACACTCCCCCCCCCCATGTTCCTCCTTGAGAACAAACTCGGCAGCCGGCATCTCAGTGCACAGCTCCACCAGAGCCGCAAGAATGATGTTGCTGGCAGCGGATTGCCACTAGTTAAAGAGTCGCAGGTTGTGTTTAAGGGTGAACGTGACTCTCCTACAATGACGCCTAGTTGCATACACACAATTTTTTTAAAAAAAGGAACTTTTTAACGAGCGTTATTGCTTTGGCTCTCAATGACATTATTCCCACTGTGCAGCCTGAGTTACACAACAGGATTTACATTCCAAAGACCTAGCCCTCCACAAATTTTTGGACTAAATTCTAGAGCTTCAGCATCTGGACTGCATAACTGCTTTTTTCTGGGCTGGACATGCAAACATATAACAGAGAGGAAAGAAAGCTGTCAGCAAAACCTCCTTGCCAGTGGCTTGCCCGATAATGCATCCTGCCGGCGTGTCCCTACTGCGTCCCCACTCCTGTTGCACCAATTAGCTGGAAATTAACACAGCAGCATGGCAAGTGAATCCAAGGCAAAGCCGCATCCGCCGTTGTGAGGGGGAGTTGACATTGGAGCCGGACATTCAAGCCAAAAGAAATGCTGGAGCTGCAAATTCAGGCACTGTTCCCATCCCCTAACACACAACACTCCTCGTATTCCAGAACTTTGGGAAATGCATGGTCAGGCTGGATGAAAACAGAAAAATCTGGAAGCGATGCAGTGGTAAAATTGGATGTGCAGGTGCTTCTAAGGAGAGTCTTAAGGGTCAGGTGGAATAGCCAGTGTGGTACAGTATACTAGAGTGATAAAGGAAGCCTGGGTTCAAATCTCTTCTCAGCCATGGGAGCGCACTGGGGACGTGGAACCAGTAAAGCCTATCTCACTCACCTTGAAAGGCCTATTAGGGTTGCTATAAATCACTTCCGTCTTGACAGTGCATAAGGACAAAAATAAAGGCAGTTGGGTCAACTGGTACTAACAAAAGAGTCCTAACAATTTTTGTTCCTCACCAGAGTGGGTCTTTTGTAAGCCGAATGGCTCTTAATCATCCATTACAAGCCCAACCCATCCTCCAATGCTTTGTGGTAGAAGAAAGGTAGTGGTGTTCTTTGAAAAGCCCATTTCTCTTTTGGCTACTGTGCAGGTTCAGAGTTCAGAGGAAACACAGATTACCAATGATGATAGCAGTAGGCAATGCCATCAAATCTACTCATCAAAAACTCTAAGGGTTTTGACCCTGAGAGCTCCGGTGCCACCACACCACTGACTGTACCACTTCTGATTGCCATGGATTGGGGGGGACACTTGGGGGAATGATCTTTCTAAAAAAAACAAAAACAAATATGTATGAGTGCATTGAACATTCTGTAAACCAAGTACTGTAGTTCCTGAGTATATTTCTGCTTACTCAGAAATTTGGAACTTACTCCAAGTTTCTAATGACTTGGACAGCCCTCGGAGGTAGAAAAGTGCCTCCATTCCTGTAAGACCCTTCCCTCAAGGTCCCCTTCCCATCAAACCTCCATCCCAGTTGCTTCATAATAGTTACTCCATAATAACTCCCTGCCACAGGATGTGGCGATGGCATCTGGTCTGGATGCCTTCAAAAGGGATTGGAGAGATTCCTGGAGGAGAAGTCCATCACAGGTTACAAACCATGATGGAGATGTGTCATCTCCAGGCTTAAAACCAGGGTACTTCAAGGACTACATGCAGGAGAGTGGTATCAGGAGACAAATATCTAGTCTCGTGCACTCCCGGACACATTTGGTGGGGCCACTGTGAGATACAGGAAGCTTGAATAGATGGGCCTTTGGCCTGATCCAGCAAGGCTCTTCTTATGTTCTTAACTACTATTCAACTTTAGGAACTGGTAGCTCAGTTTGCTTTATTCCTCTTCTCTCCTCTTCCCTCCTGCCTCCTGTGCTGTGCCTTTAATCTTGGGAGAATGTTGCTTGTCATTATGAAAATGTCTACCCCACTCTTCAAACCAAGTCTGCAGGCAGGGCAGACTGACACCATCCATAATGACCAGAACTGGGAACACAGCGAATAAGTATTATAAAGTACACAGCTGTTTGTTGCCTGTCCTGCAGGTAAAACTGTACTCAAAACCTGGGGTTCAATCCTAGGTAGCCGGCTCATGGTTGACTCAGCCTTCCATCCTTCCGAGGGTGGTGAAATGAGTACCCAGTTTTCTGGGGTGGGTGGGGGTTGTCAATGTGTAGCCTGCATACTGTAATTAAACTGTAAGCCACCCAGAGACTACCTGAAGTGGTATGGGGTGGTATATTTATTTATTTATTTTATTTATTTATTTAGCTTGTATGCCGCCCACTACCCAAAGGTCTCTGGGCGGCTCACAACAAGAATAAACAGTTAAAACATCAAATACAATAAAATTAGAACAATAAAACATGTAGATGCAATAAATACGATACATTAAAGAAGCAGAACACTTTGCTTTGCTTTATTAAAAGTCGATAAGCCGACGAAAACCAGACTGAGCACGGATCCGAAGGCCTGGAAATTTTCTCCTCCAAAAACATGTTGCCTGGCAACAGAGGAACGTGGGCATCCCACAACAGAGGCACCACCCCAACCCCAAAAGGTCTCTTTTCTACCCACCTACTGCAGTGGATTCCGTTTGCACCGCCATGGGACGCAAGGCCTGTCCTGAAACGCTTTGCATGCGCAAAGTAAGTGTGCTTACTTACGGGTTACGGGTTATGTGTGTGGTATGGAAGTTGTACCCACCGGGATAAGACAGTGTTGCACAGAATCATAAGAACTGCAGAGAGCATTGTGGGCTGTTCACTCCCCACCCTAGAACAAATTTATACTGCCAGGTGCCACTGTAAAGCATTAGATATATTAAGAGATCCATCACATCCTGGTCATCGCCTCTTCGAGTTGCTGCCATCGGGACGGAGATATAGAGTACTTAGGGCAAGAACAAACCGTCTCAAAAATAGCTTCTTTTTTAGAGCAATATTGGCCTTAAACGGAAATCCTGGACTTTGAAGTCAGCTTATTTTATATGTCATATTTTAGTCATTTTATATGTCATATTATGTGTTGTACCTGTTTTTAAATCTATGTGAAATGTTTTAAATGAATTTTATATAGCAACCACAAAATTTCGTTGTTCCTGCAAGGGGGCAATGACAATAAAGATTCCTATTCCTATTCCGATATGGAAAGGGAGGGAGGGAGGGCGCAAGGCAGGGGAAATGCAGGAGAACGAATGGATGAATCACTCTGTTTCCAAAACATGTCAGCTTTGCACGTATTCAACCATAAGTTCGTTCCATACGATTTCTGCACCACTTTGCAAATTCTTTAATTCTACCGAGTGTAAAAACAAAAAGACTAGCAGTTTCAGTTGGCAAGCGCTTTTGAGGGTGGTAGTTGGGAAAACGGGGGCCAGCAGAGGGGCGGGAGGGAGCAAACAACTCTCTCTCAAAAAAATGTTAGGAGGTTTCCGCCTCCCTGATCACTTACTGTAAGCCACGTGGGAATAAAAGGGCTGCAACTCACCAAAAACATGTGCCAAAATAATGCTTGTTAGTCTTTTAAAAGGTAAACACAACAGTAAAGGTAAAAGTTTCCCCCACACGTGTGCTAGTTGTGTCTGACTCTAGGGGCAGTGCTCATCTCCGTATTCAAGCTGAATACTAGTTACACGGCTACCTGGGCCTTTCCTCAAAGAAGCTTGAATAGGCCTGCTTGGCTCCCCTGTTCTCCACCACCGCTCCTCAGACCTTGTTGAATAGTGCCTCTCCCAACGTCATCCAAGCAGTCCTCCATGAGGACTAGAAATCTGATTCTCCCACATCCCTTTCCAGTGTAAGAACTAAACCACAGGGCATTGGCTCTTGCTGTTTACTTTTAAAACCAACTACTTCCTCGAACATTTCCGGACACCTTTTTCGAGCTTTGGACTACATTATAAAAATGCTGAAAACAAAAAGACAACCATGTGTGGACTAGCTCCATTCACACACACCAACACACAAGGCAGGGCAGACAAAGTTCTAGATCAGTGGTGGCGAACCTTCGGCCCTCCAGATGTTTTGGACCACAACTCCCACAATCCTTTGTCACTGGCAATCTAGGCTTGGAATCCTGGGAGTTGGGGGTCCAAAACATCTGGAGGGCCGAAGGTTCGCCACCACCGGCCTAGATAGAGTGCCGTTGCTTCCTTCGAATCCAGGCAGAGAGGAGCAGCCAAGGAGAGGGAACATCGGGGGGTCTTGGGAACCTGATGTGGGCCAGCTACCCCCCAAGCATACTATTAAGCAGCGATGAACATTAGCAAAATCAGCACCGCCTGGGAGAAGGGACTTCTTTCCTTCCATGCATCATGTTAATCTGATTTCGCTGACACTCTCCTCGATAACGGCAGGATGGTGACTCCCATTATTGCAAACCAGACATAACACTGCCATCCATCTCGGAGCAGCTGGAATCGACGAGGGACCCAAAAAAGAACGTGTGTCAGCTCTTGGCCCCTTCCAGCGGCAAAGTCAGAGGAAGCCAAGACTTGGTGCATCTGGATAGAGGCTTTCTACTCCTCCTTCCGGGAATGGGAGGAGGGGGTTCCTTTAGAAAATTTGGGACCACCCTCTATTGCAAATGTAAATAATAATGTGCCATCAGATTGATTTATTGGAACATTATTGGAATCCCCTCTGGGGTTTTTCTAGATATAAGGTGCTCATAAGTGGTTTCTCACTCATTTCTTCTGGGGGGGTGCCCTGGGACTGTGCAGATTGCCCAAGGTCACCCAGGATGGCTCTTTCTCCTGGCATGCACCAGGACCCTGTCAATCGCACTCTTGAGGCTATTTCATCCAATCTGGATCCTTTGGGTTTTCTTTCTTGGTCCATCCATGGACCTTCGTGTGTAGCGTCCTTTTGGGACTGCGGTTCCCTTGATTCCTTAACACTGGCTACAGTGATGGGATCTGTAGTCCTGAAACAATTACACCTGAGGGTTTGACAAGCACCAATGGGTGGAAGCTGATCAGAGGGAGAGCCAACCTGGAAATAAGGAGAAATTTCCTGACCGTGAGAGAGCCATCCAGGCATGTCCAAACTTTGGCCCTCCAGATGTTTTAGACCGCAACTCCCATAGTCCTTTGTCATTGGCAATCTAAGCTTAGAATCCTGGGAGTTGTGGTCCAAAACATCAGGAGGACCGAACTTTGCACATGCCTGAATGGAACAGCTGGCCTCCCAAGGTTGTGGGTGCCCCATCGCTGGAGGTTTTCAAGAAGAGTTTGGACAACCATCTTTCTGGGATTGTATGAGGTCTCTTGCCTTGGACAAGAGGTTGGACTAAAAGACTTCCAAGGTGCTTTCCAGTCCTATGATGATTCTGTGATCTGGAGGACTGCATTTTCTCCACCCTGGGCTATCTAAATGCATCCCTTCGGATGAATCACTTTTGAAGCATTCTCTACCCTACTCCCTGCATGAACCCCTCTGCCATTCTTCACCAACTTATTATTTCACCCTTGCTTTTCTCTACATCACACCACCCTGTCCTTCAGCTGCTGATCTGTAGGCTGGAAGAATCAAAGAAGGAAGGCAGAAAGAATCAACAGACCTCCAGCCCCTCATTTCCCGATAATCAAAGCACTCAGTACAAAATACAGTCATACTCCTCCAGTCTGATTACTCATGACCAATAAAAATGTCTTTTTAAAGAATATTCTCAAGCAAACCTATCTTGGCAATACAGGCAAGCACTT
The DNA here is from genome assembly GCA_029282475.1 of Phrynocephalus forsythii. Taxonomy (NCBI): domain Eukaryota; kingdom Metazoa; phylum Chordata; class Lepidosauria; order Squamata; family Agamidae; genus Phrynocephalus; species Phrynocephalus forsythii. The sequence continues at coordinate 2,588,386 of JAPFRF010000019.1, forward strand.
GAAACATTTTTAAAGAAATGGGACCAAGTTGCCTTTTAATATTTTTTTTAAAAAATTCAATTAAATTGCCCATCTCTCCTCCTTGAAATAAGCCTTCTAAATTGATTGTCTCTAGCACTCTGAAATGTTACTTTGGGGGGTTAGAAATCCCAGAAGACATACTTCATTTCGCCAAGCTCTGATTCTCCCTGTGTCCTTTTTGTGACCAAGAACTGCTCTGTAAAATTTAGAGAAGCACGAAATATTCACTTCCATTCAGTTGTTAGCCACCTACTATCTCAATGGGAACTGTATGGATCAAGATTTCTATGTTCCATTGATTGACTAGCTGAAATCCGGGTCTTCCCATGAGGGCTGCATAATGTCCTCTAGCTCATTGAGGCTAATTGATGAGATGCCAGATGGGGTGGGGATCACCTTCTTTACACAACTGGGCATGTGACCAGGCACCTTGACAATTAGTAGCAATTAGCCACTGCAGGTTATGCTAATCTTCCATGAATTCTGGCCCATGGAGGATTAGGGATGTTGACCCTTTCCTGTCTTACTCTCATACGCAAAGGGTGAGGAGTTGCATTGATTTTTTTATTTTAAGATGTTGCAAATAAAATAAACAAATGCATTTTATCCATGGATCTGCAGCATAGCAACATTTTTGATGCCACTTGTGAAAAAGTGGGGTGGCCGCTGCAGTATTGCACAGCTACCTGAAGCCAGATGATTTGTTCGCATTAGTTTGTCATCCTATCTGCTGACCCTCCTCTGGTTGTTATGTGCACATACTTTGCTTCTTACCAGGAATGGACGTTAGCTTTTGTGCAGACTGTTGAGGAGGCTTTTCACATACACGGTAGAAACCTTGGTAGGGGCAAAACATACAATCCTCTCGTCCAGTGCAGACAAGTAATCTTTCAGATGTTGAAAGTTCATGATCCGTCTGTCTCAGTGGGTGGACGGCGCCCGACGTCAGTGTGAATGGACATTTACAGAACCTTCTTCACATCCTGATTAGGGGAAAACAGGTGTTCCCAGTCCCCTCAAGCAGATCAGCGTTCCAGTCCACACTTTGTTCTAAGGAAATGACAATTCTGTTCGGTTGCTTGGAAATGTAGACCATGTGGAATATTTCAGCACCTGGAACCAGGAGGCAATGAAGGGTGCATGTTCTTGGGTTTTATCCAGCAGGTCTCCTCGGTCTACTAAGTGTTCATGCCATGCCTTTGTTTTTGCTTTAAGCCGAACCCTTTTGGTTTTGTCCAGAGGTGATAGAAGTCTGTGTACACACCATGGACAACAACAGGTCCATCATGCCATGTGATGTATCTCTGGAAAAACACTGCCTGTCTCCATTCCTCTCCAACAATGCTTCTGTTTTATTCCTGGTGCTTTATTGGCACATGCAAGTCGATGCGGGACGTTACAACCATGTGTGAACACAGCCCATGTTAAGTTCCAGCATTTGAATAATCAAGAGGAAGAGGAGGAGGAGGAGGAGGAGGAGGAGGAGGAGGAACATCTTTTGGTACAAAATCACCCAAGGGTAGAAGGATTTTTTGGGCTGGAAAATAAAAGCAGCTGCCTCTTCCAGCCGCTCATCCATCTGCTGACTTTGAATGTCAGAGCTTGTAGGTCCTGCTGTTATAAAACTCAATCTCTTTAGCAAACAAGTTCTGCTGGGAAAGTGATGACACCAGGGAAATGGTGGGAAAAGATCTCGGCAGACTGTCATTACTCCAAGCCAGGAGACCAAAGCGTGGCCTGAAGCCAAGTAAAATTGCCCTCTCGTTTGGAATGAGCTGCATTTTGGGGTGGTTGGGGAGTGGGCAAGTGCCGGAGAAGGGGGGTGTAGCCAAATTCAACAACCAGGGGTCCTTTATACATACATATCCAACAACTTAGAAATCCAAACACTGGGCTTTGCATATTGACGACGACGATGACGACAACAACAACAACGACGATGACGACAACGACAACAACAACAACAACAACAACAACAACGACGACGACAACAACAACAACAACAACAACAACAACACGGCCAAATGGCCCGAAAAACTCACAACTATCAGATCCCAGCTGTGAAGGCCTTCAAGAATACAATAATAATAATAACCAAATGCCAATCTCTACATTCACATTGAATTTGGCTTTCTGCTTCTTTTGGGGGCTCATTTTCAAAACCATTTCTTTTTCCTGGTTGAAAACATGGATCCAGACCCTCTGGGATTCTGCAAATCACCCTACCCAGGCCTTCTGCCCATCCCTGGCACAAAGACCTGCAGAAGTAGGGGGCGGTTTATTAAAAGAGCCCAACGCGTTTCGGCCCGTTGGCCTTCTTCAGGGACTTTTTCACTGTGCTCAAAGAAACTCTGGAAACAACTTAATGTCTTGCTTCTGAGCAAGGATTCTGTCGCCTTGTGTGATGAGGTCGCAGTGCAAACCGCCCCCTACTTCTAAACTTTCATTCAGCATCCTGAGAGTGTGCAAGACATTAAGTTGTTTCCAGAGTTTCTTTGAGCACAGTGAAAAAGTCCCTGAAGAAGGCCAATGGGCCGAAACGCGTTGGGCTCTTTTAATAAACTTTCATTCAGCATCCTGAGAGTGTTCTCTCCTATATTACCACACTTCTATACAAACCTGTGGCTAAATATTTCGGATTTCGTGTCTGAGGGCGAGGATTGGAATCGACAAAAGCTGGCACTGAAATCAGTCTCTGAGGTGTTGTAACACTTATATTTTTGCTTAATTTTTGTTACACAGGCTGGAACAGACGAACACAGCTACATCTTTGAAAACATTCGTCACCCTCACTTGTCTTATCCACACAAGTGTTCCTTGCTGAAAAGAAGAAACATCAATGTGACCACACATCTAATTTTTGGAGGTGAGAAAAATCAAGAGAGGAATGGCACAACTTCCAAAGCCAGAATTGAATTTCCAGCAATTGGGGAAAGGTAGTGTGACTCTGACTCTAACGTCTGTCACCTTAGATATTTACAAGGACTAAGAGTGGTGCCTCCCAGTGATGGTGCCCATCCTGCCAGAGCAGATACTCACAACAAGCTGGAAGATGGGCAACGACCCAGATGGAGGAATATCTAGTTCTAGTCTCATGTGAACACGTCACTGGTGAAACTTCCTTACCAACTCAAGCCATGAAATTGGTTTATGTGTATGCACACACTGCTGCCTAGATGCCCTGAGCACACCCGATTTTGCCTGATCTCAGAAGCTAAGCAGGGTTGGGCCTGGCTAGTACTTGGATGGGCAACCACCAGGGAATACCAGGTGCTGTAGGTGCCTGGTGTAGGAACTGGCAAGCCACTCCAGTATTCCTGACAAGAAAATTCCATGGACATGGGGTTACGAACAACATAAGAACATAAGAAGAGCCATGCTGGATCAGACCAAAGGCCCATCTAGTCCAGCTTCCTGTATCTCACAGTGGCCCCACCAGATGCCTTTGGGAGTGCATGAAGACTAGATCTCTGTCTCCTGATCCCACTCCTCTGCCTCTGGCCCTTGAAGTACCCCAGTTTTAAGCCCGGAGGTGACACATCTCCATCATGGTTTGTAACCTGTGATGGTCTTTTCCTCCAGGAATCTGTCCAATCCCCTTTTGAAGGCATCCAAGCCAGATGTATCACCACCTCCTGTGGCAGGGAGTTCCACAAACTAACACCACGCTGGGTTAAAAAAAATTATTTTGTCTGTTCTCACTCTCCCAACAGAAGAGTCTGTCACGACTGTAATTGCAGAACAACAATATGCATGCACACACAAAACACACACTCTCTCTCTTATTCCCCAGAGTATCTTCGACTTCTCTCTTCATCCTGAGGAATCTAGAATTCCCAACGTTAGAGGCCTTCACCACCCGCTGCAGGCATACCCTGCTGATGCCACTCGGACACAAGGCCGGCCTCCGAACTGTTGGGGCCGACAGAAGGCACGGGGGGGGGGAACTGCCAAGGCAGATGGGGTGGGTTGTTTTCTTTACCGAACCACGGCACTGCTCATTGATGCTAATGAGGTTTGCCAGAGAGCTGACGGGTGGTTTTCAGGGTCGGTGGCCCTGCTGGGGGGATGAAATGCTTCTCTGTGGCCTTCTGCTTCTCCCCCAGCAGAAACACCACTGGGGGGAATGCCTTTCAGAGTTCACGGTGGTGCCCGGAGAAGCTCAGCACAGTTTTCCAAGGGCCTCCAAGCCTCCTGGGAGGAATGACTCTGGTAGCCCTTTCCCAAAGGGGAATGGCCCAGCTGTGGCCAAGCAGACTGAGTTGTAGGCAACCCACAGGCCCCGGTCTTACCATAGTTTTCTGCATATGTAAATTTCATGCGTTGTTTTTTTTTAAAGATGGGCACGTGGTTTTTAATGTGCAGTCAGTGTCCTCTCTTCTGCGTGGTATTTTCCTATTCTGGTCCCGTCTCTACCTGTCTACTTCACATTTTCCCCTCCTTTCCAAGCCTCCATGGTGTTTAACCTCGGGAAGCTGCCGAAAAAGGGGAACAACAGATTTTACTGCATATTTTCGGGGTCCTGTCGTGGTTACAGAAGCAAATAAGTAAGCATTTTTGAGCGAAGTTTCTAAATCCAGCCCCTGGCGGTAGTTTAGGAAACTTCGCTGAAACTGCCGTTCCAGGGGCGTGGTCAGCCAGGACCGGAATTTACTTCTTTTCGCAGTGAGCACGCAATCTTTTTCTGCGCAGTTTGCTGCCGGGAAACTATGCAGAAAACGCTGGTAGGACCGCAGCCCTAGACATTCCCTTTGCTTATAAAACTACTGCAGCAAGAACACCCCCCCACACACACACAACAATATCTATTACATCCTGATACAGCCTTATTGTGAGAAAGTGATCCTCCATTTGGACACAGTGAAAATGCCATCCCCACTGTGGCCAAATGGAGGATCACTGACTCACAATTAGGATGTAGCAGAAGACACGGTAGGGACCAAGGGCACGGTCTTATAGAGCTGATGCCACTACTCCCCTGGCTCACAGTGATAATGTAATTGCTGCATAGCAGGATTTAAGGACTGGACTGCAAGGAGATCAAACCTATCCATTCTGAAAGAAATCAACCCCGAATGTTCACTGGAAGGACAGATTTTGAAGCTGAGGCTCCAGTACTTTGGCCACCTCATGAGAAGAGAGGACTCCCTGGAAAAGTCCCTGATGTTGGGAAAGATTAAACGCAAAAGGAAAAGGGGACAGTAGAGAATGAGATGGTTGGATGGTGTCATCGATGCAACAAATATGGATTTAACCAAACTCCGGGAGGCAGTGGAGGATAGGAAGGCCTGGCGAGCTCTGGTCCATGGGGTCACGAAGAGTCGGACACGACTGAACGACTGAACAACAACAACAGGATTTAAGGATCATACTGGATGCCCTAAGCACATCCGCTCTCGCCTGATCTTGGAAGCTAAGCAGGGTTGTGCCCTGGCTAGTAGTTGGATGGGCGAATATCAGGGAATACCAGGTGCTGTAGGCGGCCTGGAGTAGGAACTGGCAAGCCACTCCAGTATTCCTGCCAAGAAAACTCCATGGACATGGGGTCATGAAGACTTGTTCACAATTATAATGACGCAACTCTCTCTCTCTCTCTTAAGACTCTGGGAAAATTTCCAGCCATTTTGGGGGAATTAATCTGGTTCCAAGCGCCCAAGCAGTACCCAATTCACAAAAAACACTACCCACCCTCTAAATGCATCTACCAGTTATCTTATATTTGGAAGAGGAGATTGTGCCCAAATGTACGGAATGGGGGCATCTTTCCCAACACTGCACTAATTTTTTTAAAAAGAGCATTATCAGGATTCGTTCCAAGACTGCTGCTCAGCGCTACCACACAGACCACATGTTTTTAGGACACAAGTACACAAGAGATGTCTACAGGGGCAAGATCCACCGTTCCCCTAGAGAACCACAAGGCTGCTGTGTTGTTGACAGAAAAAATAACTCTCTCTAAAGTCTCGTAAGAGCAGCTAACTGAACATCAGACTCCTCAGAGTGGCTGCCAGCCAATGACACACATATTTGTTGTTGCTGTTAAATACAGTGGGCAGGAGAGACACAGAAAACAGTCCATCCCCAGCCAAGCACAATCAGGGTAAACCATGTTTTTAACATCGAAGTGTTCCGAGTCTTTCAAAGAAATGGGCTGTTTGGTGCCATTTCCCCTCTTCCTCTCAATTTTTTTCCTTTTTCATAGTCCTCGTGATTTTATATAGAAAGGCCGCTCAGAAACCAGAAAACTGCAGGTAGATCAAGCGTACATTTCTCCCCAAATACTGTACATATGGGGAAGTAAAGACAAAAATGCTAAGTTTGTCCTATGCTTTTGATTTATTGGGTCATCCCAAGTTGGAAGTAACGATCTAATGTATCCCCTTGAATGAAACAATCGCTAATATATGCGCTTTGGGTTCCTTGTAAGTAGACTCGACTCAACGGGAAAAGAGCATAATGCTGAGAAAGGTTGAAGTCAGCCAAAAATCAGGAAGACCAAATGTGAGATGAATTGACTCCCTAAATGAACCACAAGGCTTGAGTCTAAAAGGGCAGAGCGAGGCTCTTGGGGTCAGCAGGTCACTCACTTTCAACAACTAAACAATATTCTGTCTCTGATTCTCTCTCTCTCTCTCATCTGAGGTCAAAGAGATGATACTTAAGGGAGCCAGAACTTGTGGGTGAGATCTTCCAGTCAAGAAGGTGGTGCCCAAACCAAACCAAAAAGTCACTGGCTTGGATCCCGGTGCAGGCACATGCCAAGGCAACTGACCCAGGAGCAGAGTGTAAAGCCTCAACCACTCAAGAGGAAGATCCGGTTCTGTGAACTTCCACAAAAGCCGGTCATGGCTCAATGCAGATCCTTCTGGTCAGATGGGGTGACAGATGCCTATTATGTCCACTTGCTTGCCCCAGTTGGGTCAGATAGACCCATTGAAGCATAGAATCATAGAGTTGGAAAATACCTCAAGGGCCATCTAGTCCAACCCCCTGTCATGCAGGAACCCCATCACAATATTTCCGACAGACGGCCATCCAACCTCTGCTTAAAAACCTCCAAAGAAGGAGACTCCACCACCCTCCGTGGCTGCATATTCCACTGCAGAACAGCTCTCTCTGCTCACTCCTTCTGTTCTATCATTCTGCAAACCTGTTGTGGCAGCTGAGGGATCCTCTAACTGTCATGAAGTTCTTCCTAATGTTCAAATGGAATCTCTGAAGCCATGGAAAACAAACCTGTTCCCTCTTCAATATGACATCCTTTCAAATATTTAAACATAGCTATCCTATCCCCTCAGTCTTCTTTTTGAAAGGCTAAACATTCCCAGTTCCCTAAGCCATTCCTCATAAGACATTTCCTCCAGAACCTCAACCATCCTGGTCGCCCTCCTCTGCACCCGCTTGAGGTTGTCAACATCCTTTTAAAATTGAGGCGCACAGAACTGGACACAGTACTCCAGGTGGGGTCTGACCAGAACAGAATAGAGAGGTACTATCACTTCCCTTGATCTAGACACTATGGTTCTGTTGATGCTACCAAGAATCACATTGGCTTTCCTGACCGCCACATCACACTGCTGACTCATGTTCCATTTGTGGTCCACCAAGACTCCCAGATCCCTTTCACAGGTACTATTCTCCAGGCAAGTGTCCCCCATCCTATATCTATGCAATTCATTGTTTTTACCTAGATGTAGCACCCTACATTTCCCTCTGTTGAAATCCATTCTGTTAGCTTTGGCCCATCACTCTAATCTGTCAAGGTCTTTTTGGATTTTCATCCTATCCTCTAGGGAATTAGCAACCCCTCCCAATTTGGTATCATCTGCAAATTTAATTGGCATACTCTCTATTCCTTCCTCCAAGTCATTAATAAAGATATTGAACAACACTGGACCCAGAACGGAACCCTGGGGCACCCCACAATGGGCTGCTTCAATGGCTCTATTCCAGTAGGACCCAAGCTTGAGCTTTCACCTGTGTTACCACGCTGGGTTGGTTTTGTGGTGCCTGCGAAGGTCTCCTTCATGGAGGTAAGAAGAGGAATAAATGGGATCCCCCTCCCCAGCTCAAAAAAGAACATTTGACCAACTAATGATCCCAAAGTGGGTCCTTTAGGATGGCAAGACCTACAGATAGTCTGGTGCATGCCTGGCTCTCACCGGGTTACTTGTTCATTGCTTCTTAAAGGTCGTCTTGTTGTTAAGGACCCAAGCAGGTGCCATTTTTCCCTCCCTTCTTCCTCATCTCCTTTGCCCGTTCCAGTTTGCAAAGCTGACACTTGAAATCTCATCAGGGCCAGAAACCACATTAGCGGGGGAGGAGAGTTACCAGGAAACTCAAGGTCTTTGCTTAATCTGTTGCCCTTTGTCTGTGTTATGGTAATGCATTCCAATGCACAGCCTGGCCTTTTGGGAAGCATGGTTGAATAAAAGCTTATTTTTAGGGGGAAGAAAGTTATGGGTGAAGTATCTGGCCACAGTCGCACTTCCCTAGGACTCTTGGGGGTGGGTGGGGGTGGAGTGGCAATGTTTTATGTTGGGATGTAAACATTGCATCCTCTCTTTTCTCCATGGGAAAGTAAGAGAAAATGCCTTTTCCTCACTCACAGTGGAATTTTCTACATGACTAGTTTATTTTTTCATTCCTGAGAAACTTGTGGACTTTCTTGGATATCCATGGTCATTTTTTGACATCCCGGAATAAACAAGGATCTTGGCTGAATTATTATCATTCCAGTACAAAAATGGCATCCTTCCCAGCACACACACACACAAAACCCTTCCTGTAGAAAGCATCGAGTGCACAGAATTTAGAATTCTTCTACCAAAGAAGGAGGAAAATTGCCAAGCCAAAGAAATGTTTGCTTCAAGTACTCTCCATCAGGAGAACCCCGCTAGGGTCTCCAAAAGTCAGAACTGGCTTGAAAACAAACAATACCCTTTAGACATGGCTGCCGTAAATCTAAATGGGGAAACATACTTGTACCTCTCAGCAAGCTCTTGTACAAGAAGGAACTGCATGGCTTGCATTGCTCCAGAACTCCAGGCAACAAGTCCATCAAGGTGTGGCCCCTGCAAGATTGTCCACAAAGGAGCAGAAACTTCCCAACTGTTAAGGCAGTATGACAAGAGAGCCACCCGCCCCAGGAAGCTCAAAGTGATGAGCGCAGGGACTCCAACGCTGACTACCATCTGCCCCCTCTACTACTACTATTCAAGCTCATCTGTTTTGCGTTGTTACAGTTGTGACCGACTCTTCGTGACCCCATATCCATGGAGTTTTCTTGGCAGGAATACTGGAGTGGTTTGCCAGTTCCTACTCCAGGTGCCTACAGCACCTGGTATTCCCTGGTGGTCTCCCATCCAAGTAGTAACCAGGGCTGACCCTGCTTAGCTTCCAAAATCAGGTGAGATCAGATGTGCTTAGGGCATCTAGGCAGCTCTATTCAAGCCCATACCTAGGTTTTTTTGTATATTGCGGTTCTAGATCAGTGATGGCGAACATTTTAGAGACCGAGTGCCCAAACTGCGATTCAAAACCCACTAATTTTTCACAAAGTGCCAATACAGCAATTTAACCTGTATACTGGTGGCTGTGAAGAGTTGATGTCAGGTGCCCACAGAAAGGGCTCCGAGTGCCACATTTGACACTCATGCCATAGGTTTTCCAACACTGCTCTAGATGCTTGTTACTGGTATTGGTTACTGATTAATGATTAGTAGTATTTGCCTGTTTTTTTTCTAAGTGGTTAGAAATTTTATAAATTTTAGCTGTAATAGAAACGATTTTGTCTTGATTTAATTTTTTATTTCTGTTGTATTGTGCTGTTTTATTTGATGTATTCTGCAATGGCCTATGTGCCACGCAATAAAATTTATATGATGATGATGACAACCATCTGTCAGATCTGCTTTGATCTGGATTCCTTCACTGAGCAGAGGGTTGGACTCCATGACATTATAGGTCCCGTCAAACTCCACTAATCCATGGCTACATGTGCCGCAGGGAATAGAATCATAGAACAATGAGGCTGGAATGAGTCTATAAGCCCTCCAAATCCAACCCCCTGCACAGTGGAAGAATACAAATCAAAGGAGATCTGCCATGTGATTGTCCAAAATTCTCTTGAACAGAGGCATCAAGACAGCTTTACCTCGAGGTAACAGGTACGACTTTTCCTGGTATTCAACCAAAATCTGGCTTCCTGCAACTTCAGCCCATTGTTGAGAGTCCTAAACTCTGGGGCGATTGAGGGCAGATCTTGTCTTGTAACTGTTAAGAGGTGTTCCCTTTTAGACCCGCAGTCCGTTTGCAACTTTGATTGGGAGTCAAGAAAACTCCATGGACAAGGTTTGGGGCAGATTCTTTGCTAGCCTAACCTGGGAATTCTGGGATATTCCCTTTGAAGTTCTAGCACCATGGTTGTATCACTGAGCTATGCTTTCTCCCGTCAAGTACCTAGCATTCTCTGCTGGTCACCCATCCCAATACTGGTCCTCCTTCCGACACACATGAGCTCATGTTCAGGAAGGCATTCCCCCCGCCTTCCAAAATCCGTCACTGCCTTCTCGCCTGCAGCTTCTCATTCACACATTTCAGAGGTCTGGTTCTGGCACTCTTTGAGAGCAGCAGTGGGCAAGAGTGGAGGCAGTCCAGATTTCATAGACTCTTCGCCCTAGTTTATTTTAATATTTCATGGGATGCCTCTTTGTTCCTGGGTATCTCCAAAAAGAGAAATGGCAGAGCACAGTGCAGTGGAACGGCTGGCCACAGAGCCTGGAGCTGAGAGTTCCAGTCCTCCCTGTGGCTGCCACTGAGAAAGGCAGCAGGTGTACCTGTGCATTTGATGTAGGCACATGACACGACACCTGTGCAGGCTGCACAGTTTCAGGGCCTGGGCAGAAGGAGGGGCTGGTAGTCCACTTCTGAATGATTTTTTTTTAATACCAAGAAATCTTTGAAAGAGGTGCCATAATTTGGAAACAAGTTCACGGCAGGAGAAGACTAATAGAATTATCACGGCATAAGCTTTCCAGATGTTTTGGACCAAACCTCGGACAATCCTTTGTCACTGGCAATCTAGGCTCGGAATTCTGGGAGCTGTGGTCCAAAACATCTGGAGTGCTAAAGGTTCAGCACCAATGGACTACAACAGATGCATGAGGTGCCAATGTTGTGGTCTTGGGGAAATTATGATGGTTTCAATGCAAAGAGAGAAAATATTAAACCTCCTAGATATTCCTCACTGGCACCATCATAGGGCCCACCCCTCTGCATCCTAAGACCCCACTCCTCTGGTCTTAGGTTTGGCCCCCTAAACATTATGGAATGGGATACTGCTAAATTAGGAATTGTGGTGGAGTTCTGTTTTGAGTTTAAGGACTACCAAGCTTTCCAACCTCTGGTGCCCAGATGTTCTTGGACTACAAGTCCCAGGAATCCTGGCCAGCGCAGCTAGTGGTGAAGGCCCCTGGGAGCTGCAGTCCAAGAACATCTAGGGTTCAAAGGATGAGGTGGCAGAATAAACAGTTAAGGATGGATGCACATTCCATCCAAGGTCTGGACTCCTGCTGCCTCCTATTCCAAAGCCAGGGATTACATTCTTGTTTCTTAGTGCTCTCTTTTTCCTTGTAAGATCCTGTGTTTTAATCTTGTTCCGGGAACAGGGACAACAACGGGGGGGGGAGTAATCCGCTGAACCCAGCCAGAGCAGGTGGGGCAAACATTCACTGAACTTCTTTTAAATCATTTTCCCCAAATCACACATTTCTGCAAGTTTGGCGGGGGGGGGAGAGAGAATTTGAGATTTCAGCCTTCCCAAATGCAGAGAAGAGCAAAGGTTGGCCTTTCCTTATGCCAGGGAAAGGGTTCAAGTGACGCGTGGTTTACAGCGGCCGAGACCGTGACAAACAGATTAGCCTTTAAGATGCCAAGTGAGTCGTCGCTGTTCTCTTCGTCACTGGCGAAAAGGGCTCTCTCCCTGGTGGAATTCTGCTGAAATGCCGTGCTCTGGTGACACATCCATGCATCATCCGAACACCAAGGACAGTCTCCAGCCAAAGTGAAAAACTTCTCAACCCCAGCTATTGTTTGCAGCTGGAGAGATTAAGGAGGCAGCTAACGCCTCCACTTAAAATCAATAAGATTTAAAAGATGGTTAACTTGGACCCGTTTTCGCTTAAAGAAAGCATGACCTGTTTTTAATCCCCATCAAATGTCTTGTTTTAGTCATATGCTAGTGGCTTAAACCCACTCATACAGCTGCTAGGTTACAAAAGGTACTTGGGAGATCTAGTTGTGCCCCTGCTAAAACTCTCGGGTTGATTTTCAGCCAGCTTCTCCAATCCTCTCTTTATATCAGCATGTCCCACCTCACAAGTCGGGAGAATGAGAGCTATCTACGCTGCCTTGAGCTCCCTGTAGGAAAATGATCACAACTAAGAATGAATAAAAATAGATATTTCATGCATTTAGGCAACAGTGCTAGCCACAGGAGTTGTGAAATGACTCTAGAGAAAGGCTAAACAAAGCCAGAACAAAGATTTGGTGTTTGAATGCTGTTCAAAACATCCCAACCTTTTTATTTTTCCAGAATTGTGCAATTTGAGAATTGCACACATAAAATAATCTGTCTCAGAGGAAAGAGGGAACGGGAAATCTTAACTTAGGAAAAAGCTAGTGGTGGGTTCTTCTGATCTCAAAATCAATAAATGGAGTTCACATTTAGAAATCCACCCCATAGTGGGGTTTTTTTAAAGAGATTTTTGAGAGTGTCTTCTAAATCCATCATAATATTTCTAGAGCAAACTACTCTCCCAAACTGTAAATTCAGAGCCGTGACTGTTATGGTGGTATCCAATTGCAAACACCATGTAGTACAGGTACTCTCACATGCAAATTCATGCTTAGGATGGAAATGAAAAAGCATAATCTCTATAGCTAAGAAAAATAGTATAATGACAGAGTCTCTTTACATTTTTCCATTTGAGATGCTGCTGTTTTGGCAGAGGGGTGAAAGAAAAACACAGACCTACTAAATTCGTGTTTTTCAAACTAATAAGCAAATTGAAACGCATATTTTTTTGCATTCTCTGTGCCACAATTTTCTACAAAAACACATAGATTCAAGAAACGAGTGCACAAAAAGGTCTATGCAATTTTAAATTCAGAAAAATGCACCCCAGCAGAGAAAAGTGCTTGCAAAAATGAATACACTGAGCCAAACTGACAATAATATGCATTTTAAGCAAAATAGGTACACAGGTATATCTGGCACCAGAGGCATTCTGCCTAATGTAATTGCTGAATACTTGTTGAATTTGCACACTTGATGGTAAAAGAGACAACACCATAATGAGGTATGCATATGAGACTTTTAATCAAACCATGCTTTGAGTGAGCCATGATTTAGGATCCAAGATATGGTTTAATTTTTCAACTATATAAATGTGCTGGAGTTATGAAACAGAATTAGGCTCTGGGTGAATCCATTTTAGTCTGAAACTTAAACCAGTTATGCAAGGTGTTGAGCCCTACTCTCATATACTGTATATTCAGTACCTGTACCTCGCGTGATGTTTGGACTAAAACCCAGAGCGGATTCGCTTCCTTCCCTTTCCACCGGGCCAGCCCAATTATATCCTAACAATTTCCCACACTCTTAAATGCAGCTTCTTCTTCCTTGCCAATGGACCATATGAGGAAGACCCCCCCTCCTCTCCACCAAAAGACAATAAGAGTTTGGGTAAAACTCTTTCTGGAATCTTCCCAAGGAAGATAATCATTTCTCTCAAAAGCCTGACTGTCTTCACGCTGTCCTTCGGGCATCCTGACCAGCAAGTCTAGAACCTGGCAGTCACCACCCAAGAGGGAGACGGCTCTTCAGCCATTCATTGGGTGAGAAGCTGAATAGCAGCCATTTAGAATTCCTTGATCCTGATGCTGTTTGCCATGCCGTGTTTCATTCCCGGTTTGGCTTGAAAGACACCCTTTTGTCTTGCAGGTTAATAGAGAGAAACAGTGTGTCCACCTCCAGCTGCTAAATGATACTGAATGCTGAGCATCCAAATGGTGAGGTTTGATCGCCAGTTGCAGGAGAAAGAGGAACAGCCTGATCGGAGCCGAAGTCAGAAAGACATCTCAAGGTCTGAGGAGAAAGAGAGGGGATTCAAGGGCGGTTTCAGAACAAGAGACACAGAATCCGATAGAAAGACGGCGTGCAAGGATGCATCGCCGCCGGAGACCAAGACCAACCTCTCTTGTATCTCTTGTATCTCTGGTACATTGGTCCCCCGCCCTTTTGCGGTTCATCTACTGCGGTCCCAGTATATTGTGGATCGGCAGTACATGAAATAAAGGCCCCCTGGGGTAAGGAGGAAAGGCCTTCCCTGGCCCATCGGAGGCCCCCAAAGTGCTTCCCCACAAACCGGAAGTGACTTTCAGTAAACCAGAAGTGACCTCCAGATCACTAGAAAGCACTTTGGGGGCTCTGGGGGACTGGGAAGGCCCTTCTAGTCCCTTTTGGGGCAGTGCCAAGCCTGGGGTAAGTACAAGAGCCCCCAGAGAGCCCACCCAGTCCCGACCTGACCCAGCATCCGCATATTGCGGATTTTCAATTATTGCGGGTCGGGGCAGGTCCCTAACCCCTGCGATAGGTGAGGGTTTACTGTAAACAGGTATGGGTGTGAAAATTTTTTTAAAAAAAGTCGATAGGGGTGGTGGGAAAGGATTCGTCTGAAATGTGGTGCTGGAGGTGAGCTTAGCAGATACTTTGGACTGGCAGGAAGGCAGACAAGGGGATATTCGATCAAAGAAAGAGATGCTGAAGCTGTCTTGGGTTCCAGGAGTCTCTGGAAAAGACAATGAGGCTGGGAAAGGCGGAAAGCAGAAGGAAAAGAGGAAGCTCAGATGCGAGGTGGACTGGTTCCTTGAAGGAATCCACCAGCTAGAGCCTACCCGGGCTGAGCAGGGCTGGTCCAGACAGGACATTTTGGAGATCTCAGACTCTTACAGTCACCATAGGTTGGGGGTAACTTGGGAGCACAGAACTTGATAAAAAAATAAAATTAAATAAAGGGGGGAAGCATGTGTTGTGAGTGTGGAAATTAGCACAAAACAAATGCTGTATTTCTATTAAGTTGCAAACTACCCAGAGTAGTGCTTTCCACTAAATGGGTGGTATGAAAATCAAATCAAATCAAATCAAATCAAATCAAATCAAATCAAATCAAATCAATACACTGCCTGTATATTACTCCAAAGGTTTAGAAAGGTCATCTGTCTTGCAGATTCTCTGACCTGGCCTGCAGTGTTACCAGGGATCTGTAATCCAGGTGGCGCCAGAGTCACCAATGAGAAAAACCTGCCAATGGCTTCTTCTCTGCTCTCTCTTCCCAGCCTTCTGCTGGTTCTCCTGCAACTTGGATAACTTGTCCTAATTGAGGCACAGACTGTACTGACTTAATGGGAAAGGCAGATGGATCACGACAGAGGGACAAAGCAAGGGAGACAAATGGAGTGATATGGGTTTGGAAGCAAATAAGCCAAGATGAGAGGAGTGAAAACAAGCCAGGCAAAGATTTAAATTGATGTTCCTAAAGCACTGCTTAGTTGTGAAATCTAACCACATCGTTCCGACCGATGCCACTCCCCGGGGCCACTGGAGCCAAAGGAAAAGAGGCGTTTTTCATGAGCAGATACATGAACACCTTGACAGTTGGAATGTCACCACCCAGGGCCTATTGGGAGTGAGGGCAATGTTGTCCTGAAAGAGCATTGCCCTCATTCTCAACTGGCTTTGTAAGAATCCCAAACCGTGGGGTGGCGTTTGCATATTTCATGCCAACACTGTGGCTCCCCTTTAAAGAATGGCCTCATAGCTCTCCTGTCCCTTTCCCCAAGTGGTCCTGGAGCAACAAGAAGCATTTTAGCCAACCACATGCGTTTTTTTTGTTGTTGTACAGTCGTTCAGTCGTATCCAAGTCTTCGTGACCCCATGGACCAGAGCTCGCCAGGCCTTCCTGTCCTCCGCTGCCTCCCGGAGTTTGGTTAAATCCATATTTGTTGCATCGATGACACCATCCAACCATCTCATTCTCTACTGTCCTCTTTTCCTTTTGCATTTCATCTTTCCCAACATCAGGGACTTTTCCAAGGAGTCCTCTCTCCTCTTGAGGTAGCCAAAGCACTGGAGCCTCAGCTTCAAAATCTGTCCTTCCAGTGAACATTCGGGGTTGATTTCTTTCAGGATGGATAGGTTTGATCTCCTTGCAGTCCAGGGGACTCTCAAGACTCTCCTCCAGCACCACAGCTCAAAAGCATCATATATCTCTTGTCTCCTCCATCCACCCATGCAAACTTAATTCCCTGGCAGGAGGGGATGCATGACTTTGCAGGGAGAATGGATCCTACACAGGCAACCTCCTGTAATCCAAGACCAGACCCTTGACCCGTCTCGCCTCTTATTGCCTTTGACCCCTGGGCCTCCCCACTTCACCTCGGTGCTCTTCTTTATTACTCTGGAATCAATAGGCGGCTGTCCACTCAAAGCTACCTCACTCTCTCGCCCTTCCCACCACCGCACCCCATTCCCGTCAAGGAGGAGCAAGAAGGGCCCTTGAAAGCCAAGTGCTTTCAGCACGTGTGCCCATCTTTTAAATCACAGTGTTCGGAAAGGTGTCAAGAGGGTCTTCTGGAACCTTCTGTGGAACAGAACAAAATGGGGCGGAGGGGGATATAGTTTATGCAAGAGAATGTTAAAGGTTTTTTTTTAAAAAATAACAGCCTAGAAGAACAGAGGTATTAGGAATAGAGATGGGCACGAAACGAACAATTTTTCGTTTCCGTTTTCATTTTTTCGTTTCTTTACGCAACAAAACGACAAACGAATTCTGTCTCTAAAATGAAACGAAACGAACAGAAACACCAGAAATTTTGTCATCCATTTCGTTTTCATTACGGCAATACATTGAACTGCTTTAAATGCTAAAAAAAATCACAAAAATTGAAATAAATGTAACAAAACGGTAACGAAAAAAACGAAAATGAAAACGATTTTTTTTGCAAAAATTCGCTAAAAACGGAAACGAACCGAAACGGACCCCCCCCTTTTTTTATTCGTGCCCATCTCTAATTAGGAATGTTCCAGCATGGTTCTTTTTTCTTCTTCAGGCCCAAATTACAAAAACTAGATTTGGAGGTGAAGAATCATAGAGCTGGAAGAGAACTCAAGTGGACATCCAGTCCAACCCCCTGCCATGCAGGAACCCCCCATCCAAGTACTGTACTCCCGACAGATGGCCATCCAACCTCTGCTTAAAAACCACCAAAGAAGATATGTCTGTGAAGATTCTCAGTCATCCAGGTGAGTTTATCTGGAAGTTGAATCATGGCTACTGGACTTCTTTTTCTTGAGAGATAGAAACGTTTCACTGCCCATCCAAACAGCTTCTTCAGTCTGAAAACAGCTAATGTGAATCCTCCATCTGACCATTCAGAGTCCATTCAGAGGACTCGCACTAGCTGTATTCAGACTGTTCAAGCTGTTTGAATGGGCAGCGAAACGTTTCTATCTCTCAAGAAAAAGAAGTCCAGTAGTCATGACTCAACTTCCAGACTCCAAAGAAGAAAGTGAAGCTTTCCAGATGCTGGACTCTAAAACCCATCAGCCCCAAACAGCTTGAGCTAAGAAGGAGTTCCAGTCAAACAGCATCTAGAAGGCTGGGCGTTTCCCACCCCTGCCCAACTAAAAAGCAGGGGGAACATGTTGTTAAAAGCAAAGCCACCAGTTGGGAATAATTGAATCATAGAGTTGGAAGAGACCTCAAGGTCCATCCAGTCCAACCCCCTCACTGCGCCTCTTTGGGAGAGGAGGCAGACTGCATGGCCTTGGGAAAGCCTCGTGGCCCTAGAGTGGTGGCCCCTGAAGAAAGGAATGGTGAACCACCTCTGGATCCTCTCCACCTAAGAAAACCCTGGAATGGGATGATACATTTGATGATACATTTCAGAAGGCCACCCGCCTGGCCCTGAGAAATCCGACAGTCCAGGGACAAAAAGAGTCGGACCGAAATTTGGGAGAGCCAGCCTACATAGCTCCCACTGAGCAGTGAAACCCACTGGGTGCCCTCGGGCTCATATTTTCCTCCCCTTCTCTCCCCAAATCTCTCTCAAAGAGTTTCTGAGGATCAAGATAGTAGGCTGCCCTGAATTTACTGGAGGAAATTTAATACTGGAGGAAAAATAAACTGGAGGAAAGATGGGGTATAAATGTAAGCAATAAATCATTTCTCCCACATCTTGCCCTGTGTTAATTAGAGTGGAAAAAAAGAATAGGGCAAGATCTTCATTGTTCAACTGCAGGTGCTACCTTCCTTCAGCTCAGGAATCTGTGGGTCATTGTGGTTTGTTTTTTAATTAAGAATTTCCCAAACATTGAAAAAAAAACCTGTCTCCCATTGAAAATGGAAAGAAACTACTACACTCAAGAGAAAAAAAAACTGTGTAAAAGAACCTAATATTCAGATTTATGGATCCTGGTCTAAGACTTTACATCAGGCATGCCCAAACTTTGGCCCTCCAGATGTTTTGGACCACAACTCCCAGAATTCCAAGCCTGTATTTCCAATGGCAAAGGACTGTGGGAGTTGCGGTCCAAAACATCTGGAGGGCCGAAGTTTGGATGTGCCTGCTTTACATGCTGAGTTTGAATCCCTCTGCATTCAACTCTGTTTGCTTGCCTGAATTTATTTATTTATTTATTTATTTATTTATTTATTTATTTTTTATTTATTTATTTATTTAGCTTGTATGATGCTCACTACCCAGAGGCCTCTGGTTGACTCACAATCAAAATAAACAATCAAAACATCAAAATTACAATAAAATGAAAACGATAAAAATATATGAATACAATATATACAACACATTAAAACACAACACTAAAATTGCCATCAGGACCCACAAGCGTCAGTTTAAAATCTTCTGGAACCGGAAGGTTTTTACCTGGTGCCGAAAGGTCACCAACGTTGGTGCCAGGCGGGTGTCACTTGGAAGGGCATTCCATAGTCTGGAGGCTATGTCACTCCTTTTCCTGACTTATAATCTTTACCACCTATAATCGCAGGCAGGTATAATCACAGTGCTCATGATGCGGGGGTGGTGGTGGTTAGGACAGTTGTACCCCCTGAAATTGGCCAGTGGAAATGGGGAGGGGTCTCCACAGTCTACACCCCCTTCCCACCTTGCCCAAGGAATTCATCAACTAGCAGTGGGTTCCAGTCTTGGGTACACAGGGCTATCGTGGTTCTAGGCCAGGGGTGGGCAAGTGTCAGCCTTCCAGATGTTTTAGACCGCAACTCCCATAGTCCTTCGTCATTGGCAATCTAGGCTCAAAATTCTGGGAGCTGTGGTCCAAAATATCTGGAGGGCCAACAATTCCTCACCCCTGTTCAAGGCTGAGGCAGAGACGAGAAGGTAGACATCTCCAACCAACATCCAGCATTTTGAAAAGCCCAGGCAATTGGGACACCGAGAACAGCACCCAAGCCTCACAACGTGGCCCCTGGAAGCTTGATCCCTCACGCCTACTTCTGTGACTTCCCCACCTGTTGCTGTCCTCCTTTCAGGAGGTGATGCAACTCAGCACATGCTTCTAGTTCAAGAATCTGCTACCAGTCCAAATTTACACTTCTAGGTTCTTGGGAATGGGGGTATAAGACAAGCTCTTTCTGAGCTCAGCCTGGAGGACTAGAAACTTCTCTGTGTTTTTAAAGTAAAAGTAAAACAATGACTAACACGGTTCTGAGGACTGGAGGCCCCTTATTATCTAAGAACTGCAGCAGCAGCAGCAGCAGCAGCAGCAGCAGCAGCAGCAGCAGCAGCAACAACAACAACAACAACAACAACAACAACAACAACAACAACAATAATAATAATAATAATAATAATAATAATAATAATAATAATAATAATAATAATAATAATAAACTTTATTTTTATGCCGCCTTTCTCCCCAAAGGGACCCAATCCAGGGATTCTTTGAAGAAGAGAAAAGGGAGCGTGTTTCAGGAACCATCCCAGACAACCAGAGTCCAGAGGAGGGCGACCAGGTTAGTTAAAGGTCTGGAAGAAATGTTTTACGAGGAACGGCTTAGGGATCTGGAAATGTTTAGTCTTACAAAAAGAAGGTTGAGAGGGCATATGATAGCCATGCTTAAACGTGTGAAAGGATGTCCTATTGAAGAAGGGACTGGTTTGTTTTCCATGGCTTCAGAGACTAGGATTCGGGGCAATGGTTTCAAACGACAGGAAAAAGAGATTCCATTTGAACATTAGGAAGAACTTCATGGATCCTGAGCTGTTCGGGAGCGGAATAGGCTGCCCCAAAGGAGGGTGGTGGAGTCTCCTTCTATGGAGGTTTTTAAGCAGAGGCTGGATGGCCATCGGTCGGGAGTCCTGTGATGGGGGTTCCTGCATGGCAGGGGGTTGGACTGGATGGCCCCTGGAGGTCTCTTCCAACTCTATGAGTCTATGAGCCTGGGAAATTCAATTCAGTTTTGGCGCCGGACAAGCTCCTGTCTTTCTATCCTGTTTCCCCTAACACGGATAAATGCTGCATGGTGTCCAGAAATTCAACAGGTAAAGTTGGCAGGAACTGCTCGTTTCCCCATTCAAGTCTCCCCGTGCCTAGGTAAAGGAAAGACCAGGAGGCCCCAAAGGCAGAAGATCAACTAGTAACGCCTCCCTTGCCGTTCCACCGCAGGTTAAGTTCTCTTGACCGCCTGCTCCTCCACGCAACTGTGAGAGGCAATTGTTGGGAACGAACGAGAGCAGGGTTGTGTTTTAACAGCACTCGGCATTTATGCAAATCCACTCCAAAGCCCAAGCAGGATCCGGGCAAGTCGCTCAGTAAACAGTAAACCCCTGCCAGCCAACCTTCTGCCCAGTTAGCACAAAAACCCACATGGCGACTGACGCGCATTAATGCAACAACGGCTGGCGTTAAGACGTCCAGGCTTCGTCCAGATGTGTTGGACAACATCTCCCATCAGCCACAGCCGGTCTGGCAAGCCCTCGGGGGACTATGAGGCTTCCGAGTAGAAAACAACGGTAAAGCACCAGGTTGGCAGATGCCTCAAAATGCATTCGGGCACAAAATTGTATTATATTTTATTCCACTATTTAAATTAATTAACCACCTTTAAAGCCACTAGGCAATTTGTATTTTATGCATCATGCTGACTTATGGTTTCCCCCTTCCCAAGTCCTCCAGTGGACTGTCACATCCCTCCCTCTCCACATTCTCCTGGCCCTGGGACAGCCTTAATGTCACGGAGTCCTCCTGCCACTGTCTTGATTTGCTAAGAATTCACACACACACACACACACACACACACACACACACACACACACACACACACACACACACACACACACAAGAACCAGCTCCGTCAATGAGTTTACCCGCTAATGGCACACACTTCCCTGATTATCATGACAGTTCTCTGCTAAAAATAAAAAAATAAAATAAAAATGCATACATTCTTCACAGAGAAAGCAGGAAGGCATACACTGAGATAGCAACCGTACGAGGAATTGCACTGAACAGTCATTATCCCAACACAATGCTGAGTGCAGGAGTTATTCTATTTCAAAATTGAACATAAGTGTGGAAACCGATAAACACAGATTGAATGGCATCGTTGCGGCGGGGCTGGGCATGGCTTCCAGAAGACAAATCATATTTCTACCTCTCTAGGCAGCACCTCTGTAACAACGGCCCCCGTGATCCTCTGCGGTGAGAGAGGACCCCAGACTCACCATCATGGAGATGGCAGTCATGGGACCATCGTGACAACTGTATCCCATGAGATACACAGTAGGGTTTTGACTGGTCCAGCTCACCTTCGCACACTCCCAGACACCCCTCTGGGGACGAAGTGGCAGCTTTGGCAATAAGATACTCATCGTGACACCCTTCCCATAGCTGCCCTACTTCTCAAAGAACATAAGAAGAGCCATGCTGGATCAGGCCAAAGGCCCATCTAGTCCAGCTTCCTGTATCTCACAGTGGCCCCACCAGATGCCTCTGGGAGCACACAAGATTAGATCTCTGTCTCCTGATCCCACTCCCCTCCACCTGGCCCTTGAAGTACCCTGGTTTTAAGCCTGGAAATTACATCTCCATCATGGTTTGTAACCTGTGATGGACTTCTCCTCCGGGAATCCAAGGGAGTCCACAAATGCAGGCAAATGAATCAATCTGCACAACAAAGGAGGAGCAGGTCTTTTCTAAATATAATGGCTCTTGACTGCTCATTCAGAAACTATTTCACCTCATATACACTGCATTACAACAGGGATAGCCAATATGGCATAGTGGACAGATAAAAAGTTTGTTTGTTCATTCGTTCATTCTTTCTATCTCTCTGTCTACCCCATGTCCTGAGTCCTGATTAGGACTAGGACGCAGGAGACCAGTTTGACTCCCTGCTCAGCCGTGGAAACTCATAGGGGGTGTGGAACTGGTAAAACCATTCCTTATTTTTTATTTATTTATTTATTTATTTATTTATTTATTTATTTATTTATTTGTAGACCACCCGATTTCCCAGAAAGGACTCTTAGGTATCTCACTTCACTTGAAAGCCATCATTGGCTTGCTATAAGTCAGTTCTCTGACTTGATGGCACCAAACAGCAGATATAGGAATACAGTAATACTTTGGTTTATGAGCATAATTCATTCCTGAAACATGCTTGTAAAGCAAAAGCAAAGCAAAGTGTTCTGCTTAATACTTTCTCTGGTTTATGAGCATAATTCATTCCTGAAACATGGAAGGCTGTAAAGCCTGCTAAGGGTTTGAACCCAGGTCACACAGTTTTACTTGCAGGACAGGCATTTAACCACTGCGCCAAGGCTCAAATAAAAGTAAACTTCAGATAATGGTTCAGATGGTTCATTCTGGGGCCCTACAGACAACATAACGTACAAACAAAATGCCAAAACTCACAAAAGAAGTTGTCTAAAAGTTC
Source organism: Phrynocephalus forsythii (assembly GCA_029282475.1). Classification (NCBI taxonomy): domain Eukaryota; kingdom Metazoa; phylum Chordata; class Lepidosauria; order Squamata; family Agamidae; genus Phrynocephalus; species Phrynocephalus forsythii. The sequence goes on from JAPFRF010000019.1 coordinate 2,611,443, forward strand.
ACATCATGGTTTAGATATTTGGCTGCAGAATCTGCACAGCATGGGACTAACAACTGGATTTTTCTCCGTGTTTTTAATGGGACAATAATAAAGCACAATTTGTAGCCCTATACACACTTGACTAGCTGCCCCATGACTAGAAATGGTTTGAAAAAATAAGAATATTGAAAACATATTAAAGAAAAATATAAATACAAAGAAAAATAAAACCCTAACCTGCACTCTTCTTTCAAAACGTTCCAAGCTGGTGCAAAGGGAGACCTCTCCTCCTCTCTCCTTCTACTGCTTTGGAGGCTGCTTGAGATGGAATGTTCCAAACAATCGCCCACAATCCAGCAGGGGGAGGGAGGGAAACAGAGCCACCATTGAGTCACAAAGGTGATCACGGGACCTGCTCCGGTCCTTGTATATCAAGACATTGCTTGTTGATCAAGGCAAAATTTAGAAGAAAGGTTTGCTTGTCTTGCAAAATGCTCTGAAACAAAGTTACTCTTAAAGCGTGGTATTACTGTAACTGTTTGGGGTGGAGTAGTAATCAATCCCTCCGCCTGGTGTGCTGAGGGCCAGGGCTAAGCACAGAGGCGACTGCGAAACCTGGGAGATGACCTCACAGCCCTTGTTACCCAGACGTCCCAGGGCCTAGACCCCCACCCATAACTCTTGGACGTACAAGACTCACCCCATTTAATTGCACTGGGTTATTCTCAGATAAGTTAAGCAAACAGGTTCCTCTGAAACCTGGCAGCCTGGCCGAGGCTGCCGCTGGGCTTTGTTCTTCCCGATAGTTCCCCTGTTACGCCAATATGAGCTAAGCAAGCTGTAGGTGACGAGCGGGGAGAAGATTGCCGCCTTCACAAGCACCGGGTAATGTTTGACACTCCTCTTCAGACGTGAAAAATCACACTATTTTAACTACGTAAGAAACCACACAGAGAGAATAAATCTTACAGAGCAATTAACAAGGTCTCCAAAATTTGAATCACATGTGGCAAAGAAGGCTCAGAAACAGTTGTTGTTTTTCAGATGTACAAGCCGGAGGGGATTCTGGGATTAGAACTGCAAAAAGCAGCGTAGATGCCTTAAGAAACCTGCAACCATTAAGCAGAAAGATCCAGGCCCTGGTTTCGAGGGCTTTAAAGCCATTTAGACAGATACATGGGAGATAAAGCTATTGGCACTTACAAATAGCAACAATAACATCGCTCTTTGCTGGTACTTCAAGATCAGAGGCAACAAGGAGATGTTTGGTCTTGCCCTGCTAGGTTGTGTGCCATTTTTATTAGCCCCAATAATTAGGAATAGAACCTCCTCCTACCAAGGCAGTCTACCTCCAATGCCTCTTTCCCAGGGAGTAGAAGTGGGAGGATGGTGTTGAGCTCAGGTCCTTCTTGTGGGCTTCCCATCAGGGCATCTCGCGGGCCTCATGGGGAGAAATGAAAATGCAGCCCCAGAAGAAGGCTTGGTTCTGATCCCCCTAAGGCAGGGGTGTCCAAACTTTTTGCAAGGAGGGCCAGATTTGGTGAGATGAAAATGTGTGGGGGCCGACAATTCAGCCCAATTGGCCCCCAGGCCAGACTTTGGACAAGCCTCTAGGACATGAAAGGAGGCAGGGAGTGCACTGCAGCAACGGACCCGGGGGGGGTAGGTAGGCCGGGCAGGTGGTTAGGGGGACGGACAGAGGCAGGGAGGGCAGGCAACCATAAAACTGCAAGCCGACATCTCTATCTATTATGGGGATGGGCCAGTTTGGGGGGGGGGGAATGCACGACAGGCTGAACTGGTGGGGAGAAGAGGCTGCGGGCCACTCAGAATTTGAAAACGGGCCACATTTGGCCCCCAGGCCTGACTTTGGGCATGCCTGCCCTAAGGCTCTTCTCGTGCACTCTATTGGGGGGGGTGGATTCCAGGGAACGAAAAGATCAAGAAAGTGGCTGAGATTTCCTAGCTTCAGCCCCTCCCCCCCATCTATCCCCACCACCACCACCACCACCAATGTGCTTTTTGAAGGACACCCATCAGCATCCAACTCGGAGCAGGGAAGATGATAAGTGAGGCCCTCTCCGCAACCAATGAAGGGAGAAAAGGGAAGGTTCAGCATCATGCAAGTGTGGTGCATCCCCTGCATTGGCCAGAGGGCAGCAACATCTGCCCTCTTCCGCGTTCTCACCGCACCCTAGCCAGATGGTCCTGCTTTTAACAAGGGCACTCTCTCCCCACACGTACAAGGCCAGGCCAATCCGGGGGGGGGGGGGAGCTGCTAAGACTGTACAGTACAGATAGATAGATAGATAGATAGAGAGAGAGGGGGGGTCTCCTTCAGTTACCTACATCAAGACCACGTCCACCCCTCCAAGGAAGAGGACAGGCCTCTGCTTTTGCCCCTGGGTTTGGGGAGATGGTCTCCATGAACTCTCCTCCAGCCTTTCTCACCCCGTCCCTCTGCCAAGCATCAAAATCCACCGGTTATCAGAGAGATGTATCTGATGCTTTTGCTGATTGCCAACCCGGGCGCCCGAGAGAGACATGGCCACCCCATTTCTGCTCTCTCTCTCTCTCTCAGACCTTGGCTGCCTCCCTTCCACCCTTCCTCTTAGCCTTTACCGTTTACTTTTACCTTGGCTTTAACGCCCTCTCATTGCGCTGGTGTGTATTTTGGGTGGGCTTTTTAAAAGAAATCTGAAGCGCTCTCGATGTTACAAAACAAAAGAGCGTGGACCTGAAGCATGGCCACTGTGGGAGGAGAAAGGCTCCAGCTTGCCATTATTGTATGATTATGAAGACTGATTATGACTCAGATGCCTTCCAAGACAACAGCTGCTCTGAGTCCAGAATGGGCAAAGCAGACAATAGGAAAAGGGGGGGGGAGAAAAGGAGCCGTCAATCTCTTCCAAACCAGTTCACTGGGCTTAAGGAATACAACCCTTGGTTCTTCTACCCCCGTGTTGTCAACCCTGCTTAGCTTCTGTTTTTCCCCTAAACTCCGTGGCTCCCAGCTCCGGAGCTTAAAATTGTTTACCCACCAGCTCCGGAGTTTACTGAAAATTAAGTGCGACCACGCCCACCTAAGCGCGTCCCAGCGCACTTTTCATGTACCTGCTCTCCGAGGATGAAAAATCTTGATGCGGATGTGCCGGGCTCTCCTCGCTTCTTTTTGCTGTTGTTTTTTGCCTCCCGCCCCTTTAAGAGAAGGAATCACAACGACGGGGTGTCCACCAGCACCGTCCCTGCATTCTTTTGTCCCTTTTTTTCTCCCTCCCCTCAAGCCAAAGCCAGGAAGTGCGGAGGGTGGGGATGTAGCTTTTGATCTCTGGTCCAAATTTAAGACATGTTGCAGTCAAACTGGGTTTCCATTCCTCAGGCCCCAGGAGATCCGATTGTCTCTGTCCAAGTACTAACCAACCCAAAGCTGCTTAGCTTTTGAAGCCAAGAGTGACATGTTGCAGCAAACTCACCTAGCCCCATAAGATACACTGTAGGGTTTTTTTGACTGTTCCACCCCACCTTCTCACACTCCCAAATACCCCTCTGGGGACAGCTATGGGGGGGTTGGCAATAAGGTACTCCTCGTGACACCACCCCCCTATAGTTTTCTTGCCTCTCAAAGGGAATCCAAAAATGCAGGCGGATGAATCAGTCCACACAACAAAGGAGGAGCAGGTCTTTTGTAAATAAAATGGCTCTTGACTGCTCATTCAGAACCTAATTCAACTCGGGCTTCCATCTAGTCCCATATTATCAACTCTGACAGGCAGCAACAGCATTACAGAGTCTGCTTAGCTTTTGAAACCAAATATGGTTTGGTTCAACATGCTATAGGAAACTCATCAACGACAATTGAGCCCTCTATTTTAGATCATGACTGGCAGCTACAGCCCTCCAGGTGTTCAGGATCTCCCCCCCCGCCGCCGCCACCGCCTCTTTCTCTGATGATCCCTAGAGATCTCCCTTTGTTAGTCCTGTCAAGCCCAACCTATTTTGCTTCTGAGAAGAGATGAGATGCTCAGGTTCCTAGACATCAGTCAATCAGCTCCCGGCTGCCACTGAGGAATGGCTGAGGGTGGCCAAGAGGCAAGCCAACAAACCATGGGTGGCGGTTGGTGCCCATTTCCACTGGTGGGGTGGATGGTACGGCACAGATGGGTGGAGCCCAAAGGGTGGCCAGCAGAGCTGGGGCAAACATGGTTCTTCTTCACACACACACACACACACACACACACACACACACACACACACACACACACACACACACACAGAGAGAGAGAGAGAGAGAGAGAGAGAGAGAGAAGGGGGGCAAGCATGAGAAAACATTGGGGAGAGCAGAGGGGGGCACTGACCCCTCACCTCTAGTGAGGAAGCAGGCAGAAATGGGGTCTCTAGGGACAGCCTGGACCTCTAGTCGGGCACTGCCCCATCACCCCGGCTTCCAATTAACATCAAATGCAACCCATACTTATATACAGGAGTGATGGGGGGGGGCAGGATGGTTTTGGATGATCAAGATAAGCCTGGGGTCCGATGGGAAACCAACCATGTGCTCTTATTTATATAACCGCTTTGCCACTCCCCAGCCGACTCCCTCCCCCCCCCCCGCCCCTTTGCCAGCCACCAGCCTTGGCAAGCTTTACTGCCTGCCAGTGCCAGGGCAAAACGCCGCTTGGGAAACGTTAGGTTCTTCTGGACTACAGCTCCCAGCATGCTGGCCGGGGGAGGGGGATTCTGGGAGTTGAAAACGGGACACCAGCGGAGCTCCGGTCCAAGGAATCGCACCCGGTGGGTGCGAACGTGGCCAGGCTGAGCCACCCTCCAGGGCACTGCCAGGGAACGGAATGCCTGGTTCTCCGCCGCCCCCCCCGCCCGCCCCCACCCACCCAAACAATGCCAGCCCAGCCGCTCCAACAATACCAGCAGCCCCACCCGCCACCCTTCGGCCCCCCAGCCGCCGCCTTGGCAGGAGGATGCTTGGAGCACAGCCCCCACCTTCGTTTCAACCGCCCCCCCCCCCCCAGCGCGCAACTCTGCCTTCCCAGCAGTGCCAGCCTTTGCGTCGGTGGCTGCGGCATCGCCGCTGCCCAGCCTGCCCGCTGGTCGACGGTGCCAGGGAAGGCAAGGATCCAAACCCCCACCCCCACCCCGATTCTCCTCCCCTCTCCCATCCATCGCCCCCACCTGCCTAACCGACCCCTCCCCTCCGCGGCGCCATTCAACCCCCCCCAAAAAAGGTGGGTGTGTTTTGCATATATTAAGAGCCCGCAGTCGCCCCCCACACCCCGGGAAAAAAACACCCTCTGAGATGGATCAACAAGAGAGGCCACGGGGCTCCCCCCACCCCTCTCCATGCTCCCTTTAACACACATTCGCACGCCAAGGGCAACCTCTTGGGCGAAAGGGATTTTGCCATCCCCCCCCAGTCTTCAGAGGAGGGGCTGCCCCCCTTTCTCTCCCCCCCCCCCCCACCCCGTCTTTTCCCTCTCCAAAAGGGACGCCCCTTCCGACGCCCTTTGGAAACAGGTGGACCCCACGCGCTTCGTTTCGCTTTCTTTTCCCAAGGGCGCCTATCCATTCGGCAGCCGGCAGGGCGACGCCGACCCCAAAACACCCCTTGCGGGAAGAAAATCTTCCACGCCACAGGGCCATCCCTTGTTGTGGGGGGGGGTGAGGTGGAGGGCGGTGGGGGGGGAGGGCGCGGGAGGCGCACCGCTCAACCTTACTCACTTCTAAAAAAAAAAAAAAATCCCAAACGAGGAAACACACGCGCACGCACACACAAAACAAAACCTCGAGCCATTTCCGTCGTTAAAATAATGTGCCATCATCTCCCCTAAACCCTTTCCTTGCCGAAGCCGCCTCTCCCATCCGGACAAGCTTGCTTCCCATGAAAAAACCTTTTAATGGCAAAACATCGCGGCGCCACGAATCACAACAGACGCCCGGAGAAAGAAAGAAAGAACCCCGACCTCCCCATCCGCGCGCTGCCCACCTGCTCGAAGCAATAATAATAATAATAATAATAATAATAATAATAATAATAATAATAATAATAATAATAATAATAATAATAATAATAATAATAAATAATAATAATACATTGCAACTCTCTCCCCTCCCCTTCTTCTCCGATCCCATCCGCATCCTTCACCCCACCCTTAAATCCATCAACACTCCAGAAGCACTTGGATCGCCTGCCCCGCACCCTCTGCAACACCCCCCCCCGGACTGGCCACCTCTCCTCAAACCAAGAAAAGAGGTTTGGGGAGGTGGCGGGGGGGGGAGAGAAAGAGGCAGAGCGATGGGGAGGCAGAAGACGGGAACTCACGGTCTCGGGAGAGGTTTCCTCGGCTGGAGGCGATCAAGAAGGACCCCAGAAGGAGCCAGCTGTTGCAAACCCGGGACATCATTTTGGGAAGAGGGGGGGTGAGGGAGAGATGGTGGCGGTTGCTTTCGCTTTCTCTCTCTCTCTCTCCCCCCTATATATTGTTCTCTTCTTTTTTTTAAGAGGAGAGGAAGGAAGAAAAGTAAGCAGGTGGCCAAGACGGTTTCTTTGCGCGCTTCAGTCTTCTCCTTGGATGCCTTGCAAGCTCGGGCCTTCCCCCATCCCCAGTGGGGGTGGGGGGGGGAAGGGGGCGATTAAAAAACAACCACCACCACCACCGCCGCCCCAAATGCTCCTCCTGGGGCTCGATCCGGCTTCTCTCCGGCCCTCCCTGCCCCGCGGTCCTTCTCTCCCTTCCGATCCAAGCCGCAGCGGGCGCCCCCACACACACACACACCGCGGCGTCGCCGCCGGTGCTGTATCGACGGCAGGCAGAGCGAAAAAGATGCTGCAGTAGCTGGGATTAAATAGAGCACCCGGGAGAGACCAAGAGGCCGCCCAGCCGAGGGGAGGACGAGGAGAGACGGCACCGACGGAGGAGGAGGAGCATCAGCAGCGGGGTGGGGTGGGGTGGGGTGGGGGGCCCGCCGGCGTGAATCGGGGCCGCTTTCCTTCCCAGCGAGGCGCGGCCCCCTGGCGCAGCCGCCCGCCTTCCTCCGGAGACGGTTCCTCCTGGAAGCCTCCCTTGTTCCCTCCACCATCCTCTGGCGACGAGACGTGGTGCAATCCAGGTGCCCCCCCCTCAACCCCACCCCAACCCCGGCTCCCCCAAGGGAGCGTAGAATAGTGTGGTTGCTGCCGGCGCCCGGTTCTCCTCCCCCTCCTGGCCCAGGCTCGGGGCTCCCTGGGGAGGTTTGGGGATAGGAACCTGGAAACGCGCGCCCGGAGGAGCCATGGGGGTGGGGGTGGGCTCAGCGCCCAAAGAGACAACCTCCCCCCCACACCCCTCTACAAGCTGCAGCGAGGATGGGACAGGGCAACCCCTGCAGAGGTTCAAAGTCATGTTGGGCTCATCCTCTCCTGGACCTGTCCAAGAAATGGGTTGAAAATCCCAAGCTTCTTCGACCAGCAGGGATGGGGACTCCAGTGGCTGGGCTGTGGGCTCGGACTTAAGTCACAAGGGTGACATGACTTTGATTTTTATAGGGACTCGGACTCGGACTTGAACCCAAAGACCTACCAAAATACCTGAGCATTCCCTAAGGCTGTGATGGCAAACATTACAAAGACCAAGTGCCCAAACTGCGATTCAAAACCCACGAATGTTTCACAAAATGTCAATGCAGCAGTTTAACCTGAATACAGGTGGCTGTGAAGGGGAGATGTCGGGTGCCCACAGAAAGGGCTCCGAGTGCCACCTTTGGCACCCGTGCCATAGGTTCGCCAACACTGCCCTAAGGGCTTTTGCATGGAAGGAAGATTGCCTCTAAAGTGCACGTGCGCATGCCTCCTCCTCCTCCTCCTCCTCCTCCTCCTCCTCCTCCTCCTCCACCACCACCACCACCACCACCACCACCACCCGTGTGGGGCTTGTTCACCCCTGGACACCTGTTGTGATCGTTTTTTGTTTCAGGTGCAACATGGTATGTGCGGGGAAGGGGGAGAATTTCATGCATGCACATGTGCCTCATGTACATGGAAAACCGCCCTGCGCAGGAGGGATGAAGATCAGAGAGCATGTTTCATGGAGGGCAATCACACTCTGTCCAATAGGGCTTCCTCTCAAGAATGCACATGCCCTCCCCCAACCCTCCAAAGTTTAATTCTTTAATTGGGGGTTTTTTTTTTTTCAGAATTCCTTTCACAGTTGGAAAGCCATGGCCCCTCTCCCATGCTTGGAACAATGCTGTCACAGAAGAGTGAAGTCGGAAGGGGCCAACCCCTGCTCCACGCTATAGTGTTCAGTACTATGCTTAGCAGTTCTGGACCTGCAGGTTCCTCCATGTTGTTTGACGGCAGTACCCACAATCCCTTGGTGTGCTAACTCAAGCTGTTGGAATGCCATGGAGATTTCAAGACACACACGCTTGTAAATCTGCCTAGATGCTCTGAGCTAATGCAATCTCGCCTGATTTCGGAAGCTCAGCAGGGTCGGCCCTGGTGAGTACTTGGATGGGAGACCTCCAAGGAATACCAGGTACTGTAGGAGCCTGGAGTAGGAGCTGGCAAGCCACACCAGTATTCCTGCCAAGAAAACTCCATGGACATGGGGTCATGAAGAGTCGCTCACGACTGTAATGACACAACGGCAACAACAACAGGAAAAGCAGAAAACGAAACATGCAACTACAACTCAAAACCTAAGGCTGCATTTTGCTTGTCTTGCTACCATTTCACCTTCTCTTCAGCCTTTTCTAGGCTTGTCAAAGCCAGAAAGTCTCACCCAAGTACTTCCTGGGCAACACAGTTTACTAGCCCAATATTGCATTTGTTACTTGCCTCATCTAGTAAGTTCATGACAGAGTGGGATTTGAACCAACACCATCTAGTTGACAGCTCACGCTCTTGGCCCATTGCATGGGCTGACTGGTTTAAATGTATGAGCCATCAGTCCACCACAAACCATGCTGAAATTATATAATGCAAAAGAAAATGTGATTAAAACATTGCACTGAAAAACTATCAAAGAAAAGACAGCCATGAAAGCATGCAGTTATACCCACGGGCTAAAGTCCAGTTGCTCAGCCTGGTGAGTTGAACTTCAACAGGCCTACTGAATCAGGGACAGTTTGAAAAGTCAACTTCTGTATCAAATACGGGGCATGAGTCAAGTGGATAGAGGGACACTCTTCTCCCTCTCACAAAATACCAAAACTAGGGGACATACAGTCAAATTGAGGGTTGGGAGAGTGAGAACAGACAAAAGAAAATATTTTTTTCCTCAGTGTGTTGTTAGTCTGTGGAACTCCCTGCCACAAGATGTGGTGATGGCATCTAGCAGCATTTGTCCCAAACCATTAAGCTGTTGCATCAGCAGTTGCTATCAACACATGTTGCACCAGTCAAGAAGTGCTCCTTGCTGCCTCGTAGGGTAAACCTGCATCGTTGCATGCATTGAAAAAGAGAGTCAACGTTCTCCTCTTAAGAAAGGCAGACCCGGAAGGGACCCTCTGGATCAAGGAGTCCAGCCCCCAGCCCCCGTCAAGGAGGCACAGCAGGGAATCAAACATTTAATCTCTGCAGCCAGATGCCTAAACCGCCGAGCTCAGTATGAGATTTTTTTTAAAAAGGACTTTGAATTCAAATTAAATTCAAGGAATTTTATGCTTTGAATTTGATCTAGCTTACTCTACTAATTCTCCCCCCAGGCCCAAACTATGGAAGAGGAAGGGTAGCTGCAAAGTCGGTACCTTGGCAGTTCAAATCCTGGGTGCCACGCAGTGGAGTGAGCTCCCGCTGCTAACCCCAGCTCCTGCCAACATAGTAGTCTGAAAGCATGTAAATGCCGGTAGATAAATAGGTACCGCTGTAAAAAGCGGGAAGGTAAAACAGTGTTCTGTGTGCAGAAATGCATTCAGGCATTCCAGCCACATGGCCACAAACTTGCACAACACTGGCTCTTTGGCTTGGAAACAGAGATGAGCACCGTCTCTAGAGTCGGACACGAATAGCATACATGTGCGGGGGGAACCTTTGCCTTTACTATCGTTCTTTAAGGTGTCACAACACTTTATCTTTGTTTTATGTTTGTTATTATAAGAATGTAAGAACATAAGAACAGCCTTGCTGGAACAGGCCACAACCCATCCAGTCCTGCATTCTGTCTTACACAGCGGCTTGCCATTTGCTTCAGGGTATTCCCAAGCAGATGTCTTCACCTGCTTATGATTCCTTGCAAATGGCATTGAGAGATACCCTGCCTATCTCTCCAACCCAGAGGTTGTCCTTAGGCATTCATCATGATAGCCATTGATACCCTTGTTCTCCATGAACTTGTCTAATCCTGTCTTAAAGCTGTCAAGGCTGACAGCTGTCACCACTGCTTCTGGCAGGGAGTTCTATAGACCAGTGATCCTCTTTGTACTTTCTCTTATTTGTTTGAGATCTAGCACCCGAAAGTTTCATGGAGTTCCCACTAGTTCTAATATTGTTTGATAGGGAAAACAGCTTTTCCTTATCTACTTTGTCCACACCGTGTATGATTTTATAGACTTCAGTCAGGTCACCTTTTAGGCGCCATCATTGAAGAGTGAAGAGGTCCAGCCATTGCAGCCTCAGATGGTAAGGAAGGTGTTCCAGTCCCCTAATCATTCTGGTTGCCCTCATCTGCACTTTTTCCATTTCCATAATATCCTTCTGGAGGTAAGGTGACCAGAACTGTGCACAATCCTCCAGATGGGGCCTCACCATAGATTTATAAAGAGGCAAAATGACACTTGCTGACTTATTTTCATACCCTTCCTAATGATCCCTAGCATTGAGTTTGCGTTTTTCCCCCCACTGCTGCAGCACACTGGGTTGACGCTTTCATTGAGCTGTCCACCAACACCAAAATAGTCTCTTTCCTGGCTTGTTGCAGAGAATTAAACTGCCCAGAGTGACTTTTATGCCAGATGGTGCAGTATATAAGTCAAATAAATAAATAAATAAATTTATCATTATTGGCAGGGATCCTGTTTTATAGCTCTACCTGTGCAGCAGGAATGAGATCACCAGCCAGGGCAGATTGCTACTAATTAAAGACTGCTTTCTTTCGGTTTCAAGATGCACAATATCATATCATTGCAGGTGAATTACCTGCATGGTGAATTTTTTTTTTAAAAAGGGGGGGCTTTGAAATTAGCAGCAATCTGACTTGGCAGGTGATGTCACTGTTGCCGGGCAGACTGAGGAGTTACAGGAGAAGACCCAGACTATAGCCATCTATATCATTGCAGGTTCTCAGTAAAGATGTTTCTGGCCCTGGACTGACTCCACCCATCTCAGCTAGCTACTGGCTCCTCTTTGGGAAGGAAGGAGCCTAAGAGGATGCCCTGTACCAGAGGCTGCCACAAGGTCATCCTGAGATCTGGCAAGGCTTAACCCTGGTGGCTTTTTTCTGTGTGTGTGTGTGTTTTTTTCCCTTCTAGTCTTCAATGGGCTCGTGGCCACTCCTGGTTTCGGATAACTGAACCATTCATTGGATCGCGTACTCTTTCCTGTTGTCTGTCTGAGAACGGATTGCCCATTCATTGGGTGACAATGAGTTCCGTCAAAGGGGGGGATTGCAAAGTTTATTTCATTTCTCTGCCCTTGGTCCATGTTCTGCATCATTTGAGCACCCTCATCAGGCCCCACCCTCCACACCACAAATGACTGTTCTTACACAAACCACTGGAGAAACTTCACACATAGGAAGGGGAACTCGTTAATGAAGCAGATCTTTTTCAGGTAACCCTATTCCTTTGGGGGTGGGGGTGGGGGTGGGGAGCAGTCTATCGGGATAAGGTGGGTGTTGCCTCCCTAGCTTGGGCCAGGGGGTGAAACTGTGGTAAAGGTCCATTTCCACTTCAGGAGGAAGGTGAAATCCAACAATATGGGTTACCTGTTGCTCCAACAATGGGGGTTCTTTAGTAGAGTTTGATATTAAACTTGATTTATTTAATATCAATGATTTGTTTTTTATTTCTCTAAAATACGTTTGCCCCTCCCCTTCTCCTGAAATAGAACCCAAGGCAGCTTATGGCAACAGAGTACAGTATTTAAAAGATAAGCACAGTAAATATGCACATAAATATACAAATATTAAATGAAAAACCACACAAACCATACAAGTGCCACACTGGAAATGGTAAGCAAAATCAACATCACATGAATGAATGAATGAATGAATGAATGAATGAATGAATGAATGAATGAATGAATGAATGAAAGTGACAAAGCTCAAAAATACATTTTTAAAAAACCCTCAAACAGCCACTGAGGGAAAGTCTACCTGAAGAGAAAAGAATATGTGTCTTTATAAAAGAGGATGGGTACTTAGAATGGGGTAGCCTTTCCCATGGTTGGCTTTGAACCTCCATGGGCAACGCACACACCCTATTTCCTATTTTCCTTCCTTAGCAGGCTCTAAAGCTCCCAGGCTTGTCCTTCCGGCTGAAAATCCACACTGCTGCTCTAAAAGCAGCAGGGGAGAGCAAAAGAGGGAGAGAGAAAGGAGGAGAGAAAGAATTAAACCCAGCAGTTGCCGAGGCTGATCTTTCCACAACACGCCCCGCTGAGATTTCAGCCCTCAAGCATTTTGGATCTGTGGGAGTGGTGGTGAGCGAGGAGATAAACAAATGACAACAAGGCGCAGGAAGCTCTTCAAGGAGGTGTGCCCACCCCAGCCCACGCCAGCCTTCGAAATTAATAAATAAATAAATACAGATCTGCTCTCCTCCAGGCAAACCCCAGGCGACCAAAGGAGCAAACACACACATAAACACACTGTGGAGCAGAGGGCGGCCTAGACGTTTGCTTGAGAGAAAGGCGCGCCAACGGAAATTGATCTGTCAACGCAAGGTGTTTGGAAGAGAAGTGCTAGTAGCCAACAAAGGGAGCTGCATGTGCAAGTGGGGCTGGAAATTGTATTTCCTCGTTGTTCATAATCATGGCAGGACCCAGCCAAAAGCCAGATTTTAATTCAGAGCAGATTGGGTGCTCAAAACTTCCATCCCAGTATCAAACACCACTCTTTTCAGAATCCCGTTTTAAATAGACAGCACATCTAACATGTAGGCAACAGAATCCAAACATGTCCTAAGTGACTATCAATGACCAGCTCACAGGTCCTTCTAGCTCAACACTGTGGCCAGTTTGATGCCTTCAGAAAACAGAGACAGTCAAGTTGAAGACTTTGTTCTGCTATTTGTCCTGGGCAACTGGTGCTCAGGGATATTCTGCCCCTGGCCATGGAGGTTCTCTCTAGCTTTCATGGATAATAGATGTTGACACTCCACCATTGATTTCTTTAATCATTCCTATTGCTTTCCAGGCTTGGGGCCAGAGTGAGCTCTTCACAGATTGTATAAGCTGATTTCACAATGCATCAAGCGTTCATTTCTTGTCTATCAGGTCTGTTGGATGACCTCATCCAACAGCTTCGCTGTCTTTCCCTCTTCTGGCTGTCATTCACAAAGTTGTGCGTTGCTGTCCAGCCTCCCACCCTCCCCTCTTCAGGCTGCAGTGCTAGACGCATCTCAATGGGACAGTCTTCTGGTGAGGTGCATGAAGCATTTTGTCAACTTTATTTCACCCAGGATTAGAATGTGGGAAGGTAGCTGGGAAAGCCGGTCTAGTTCATCTTGTCCAGTCCCTGCTCAGAGGCGACAGGGGAATTCATGGCTACACCAGGCAGTGAATGCTCCCTTGGGTTCAGGCCAAGGCATCACGGATCTGTCCAAGGTGCTGAAGCCACACACCCACTTCAAATAGGTTCAGCACCCTGGGCAGCAGCACTCTTAAAGTTCAGGGTTACATATGGCACCCAGTCGCTGCCCTGCAAAATCGTCGCCATTGCCAATCTCTCTCCGTTTTGAAAAAGAAGTCCAGGCAAGGTCCATGCTCCATAGCTTCAAAGAAAATTGCTCCACCTGGAACACAAGTCTCCATATTTGTTTTTTATGACATTTGGGGGAAATTATAGACTATGTATTAGTTGAAGGGAAGGGGAAAGAGCCGACGAATACTTCAAGACAGTTCTGGAGAAGAGGACTTTAAGAAGAATACTAGAACAATAGAAGACAGAGTAATAAAGAAGAACTCATGGAAGAACAGGATGGTCCCGGGGGTGGGGGGTGCACTTGTATTGTTAATTGTTAGTTGTTACTTTGTTTGAATGTATTATAAAATCAATAAATATATTTTTTAAAAGTCTCCATATTTGGTCAAAACAACTACAGCCTCCACCACTACAATCATTGATCGGAGGGGTTCTGTTGGCCCCACAGCAATGTCTGGGGTGGGGCTACATGTGGCCCACAGAATTAATGTTCTCCCCATCTTATCTATAGCTTTCTAACCTCTGCTTAGCTACCTTGATGGAAGGACAGCCTGCCACATCTCTAGCTTTCCCTGAGTGGGCATCCACATTTTGACCCTTTTATTCATTTTACCATGGGCAAACACTGCTATTTTTTGTTACTCTGCCTTGAAGGTATTTAAGCATTCAGGTCAGACTCTATAATCAGAGGAAGATGGCTTCCTATCACCTGAAGAGAGACTTTGCATTTTGAAGGTGTTATTATTCTTTCTATCCACCAAGTAATAGTACACAATTTGGTGTCCGGTTGCTTCTTTTTTTTTTAACCTACTGCACTGCCTAAAATTAATCTCCAGATTTGCTAATATAAACACTGATTTACTTCTCCTGTCTGTCTAGGAACCATTGCCTAAAGCAAAATAGAGAGAGAGATCTGGATTACAGCTACCTGTTATGTTTTCAAAAGCAGGGATCCTGCTGGTGGAGTTTTCCCTCTCATTCCACATTCATTTGAATAAGTAGGCTGTAATTCAAGGACGCTCACATGGTAATAAACCTGCTTTAGTCTTTTAAGGTGCCACGCTTGGTACTTTTATTCCCCCTGCCACCTCACATCGTGAGCATCATCTGGTCCTTGCAGTGCTGTGCTTTGCAGCTATTCTAACTCAAGGCTAGGGCATCAACCTACAAGAGCTGCTTTACACGTAATTAGAAGTGGTGCTCTCTCTAGTGGTAAAAAAGATATCTGCTGCCACAGCCTGTACTTTCCTTCACCTCTGTATCTTGCATTACAGCAGGATTTTGTTTTATGGTGTCTAATTAGAAAGTAAACAGGCTTCCTTCTTCAGAATTCTGATTGGGGAAGCAGGCAAGATGATCTGCAGATGCCCCGGGAGCCTATATAATGAGAGGCATGGTGGCTCAGTGAGCTAGAGCGCTGAAACTGTCAGCTGCAAAGTTGGCAGCTTGGCAGTTCAAATCCCAGGTGCAAGGCAGTGGGGTGAGCTCCCACTGTTAACCCCAGCTCCTACCAACCTAGCAGTTCAAAAGCATGTAAAGGCAAGTACAGTGGTACCCCGACCTAATAGCAGCTCGACTTAAGAGCAATTTGACTTAAGAGAGGAAAACTGTTGGCATTTTAACTGCCACCTTACAAATTTTAGATATGGTCTGTTCGACTTACAATTTTTCCCCCATTTTTTTATTTTTAACTTATTTTTCAATTTTTTAGATAGGTAACCCGACTTAAAAGTATTTTGACTTAAGAGCATGCATTCAGAACAGATTAAATTCGTAAGTTGAGGTACCACTGTAGATAAACAGGTACCTACATAAAAAGTGGGACGATAAACAGGGTTCTGTGTGCAGAAATGCGTACATCCATGGTGGCCACAAGGCCCTAGACTTTCACAACACTGACTCTTTGGCTTAGAAACGGAGATGAGCACCACCCCTAGAGTTGGACACAAATAGCACGCAATTGCAGGGGGATCCTTTACCTCTATATAATGATAGTATAAATAACACCCATAGGGCACATCTCTACTAAGCTCGCTGCTTTGGTAACTCAAATCCCAAGTGCGTAATGGATTTCAAAATGTCTCCTCCTTCAAGTAAGCCATGAAGGAACCTTTGCAGATGTCCCACTGGTGGTGACAACACATTAACTAAAGACACTCATGAAGGCGTGCATTCCTCAGCTATTTCTGTTGCTGGAGATAAAATAGTTTAATACCAAGAAACACCAATTTACTGCTTAGTTTAAGGATGAACCTAAAATACAAACCCAAAGGCCATAATGGATAGTCAAGCTCTTACTCTTTTTTCTCTGCTTCTGCATCCCCCTCTTTTGTGTGTGTGTGTGTGTGTGTGTGTGTGTGTGTGTGTGTGTGTGTGTGTGTGTGTGTATTTAGCTGCATATATTGATGAAAATGTGAACGCCTGCATGTTTTTCCTGACATTTTGATTCTTCCAAGGAAAGGTTTTTGCCCAACATTGGATTTTAGGTTTCATTTTCCCCTCCTAATTGCCCACACAGCTCTGTTTGCTTTCCACCGATCATTCCAGTTACTCATTTCTGTGACATAATAATATATTATATTAAGCTTCAAATGTCCTCCCCCCAAAAAAGAGCATGTACATTAAAGTTCAGGTGATATAAGCATTGATTCAAATTTAATCATCTAATTACTTCCATTTGTCAACTAACAGGGAGATAATTAATCAACTAAAAGTTATTTTTAAAGTGGCAGCTCCACTGTTTTCCTCATCACATATGGATCTGATGAAATTCGGTAAAATCGGTCATTAAAGCTGTAACCCATGCATCTCAGTTCAATTCACCTATGCAGTTCATTTCCGATATTCGGAATATTGGATTCCAGGCACCAGGAAAAATGTATATAAAAATGATCTTTCACAAAAGCTAGAAAATGTTGCTTCAGGTTACATGAAACACTTTTATTTTGTCCTTTCTGCATTCATTAAACTCCACACCTGTATGTTATCCCTTCCGTTTCTAAGAGGGCTGTACCCCCAAACTGAAACTCCCAAAGTCAACTGGCCCAGTGCTGGCCTGGATCTAGGAAGTCTTGCTCAAACTGTCTGAGTCAGTTCTGGAGCAAAGCAAACTATGCCGCAAGTTTGATTTTCTGGTGCAAGTCAAGGGGTGTGTTGTTGGGGGGTGGGGAGTTACACATTGACTTAGAACTGGGTGAAAACCAAATGAGTCAAGTGGATAGAGGGACACTCTTCTCCCTCTCACAAAATACCAAAATTAGGGAAATCCACTCAAACTGTGGGTCAGGAGAGTGAGAACAGACAAAAGAAAATATCCCCCCCAGTGTGTTGTTAGTCTGTGGAACTCCCTGCCACCAGAGGTGGGGATGGCATCTAGCCTGGATGCCTTCAAAAGAGGATTGGACAGATTCCTGGAGGTTACAAACCATGATGGAGAATGTGTCATCTCCAGGCTTTTAACCAGGGTACTTCAAGGGCCAGATGCAGGGCAGTGGTTGCAGGAGAAAGATATCTAGTCTCATGCGCTCCCATAGGCATTTCGTGGGGCCACTGTGAGATACAGGAAGTTGGACTAGATGGGCCTTTGGCCTGATCCAGAATGGCTCTTTTTATGTTCTTGTGTTCTTATGAGATGGTACAAAAATGGTGATACTGCAGAGGTAATATATCTTGACTTCAGCAAAGCCTTTGACCCAGCGGCCCGTGGTTTTCTGATTAGCAAGGTAGCTAAGTGTGGGGTGGATGGAACAAATGCCAAGAGGATACACAGTTGGTTACAGAATCGTACTCAGAGGGTGCTTATCAATGGCTCCTTCCCAAACTGGGAGGAGATAACAAGTGGGGTACCCCAGGGCTCAGTTCTGGGCCCAATGCTTTTCAACATTTTAATTAAGGACTTTGAGGAGGGGCTACATGTAATGCTTATCAAATTTGCAGATGACACAGAAATGGATGGGATAGCTAACACATGCAAAATGATATGCTCGGGCACTTAGCTGGAAACAACAGAATGACATTTTGCAGAGTTACGTGCACATTTCAATACCTAGGGGAGGGGAAAAACACCAAATGCACCATTTCAAGATTGAATAGTACATGTGAAAGGGATCTGGGAGTTTGGGTGGACCAGAAACTGATCCAGAAACTGATCCAGAAACCACCACATCACAGCAGTGTGATGTGGTGGCCAAGAAAGCCAATGCGATTCTTGGTTGCATCAACAGAACCATAGTGTCTAGATCAAGGGAAGTGATAGTACCACTCTATTCTGCTCTGGTCAGACCCCACCTGGCTTACCCTTGGGAAAACTGGCACGGTTTATAAGTCTAAAAACAAATAAATAAACACTGTGTTCAGTTTTGCGCACCTCAATTTTAAAAAGATGTTGACAACCTTGAGCAGGTCCAGAGGACGGTGACCAAGATGGTTGAAGGTCTGGAAGAAATGTCTTATGAGGAGTGGCTTAGAGAGCGGGGAATGTTTAGCCTCTCAAAAAAGAAGGCTGAGAGGGGATATGATAGCTATGTTTAAATATTTGAAAGGATGTCATATTGAAGAGGGGACTGGTTTGTTCTCCATGGCTTCAGAGTCTAGGATGTGGGACAATGGTTTCAAACTACAGGAAAAGAGATTCGGCTGAAACATTAGGAAGAACTTCATGACAGAGCTGTTCGGCAGTAGAATATGCTGCCATGGAGGGTGGTGGAATCTCCTTCTTTGGAGGTTTTTAAGCGGAGGCTGGATGGCTGGATGGCCATCTGTTGGGAGTCCTATGATGGGGGTTCCTGGATGGCAGGGGGTTGGACTAGATGGCCCTCGAGGTCGCTTCCAAATCTATGATTCTAAGCCCATAAAGATTGTACTAAAATCTGGAGCAGATTCACTGTCCTGTCCCCTCAGAGTCATCAACCTCCGGTGAGTTGTAGTACCCACAAAAAGATTACTTTGTCAGTCTCTGCATGTAGCTTCCTGCCTTTAAGGCTGGCATCCACTCACCGAACCACTGACAGGAGGGCCAGTGAGATGCTTGGTGGGATAAGCTGTCCTCCCACCGGCTGCTTTTCTGTACCCCTCCCATCTCTTTGTGCCTCCGTCCTCACTGAAGCCACAGGTGTAGCATGTTAATTTTAAGAGCAAAAGAGAGTGCCTTTGGGGTGGGGGGGAGTCAGGCTTTGAAATCAGGCTTAGAAGGATTCAACTAGACAGGCATGCACTCCCAGAGGTCAAGCAGAGGGACGTAGCCAGGCTTAAAGGAGGTTGATAATCTCCAGCATACGAGACAGATAAAAGACTAGGTAATGGCAGCCTTGCCCCTGTCTCTCTTCCATCTGCCTTCCTCATCATGACAGACACGACCCTGAAGCAGATGGAAACCACCACCACCAGCCAGACCCAAATGGTGAAGTTTGGGGTTCAGATCAAGGAAGGATCAATGGTACCTCAAATCTTTACCCACAGGATGCAAATTCCATCCGGGGGGGGGGAACGTTCCAGGTATCATGCAAGGAATCGCAATGTTTGGCAACATTTGTGATGCAAAATCATGGTTCCCAACTCTTTTGACCAAACGGATTTTCATCCAAACCATGTATAGATGGGGACAAAACAGACCTCTTCGTGCCAGCATGAGTTATATTGATGGAATACAACCAGTGGCAAGTGGTTGAGAATTTCATTTTAGCTTGGAATATTGCTGAAATTTGTGATTTTAATTTAATTTAATTCAAATTTAATCCTAATCTTTTTAAATTAAAAAGAATTGATTTAAAATGTTGTTCTGTAAGGGTTGTGGAGCACCATAAGAATAATTACAGTAATCCCCCAGCTATCATGGGGGTTAGGGACCCGACCCAACCTGCGATAATGGAAAATCCGCAATATGCAGATTCTAGGTCAGGTTGGGACTGGGGGCCTATCTGGGCCCTCCAGCTCTTACCTGAGGCCTGGTGCTGCCCCAAACCAGCCTCTGACGGGCTTCCTGGGCCTGTCGGAGGCCCGAGAAGTGGTTTCCGGTTTTCCAGACTTCCAGTCACTTCCGGAAAACTGGAAACCACTTCTGGGGCCTCCGGGAAGCCCGTCAGAGGTCCATTCGAGGCAGTGCAAGGCCTCAGGTAAGTGCAGGAGGGCACAAATGGGCCCATACAGTTTGCACCAGGAGCCCTTTGTTTCATACACTGTGGCCTCATGATCTACTGGAATCGCAGTATACAAAACACAAATTGGCGGGGGACGACTGTATAGTATTTTTCTGTGTATAAAACTGACAAGCATTTTCATGCAATATTACTGGAAAGGGGGTGGGGTGGGGTAGGGGAAGAACAACCAGAAAAAAATCCACACAAGACAACGGAAACATAGGAGAGATTCAGAGTCAGTATATCATCATAATGAGACTCAGCATTACTTACAGTGTAAGCATATCTGGCCGGGATGACATTTGTCTTTCAGGGAAACATTTAATTTAACCAATGGTCTGTTATTTACAAATGAGATGAACAGATACAATCCATAATATCCCTTGTAAGTTGACGCATGCCAAATAGCCTTTTTATGAGCACTTGGTAGTATTATTTTTTTAATTAAATTAAAATCTGCTACAAAGCATGCACATCTGAATATCTGCCAGCCAGATTTAACAGATAGGGACTGGCACCATCTAAGAGAAAGATAGATAGGGCTAAAGAAGAGACATTTTAGAGTGTCTGTGAGGAAAACTGAGTGTTTAAAGTTTGTAAACTTAGGAAACTAAGTGTGCACATATTCAGCTTTATTAGTAATCAAACTTAAGTGGGCTTGAGCTATATTCTTCTTTTTGTTTATGCTTCAACATGTTACCATTAATGGTTTTGATTCTACTTTGTAATCAATAAACTTATTCTATTTTTATTCAACTTAACAACAGCGTGAAGGCTTTAGTTTACTAGCGAAGCTCGTTGGTGGCTGCAAAAAGGAAAACCAGGAGTGGTGTGAAAGGTCTGGGGGCAAGCACGTTAACACTACACTCTCCATAAGTTCCACTGATCCAAATGGGCCCCTTCCATTTGTGACTTATTTTAGCATAGGAAGTCCCAAAGAGAGGAGACCCATTTGAACAAATGGAACCCTTGGGGGAGTTAGCTCAACAGATCCCCACTGATTCAACAGGCCTCCTCTAGTGCACTTTCCTATGCTGGGCAACGTGTGTTGTGGAGGCTCTCTATACAGCCAGTGTGTTGTGGAGGTTCTCTATACAGAACAGAAGCATGCCTATTCCCCATTTCTGTCCTCGAGGAGATCTTGATTGTGGTCAACCTCCCACGAGCTGCAAGACTGAATTCCAGAGGTGCAGTTGAAGAATTTTTCTATTTAAACAAAATTCGGGGTAACATCATTATGAGGTGACATAGCAGTCATTGTCATCTAATTCCTTTGTTGTTGTTGCTGCTGTTGAAAGATGCTGGATGTAGATGAAAAGAAGGCAAAAACAGGATAGTGAAGAATAAATCACCCCTGCAAATCCAATATAGATAAAGAAGGGTCCTTTTCCAGGCTGAGTATTAGCCTGTAGCAGCCTGAACAAAACCCAGAAGTGGTCCTTCCAACAGATAAGAACAAGCTCCAAGTAGCTGTGCCTGAGTAATGCTGTTCAGGACCAAGGACAGTTCCCCAGAATGATAGATGTGGCTCTTTGTACATCTGAACAGAATAACTTAGAGCCTTTTCACACGACCCCTAAACTCCGCAGCAAATGGCTCCCAGCTCCGGAGCTTAAAATTGTTTCCCCACCAGCTCCGGAGTTTACAGAAAATTAAGTGTGACCACGCCCACCTAAGCGCGTCCCAGCGCACTTTTCAGGTACCTGCTCTCCGGGAGTGAAAAATCCCTGATGCGGATCTAACGTAGTGGGTGTCGGGCTCTCCTCGCTTCTTTTGTTGTTGTTTTGCCCCCCGCCCCTTTAAGAGTTCTGAATGCTGCCAGGAACAGAGCAAGACCGGCAGAACGGAGGTAAGCCGGCATTCTTTTCTTTCTTTTTTTCTCCCTTCCCTCACGCAGCCAGCAGCCAGGAGTGCGGATGGGGTGGGAACACAGGAACAGCGACAAACCCCCAAGATCTCTGGTCCGAATTTAAGTGGCCAGCGGATCTTAGGGGTCGTGTGAAAAGGCTCTTAGTGGAATCGACAAGTGCCACTGTTGGGCCCCTAACTGATGGGTAGCTGGAATTTAAAGGGACAATAACCTGGTTCGGTTTCTCTCTCTCTCTCTCTCTCTCTCTCTCTCTCTCTTTCTGTGCTTTTTGTCTTTTTGATAGTTTTGAACTGACTGAAATATACTTACATAGCTCAGTACTTTTGGCTGCAGATTCCATTTCTTCTTTTATGGAGAAATAATGTGAACAGATGGTCATGGGGGAAGCATCGGGGATCATGTTGCCTCCGGGAGTGGGGGCGGCCGTATCGAAAGCTATCTTTAATTTGAGCTGTAGGGTAGTTTGAGGACTGCCAGTTCTGCAAAGCAGATGATCTATTGAGCCTTATATTTGAGGAGGTTTCCTCTGTGCTTGTGGGACTGGGACGTGGCCTGGAAGGTTTCCAGCCAGCCCAGGAGAGAGGAATCATGCCCGTCCCCCTGCTTCTCTCCTTCCACCCCCAGCATGCCTTTGCAGAGCTTTCGACTTGGCAGATTTGACGCCGGGGATCTCTTTGGTGATGCGATGGGAGAAACATATAATAAAATAATCAGCATGTGTTCACAGCCGTATCTCAAATATTGTTGCTTGGAAACTAGCGCCAGAGCAGTAAGCGGAGAGGGAGTGGGTTGGGTGGGTGGGGGGAGTCAGGGAGGGGAGGCTGGCAGGAAGCCCAGCTAGGGAAGCCCAATGGGGTGACGGGAAGAAGAGAAAGAGCGCGGCAGGTGGCTTTGATTGAAACTGTTTTTAATTTTCCCTCCAACCCAGTCCGGGTGGCTGTTGGCGATAAACATTCTCAGGGTGAACATCGACGGTGGGAAGATGAAGGCGTCCGATTTGCACATCATCAAACACTTCCCCAAACAACTTTTGAGGCATGGGACTTTGTTCTAAAGAGGCAGATACAACAGCCTACCCTGCCTCTCATCCGGCCCGTAATCATCCTTCCCACCCCTACCCCCACCCCCCACCCCCCCCCCCCAAAAAACCATTCTGGCTGCTGAGCATCCACACGGAATCAATCTTCTCCAGCACTCACCAGCTTGCCCGAGTCCTAACACCCCATTAACCACAGATATGTCATGACCCATTATGCGAAATCAAAGGGGATGTAGTAAGGAAGAGTGGCCTTTGTAGAACAAGGAGGGGGAGAGGATGGAGTTGAGTAGTGAAACATAGAAGACAGGAGGAGGATTTCTCTCTCTTCTGTGCTACTATTGTTCTGAGGGCAGAAGGAATGAGATTAAACTGGAACATGCATCGGGTGCTAAGGGGGGCCATTCTGTACCCTTTCCCATTCTGCATCTCTTCTGCTCATGTTAACTAAAAGGATCATGTGTGTCACCCAGGTACGGCCTCGCTCAATCCAGCTACCTAATGCAGTAGCATCAATACCCACTGGCATGGGGGGGGGCAGAAGGCAGAGTGTGGAAGGTAAGCCAACAGGTAGAGCAAAGGGCAAAAGAGGTCATTCCCACACTCATACATCTCATAAGAACGACTAGAAAGTGTCTGCACCCACTCCCCCCGCAAACACAAGGATGCAAGACATAAGCAGACAGGCATTCACATACGAGGGTCAGAGGAAGACACCTTGCCTCTAATCAGGAATGTCCCCACCTATTGCTGCTTCTATGCTTTCTCTCACCCACCCACATCAGAAGCCTATAACACATGGGGGCTGGTAGTTCACCAGGAGGAGAATATAGCAGTGGTCCTGATCCCCCACCTCTACTGAGAAGACAGGCAGGAGTGAGCTGGCTGGAGGTCGGCTGAGTCTGAGGTGAGGTGTCACCCCACCTATCCTAACTCACCTCAACTGGAGTGGGGCCTCTGCACTGGGGGTTCCTTCGAATGCCAGGGGACTCATTTGCCCACCCCCATAACTCCAAGCTTTGGAAGAGCTACCCATCATGATGTTCCCATTTTGAGGATAAGAAGCAGCACCATGGACAGCTGCTAAAAAAACAGTGGACTAAAATTGGAAGCCAGTTGACTGCCCTGTTGATGTCAGAGCCTCCTAGTATTTTGCACCCAGGATGAAGAAGAGAGGATGGCAGTCACTCTGCAGTCTATTACATGGATATATAGAATTTAGATGTTCTACTGAGTGAATAGAATGGAATCATCTGTTTTTGATTCATGTTCATTCATAACATTTGTTTAATTTCCACACCTACCTGTATTCCATTAAAAAGGAGGGGAATGTCCTGGAACGTATTTTCACAAAGGACTTTTTCTTGGCCTGTGTTTTTTAAATGTGCATTTCTGTATGCATGTTTGTCTGAATTTCACCCTACAACAAGCAGTTCAGCAATTAACACAGAGCTGAATGAATTCGACAGTGACAAACCCACACATCTGCAAGTCTATGATCAAATTCCAGAATCCAAATTCTAACCTTTGGTAGCTTCACATAACAATGGCCTGTGTGTGTTTTAAAATGTGCAAGCATATTTTAGTCATGGAAAGAAAAATGCACAACTTTAAACAGGCACATTCCTAGGCCTGTCTATGTAGAAGTACATCCCATTGACTCAAATCCAGTTAGCGACCCCTACTAGAGCAGGCCCATTGGCCAAAATCCTGTTGTTAAGTTGCACAAATAGTGTAACGTTTAGCCCCCAAACTGATGTAAGAGATCTCTATAGGCATCACCTCTTGTATACTGAGTACAAGAGATAATGCCTATGGGTGTTCTTCAACTTAATGGCAATTCAGCCTTGGAACTGATGCCTTCTGAGTATCATTGCAACAAGATTTGGCCCACTGCATATTAGAATGTACTTAGGTACTGATTTCTTAACTCTGTACCCACTACTCCTGTGTCCTCTGCGCTTGTATTGCATAGTCACCATCATCATCTTGGAATGTGGCAGAACTGGAAGAGGCCCTATGGGTCAAGTCCAGACCCTCTCAATGGGGCACAGGGAGGAACCAAACTCCTAACTCCTGCCTCTGCAGCAAGAGACCTAAACCACTGAGCTAGCCAGCTGTTCATGCATCTCTATGTTCATCCGTGTGCTGTCCAAACTTAACCAGCCACTTATTTTTTTTTCCTGAATGATAAATCTGAAGGATTTAGATGACTTCTGCTAAGTAGGCCCTATTCCAGTGGAACTGTGCATAGGATGGTAACCTAGGACTGAACCCCTACGATTTCTTTTAGAGCAAATCACACTACAGTTAGTGGAAGGTGAATGTGTATGCCAAAGATCAGGCTGCAAGCTGTCTACTGTGTAATGTTGACAGGAAGATGAGAAACTCCAGATTATTGGAAAGATTTGATTATCATGACCGCCCCCTACTTTACATAATCTCATGGTTCTCTGAGGAGTCTGTTCAGTTAAATCTTTCCCAATAGGTTTGCTCAATTCCCTCTCTGGCCAAGGCTGGCACCGATTATTATACCAATTATGAGATAACAAATACAGCAGCCTAGAACCTGTTCAATGTGAATGTCAAAGACGGCTGGAGCCTGAAAGAAAAGGTGATCCACACATGCCTGGGAGAAACCGTAAGTCTGCCGAAATACCAGGAAATGAAGACCTAATTCCGTAGTAGTAGTAGTAGTAGTAGTAGTAGTAGTAGTAGTAGTAGTAGTAGTAGTAGTAGGAGGAGTAGGAGGAGGAGGAGGAGGAGGAGGAGGAGGAGGAGGAGGAGGAGAAGAAGAAGAAGAAGAAGAAGAAGAAGAAGAAGAAGAAGAAGAAGAAGAAGAAGAAGAAGAAGAAGAAGAAGAAGAAGAAGAAGAAGAAGAAGAAATCTATTCCAGCTGGATCTCCCTTCCAATGGCCTGGGGAAGAGCATCAGGAGCTGGGATTTTGAACAGCAGGGCCCTCTCTGGGAATGATGGTAGACAGAAACACTTGGTTGCAGAACTGATTTCTTCCATCTAAAGCTGACATCAGAACATATACAGGATGGAGGACTGTATTTGGGTGGAAGGACAACCCGGTGTCCCTTTTACCTTCTCCTCCAGGCCGAGAGCATCCCCATTGCAATTCCACAGCTGTTTTCCTTTCTTCGGCCACTTTTCCTTCTCTTTGTCCATATTGCTCTGGATCAAGGGTCAGGTGACCATCTTCCAAAACGTATCTTCTCCAGAGAGATTGCTCCACTGCATGAAGGTCTAAAAATAAAAATAAAAAAATAATTTTTTAAAAAAGGCTCCAAGGATAGACAACTTTGAAATTCTTTCCTATTGGTCATGCCGATTGGAAAGCACTCAGTCAACAGCAAAATGGGGGAAGGGGCAGGGAAGAGAACTAAAGGCAAAACCAAGAATGTTCCATGGAAGAGAGAAGCATAGCAACCCAACAAGGATGCAACAACCCAGCAGCCCAACAAATCTGGTAGCTAACTGGCCTTCTATTGGGCTAGTCATAATCATCACCATCACCATCATGGTCATGGAACTGCAGTGCTGGAAAGGACCTTATGAATTAAGTCTAGCCCCTGTCAAGGAGGCACAATGGGAAGACAAACTCCCAACCACTGCCTCTGCAGCCAGATGCCTAAACCACTGAGCTATCCTGCCGCTCATTCATCTGCATGCTCATCAGTGCGCTGTTCAACCTCAACCACACACCTCTTTTTTTCCTGAATGATAAGTATGAAGGAAATATGCATGTTATTTATTTATTTTTTAAATGAAGGACAACCTGTAATATAATCACTCTGGGCCACATGGCTGTGCGGGCCTCATCGCCCATTTAGTTCAAGGAGCAGAACTTTGGCCACATGTAGGTCCCCCATCTAGGCTATGAGCTAAGAAGTCTTCTGGACCAAATATTTCTATCAAATATTTCTTAAGATCTGCGCTGCACTCTTGAGAAGAGTTTGTGCATTTGCATTATCAAAAAAAAAAAAAAAAAGCAAATCACGCCGTAACATTGACAATGAAGAAGTTGGAATTGTTAATAATTTCCTTTAGCATGGCTCAGCCATCAGTCTAAACGGAGAACAAGAAATCGGAGGAAGAGGAAGATTCAGACAGGCAGCTATGAAGGAAGCATGAAACGCTGCGTCACTGAAGGCCAAAGCCAAAGATCATCTGTACTACAGCCTCCTTGATCACTATGTAGGTGTGAAAGTTAGACAATGAAGAGCGGGGTGGGGAGGGGATCAATTCATTCAAAACGTGGTATTGCGGGAAAGCTTTGTGGATACCTTGAACTGTCAAAAAGATAAACGAGCACATTCAGACATCAAATCAAGCCTGAACTCTGAAAGAACTTAACTGGCATTCTTGTACTTGGGATGCAACCCTGAAATGTAAGGCTGGGCAAAAGAAGAAGGCGATAGGAGGAAAAGGAGGCTCAAACACGAAATGGATTCAATGAAGAAGAGTTGAATTTGCAAGACCTGAGCAAAATGGTTAGTAACATGGTCATTATGTTAGTTCACACGGTTGATGTAAGAGGGCACATAACAATATAAACAAGGCTCCCCCATCTTGCTTCAACATCACCCCAGTCTTGGCTTACTGTATTTCCTGGTTTTGGTTTACAAAACCCTTTGTGTTCCTACACTTCCCTTCCCGCACATGCTGCGTCCCCCAAACCTCCCCAAACCCTTGATTTATTCACCTCCAGCAGAAGTGCGCCTTGCTTTCTTCCAAAGGCTGAGAGGCGTTTGGGTGACACAATTTTTTTTTTTTTAGTCCCGCCATCTGCTGCAGCCGTTTTGTTTTATTGTTTATTTCAGTTGTTGTTTTAATTTGTTGTCTGTCAGTATTATGGCACTTCCCAAAATGCCCATGAGAGTGCGGTATATAAGCTGTATAAATAAATAAATAAATAAATATAAACAATGCTCCCCCATCTTGCTTCAACCGGTTACTGTATTTCTTTGTGTTCCTACACTTCCCTTCCCCTCCCCCAAACCTCCCCAAACCCTTGATTTATTCCTCTCCCTGCTTTCTTCCAAGGGAGAGGGCAGAGTTCAGTATTATGGCACTTCCCAAAATGCCCATGAGAGTGCATGATCAATACAACATAGCACGCTTAAGCTCTTGGGAACTATGCTGAACACGAGCAAGTACTTGCAAGACACCCATAAGTAGAGCACTGAAGCTGAGTAGCTGTTCAACACCGGACCACCCACCACCAGAATACGTCCGCCACCCCCTTAGTAAAATCTAAGTGCAAGTGACAGAAGAGGAAACGAATCCTTGATAAGAGACAATCTATTCAAAGCCCAGGAAGCTCTGGCATGGAGCTGAGCTCTGCTTTGCAGCCTGGGAAGCGGCTGCATGGAATAGGTCTGTGTTTTGTCTCCCCGAAAGCCAGTGCTTACTTCCGAGCAGACCTTCAAAGAATGGAGCTGCTCCTTTCCTGACTGCCACGGGCAAGAGAGAAAGACACCACACGGGCTGCAGAGTGGGTGATGCAGCTCCGAAGGGACCACCCCAGACAGCCTGGTTGGGGCAGGGCGTCGAGCCTGAGGATGCCAGCTCGTTCTGGAACACGCGAGGTCGCCCACCTCTTCGGAGCTGGGGTGATGACACAGCAAAGAAGGTAGACAAATCTGCAGTGGGAGGACTTGACAAAGCACCAGGGAGGTCCAATCAATAAACTTCCATCACTTGGTTTTACGGCATCATCTGGCCACTTAACCATGGATGCGGAGAACTACAGACGCTGAGCGGCCAGGCAGGGCAGGAAGGGTGTTGTCTCCTAAGGTAGGAAGGGGCTGGTTGGAAAGGCGGGCCCCATAAACACATCCCTTCCTTCCCCACCTGTTGCCCCCTGAAACCTGGACAGCTCTTTGGAAGAGCAAAGAGGTCTGCCCAGTCATGGTGTAGTGGTCAGGAAGTTGGTTGAGGATTGGGAAGACCTGGGTCAAAATCCCCTTTCAGTTGAGAAACCCGCTGAGTAACCTGGACCCAGTCCTCATTTCTTTGCTTAAATTATTTCCCAGGTAGGCTGTGAGAATAAAGCCTCCTTGAAGATAAGGCTGATAAGGTAAAAGGGGAACCGGAGGGCCAACGTTTCAGAGTCCAGTCCTCCATGTGGAGAGAGGTCATCAGACAACTCAAGGGCTCCTTGAGTGTAAAAGCAAAGCTGAGCCATAATCATGTTAGGCCACTAACATCTCCCAAGCAGAAGTGACCTTTTGTCTTCACTGGAGCTGGAGCTGGTGTGGAATAAACAAAAACATTCCCAAAAAAATGGCGAGAGGCCCATGCCAGTTTCCTCTTTTTAGAATTAGTTCTAAATAGGGAGCGGAAGAACCAGCTGAGAGAGAGAGCAGATTTCAGATGTCTTGGGATAGTGATGGCGAATAGAGATGGGCATGACTCAAAAAAATGGTGTTTTGTTTGTCGTTTGTCGTTTAGGGGGTCCGTTTCGGTTCGTTTTCATTTTTTGTGAATTTTTTGCAAAAAAATCGTTTTCGTTTTGTTATGTAACGAAACGGAAAAAACAAAAACAAAAACAAAAAATTGCTGTTTCGTTAACATTCATTACAGTTCAATGTATTTGCCGCAATGAAAACAAAACGCACGACAAAATTTCTGTTGTTTCGGTTCATTTCGTTTCATTTTGGAGACAAAATTTGTTTTTCGTTTCGTTACGTAACGAAATGAAAAAAACAAAAACGAAAATGAAACATTGCTTATTTCGTGCCCATCTCTAATGGCGAACCTTTGGCACTCCAGATGCTTTGGACCACAAGTCTCATAGTCCTTTGCCATTGGCAATCTAGGCTCAGAATTCTGGGAGTTGTGGTCCAAGACATCTGGATTGCTGAAGGTTCACTACCACTGTCCTAGGATGTAGATTAGACTCCCAATCTATTCGATCAAAAGGGGGCAGTCACTCCACACTGACCCCCCTCCCCTGGAGGTTCTATATGGTCTTATATGGAAACACATGGTTCCATTTTGGTCAACGAACCTTTCATCCTCCATGTTGGAACTAGGTTTAAAGACTTAACATGTCGGCTGGAACTTGATGTTTCTTCGGCATCACCTCCAGTCTGTAGTGCACAGCTTGGTAAAGGCTGCTGCATGAATATTTTAGTGATCTAATAAAGGTATAATAGAAGAACAATATTCTCTGAAATGCAGAAGTGCAAAGGCCCCTATGAATCATGATGTCCAGCCCCTATCAAGGAGGCACAGGGGAGAATTGAACTCCCCACCTCTGACTCTGGAGGCTCCCTCTTTTCTAGCTGTTCTATTTAAAAGGCTGGGCAGTCTTCACCGCTCTCTGAAACCATGGAAAACAAGCCAGCCCCCTCTTTGATACGACATCCTTTCAAATATTTAAACATGGCTATCATTAGTCTCCTCCTAGCCTTCCTTTTGTAAGCTATTGGTCTCATTTCTGTATTGGCAAGAGGATGTGATAGAGATGACTCCTAGAATACCTTGAATTCTATGATGCTGTCTTCTTTGGGGCCAGCATGAAACAGTGGGATGATAGCATTTGGCCCAAAGAGGGTGTTCTGAATGCTTGGAATGTGGTGTTCCAGAAACAAAACAAAAATATTTAAAATGTTGTTAATATTGTTTCCTCTAACAGCAACATCTGTTAGTTAGTGACAACAAAAATAGTAACTAAAACATGACTACTCTACTTAAAAGAACCTCAAGAACTAAAAGTCTTTAGGGAAGAAGTAAAAGAGACTATTAGGGATGGGATTTGGGGGTTTTCTGGGCTATTAATACAATTCTCCACTTGTTGAGTTCTACCAACCTTCCAGATCCCTGAAGGCGATGCATCTGGGGAAAGGGCCTAATCTGGAAGCTTGGAGCATTAGCTAGGCCTAGTCTAAGCTTCCTGTTCCCGCTACAGTGCTAGCTGGGAACTGGACGCTTGGGTGGAGTTGAGCCTAGCTTAAGCCTCAAAGCCCTCCCATTTAGGCCTTTCTCCCTGGTCCATCGCATTGAGGTGTTGCTAATGTAGGCAGAACTCCCAAGCTGGAGAACTATGGCATTTATAGTGCAGAAAATTGGAAGATCCCACATGTTCAAACCACCTGCATCTCCTAAATCAAACTACTCTGTGCTGATTATGTTCCCGTGTTACGAAATGAAGACTTTCTCGGATAAATGCCCCTCTGAGTTCACCCACTCTCCTCCTCTCTCTTTCTCACACACACATACAGAAAACCTCTGGTCAGGGATATTTCTATGCCACATCTTTTGCAGTATGGCACCCTGTGCACATCTCAAAGAGGCCTCCGTATGAAAAGGATAGGGAGGAGATTGACAGAACACGTTTTCCTTGGGGGAGCCTGCCATTTGACTCCGCTCCTGTACAGCTGTGCATCCGGAATGCATTTCCAGACAACCGTGGCATGAAGCAAGCCTGGGGTTCTTTGATGCACTGCTCTAGGGGAAGCCTCCAGAGAGAATGCTTCAAAGCCAACGGCTTCTCTCCCCTCAGATAGTGTTTGCTTTCATCCAGAAGATGGTCAGGGTCTCAATGGGAACTTAGAGAGAACAGAAAAGTTACGTCTGCTCTCTTTGGCCAGGGATGGATGGCTCAGTAGAATACCAGTTGGAACATTACTTTAAAAATAAAAGTAATTAATTACATTTGGGGAGGTGTGAAAATGTCTATTTCCATTCCGCCCAGCTCCTGCAAAGCTCCTCTTGGCATTGTAAATCTTGGCCTGGCTCGCGGCCAAGCCTAAGACCCAGCAAAATTATTCTTCCACAAGAATATTATTCTTCCTCAACAAGGGGAAGAGAAGGGTTGTTTGCATGGATCACACAAATAACAGAGTAACACCAAGGGCACACGTTGAATGCAACTGTTGCAATTCATGGTGGCAGCTGCTGTGTTGGATAGAGTTTTAAGGATTAAAAGCACCGGATGGGTTATTTGCATCTTCTGTCTAGAACAGTGGCGCCCAATCTTGACAAACCTGGGTGTTCTTAGACTGCAACTCCCGGAAATCCTGGCCAGCACAGATGAGTTGCCCAAAGTTGAGAGCTACTGGTCTAGAAGCATTGTATGGCCTGTTTGCATGTTCTCTTAACAATCAGCCAGCTGTTCTGTGTTATGTATTTTGAGGATGTGTGGGCGTGTACACACATGACAAAAGAAAATATTTTTTCACCCAGCGCGTTGTTATTCTGTGGAACTGCATGCCACAGGATATGGTGATGGCATCTGGCCTGGATGCCTTCAAAAGGGGATTGGACAGATTCCTAGAGAAGTCCATCACAGGTTACAAACCATGATGGAGATGTGTTATCTCCAGGTTTAACACCAGGGTACTTCAAGGGCCAGATGCAGGGGAGTGGTATCAGGAGACAGATATCTAGTCTCATGCGCTCCCAAACGCATCTGGTGGGGCCACTGGGGGATACAGGAAGCTGGACTAGATGGGCCTTTGGCCTGATCCAGCAGGGCTCTTCTTACATGCTTATGTTCTTATGTTCTTATCTGCATGTGTTATGCTTTACTTTCCAGACAGAAAGGATAAAACAGTGGCGACTTTTTTGGAGCTCTTAAAAGTCAAAGCCACAGCTCCGTATGTCATTCTCTTTTAGAGATTAGGGATCTCATGGTGCTGAAAATATTTCATTGAGCTGTCTCATCAAGAACACCTAAATCAAGGCAGGTTACTAGAGACAGATAGATAGATATACAGTCGCTGCTTTTGCAGCCTAAATGTGAATGTATTTTTTTTCCAGCCTGGCATAAGTTCTCCATCCATTTTAGGCAGGAATCAGAACTTGCCTCCCCTTCTGCACGGGGAGTGGCCTGGGCACACACTCACCTTGCTCTGTTCTAGACAAGGAGGATGAAGGCGGCGGCAGTGCCTATGCCAGACAGAGGAGGAAGAAACATTGGGCCTGTGATTCTACAAAGCTGTTCTCAGTGTCTTCTGCTGAGGCGCCCCTTAGGGAAAGGGAGGCTTCAAAAATGGCCCATTGCATTCGTTCCTCACACCCGTCCTTGTCTTGAGGGCCTCAGGCCAGTCCTCAGCCAAATAGTTGTGCCAAGCCTTGTTGCACCTTGCCGTGGCACCTCTCCGGAGCATCAGGGCCCCCGACAGAGTCACTGGAAGAGGTGCAGAGGGAAAATGCCCACTGTGGTGCCCTGGCACCTCATGCCACTGCCTCCCAGAGTGTCCAACGGCAGGGCCAAGTGTCTTTGTGCTTTGTTCCAAGTATTGAGGCAACTGTACCAGCAGACACAGGAGAGGTGGTTTATATTACATCCCAGCAGCTATATGTCTGTGAAGATTCTCAGTCATCTAGGTGGGTTTATCTGGAAGTTTAGTCATGGCAACTGGACACCATATCCCTGTTATATTTCAAACCCACAAATACAGTAAGGCAGAGACTCGTCCACCCAAAGGACCCAATACCAAAACACAAAAGGAGCAATATAATATATGTGGTCCAGTGCACTGAGGAGTCTACAGAGCTCTACATTGGAGAAACCAAACAGCCATTAAACAGGAGGATGGCCCAACATAGGAGGGGCAATAACTCAGGACCAGAATCAGGAGTATACCTCCACTTGAACAACAAAGGGCACTCATTCAAGGGATGAGGATGTACACACATATTAGGCAGAGAAGACAAGTGGTCTGAGAGAGGGGTCAGGGAAGCCATTCATGTGAGCATTGAAAACCCCTCTCTCAACAGAGGTGGGGGCCTCAGGCACAGTCTATCTGCTACTTATCAGGCCGTGATTTCAACAATATCCAGACAAATCAAAAATACTTCACACCTCCGCCACCTAACGAGCCGATTCAGGCCACTGTTCATCTTATGAGCCTCTTTCAGACCAGGTTGACATGAGGTCAAAATCAGCTATAAAATGGAGGACTCGCACCTGGCTTTCCTCAGTCTGACAAAGCTGTTTGGATGAGCATGGAAACGTTTCCATCTCTTAAGAAAAGGAGTCCAATTGCCATGACTCAACTTGCAGATCCCAGCACCTGTTCACCCTGAGACCACCCCCCTCTCATAAAAGAGAATCAAATAATATTTGAACTGCTTTGGACAAATGAGAGCATGGAAAAGGACTTGAAATATGGCCACCACCACAGCAGGAAAGCAGCAAGAGTCGATGGCATTGGACACTACAACTCCCAGAATTACCCAAGCAACTATGGGAACTGTAGACCCCCTCCCTTCACACAAAAATTGATTTTCTTCACAACTCTGCATTCAATGGGGCCAGAAGAAGTAAAAAGGAGCATTTTCACCCCTCCCGAGGCTCGTTGCAAGCCTCAGCCAAAGCATTCACACATTAGGCGTTTTCTAGACTTGCCTTTGAAAATTAGGACACAAACATACACGCAGACCAATGCACGTATTTTTAAAATGTGAATGGTTAAAATGCATAGAATTGGGAAGAGAAGGGAAAGGAAAAAAGACACACAAATGCACTTATAAATCAGTGGGGAGACATTAGTGAATCAGAAGAAACAGACAAATAAAATGGATGCAGGTGATAAAATCTGCATGAGTTGCAGCGCACTGTAAGGATGGAGAGCAAAGACAGAGCAGAACTGGTGTTAAAAATTGCTTTCTAAACACATTTGTTGCATCGGTTTAGGCTGGCATTGGGCACATTTTTTTTTTTAAAACCGGAAGAACGCCCCAGCGGCAACAGGCACAGAAACAGCCAAAACTGGGAATCAGAACCAGGACGTGGCCAGATTATTCCCTTCCTGTTTGGCTTGGTTTTGTTTTTAAACATTCTGTGGGTTTTTCCAGGCTTGGGAGAACCTGCATACTAGCGCCCAGCCCTCGGCGTAAAAGAAAAAAAAATGCTGACTCTGAATCTCTGAGGAATGTTTTTGTTCGAATGCAACAACACACACACACACACACACACACACACACACACACAGAGGATAAGCTGGTATTTCTGGGCCATTTTCCAGCATGGCCCCACATACAATACACAGCAGGCATCCAAACAGGGAGCAAGGAGAGTATGAATGGATTGACAGCTGGCTGCTTCCGTCCAAGTTGTGTTATGATTGGTTGGTATATTAACTTAAGCTGATAAAAGGTGCTCCCGGGAACTGTGATGAGGGACCACCAACCTTACTCTCCCTACTGATGGGCAGAGCTAAACATGATAGATGGGTTTACCCAACACCTATCAGTTTCTTACTTTGGGTGATACCACTGTTGGATCCCTCATCAAACTCTCTGTACATCGCAGTAGAAGAAAAGGCAGCCGAAGGGCTCTGTGTTCCACCGTTTTGTTCCTTCAATGGTCCACCAGCTGCCCCCACCCCCGGAAAGCAAGATGGAGATGGCCAGCATCTCCCTGCCTAGGGCTACTATTTCACAACCACTGGCGTTCCTGCACTACTGCTCCAGGCACTGGAGATTGTATGTAACCATTAATATAGCCATTCACAGAGAGGGCTCAAGCCTCGACAGCTGGAGTCCAAAGGAACTGCCAAGCTTTTCTGGGTCTTCAGGAGAGGACGCTCAAGACCAGAGCAAGTGGCACTCCAGGAGGAGAAGGTTTGGGGGTTTTGTGTCAAGTAGGTTTAAAGGCTAGAATTCATGGCCACCCAAGGCCAGTGTGTGCCACTCTCTATGGGCTGGCAGTGAGCTTCCATATACCATAGTGAGAGCAAAACAACAACAACAACAACAACAACAACAACAACAACAACAACAACAACAACAATCCTGTGTGTTGGACTAGAAGACCTCCAAGGTCCCTTCCAACCCTAACACGATTCTATGATTCTATCTGGAAGTTGAGTCATGGCAACTGGACTTCTATTTCTTGGGAGATAGAAACGTTTCGCTGCTCATCCAAACAGCTTCATCAGACTGTTGACTGATGAAGCTGTTTGGATGAGCAGCGAAACATTTCTATCTCTCAAGAAAAAGAAGTCCAGTTGCCATGACTCAACTTCCAGATAAACTCACCTGGATGGCTGAGAATCTTCACGGACATATTCTATGATTCCAATCAGAGAGAGCATTCCCCCAGTGAGAAGAGTGGCAACCTTTTCCCTGCTGGGATGGTTTTGACACCCGGCTGCTGAAAATTTGTATTCCTTTTTTCCTTCTGGCTCTAGGTTGCCAAAACTACCGGCTCAACTGGATTAGGATCCAGATCTTGAGCCCATTTGGTTAAATCCCACTCATGTCTGATTTCACAACTTTGTGGCCAAGAATCGGTTTCAGAAGCAGAACACTAAGCAAAACCACCACACTGCAGCCATTGCCTGGCCTACCTCTATGACATCATGGAGATCCTACGCCTGGGAGAGGACACACTTTGGAGCCTTGGCATTAAGGAAAGGGATGCTGCTGCTTACAGGCAGTCCTAGAAAGGGACTTGGTTCTTCCTAACATAGTTTCCATGGAAGAGCGTCCTCACCCATAATGTCGCCTGGCAACTTGCAAGCAAGACAGAAGATGCATGAGAAGCAAAACTGAAAAGAGTAAAGACTGGGGGTAGGCATGAACTGCAGCTTCTGCTGGAGAGAGTATCCAGTCCAGGTTTCAGCCTGAACTTTACAGAAGCTACTGGAGGTGGTGATCCTATTTTGGAGAGCCGATTTCCGCATCTTGGACAGTTCTTGTGAACTTCAGACTGCATACGCTGCCCCTGGGAACCTGGAATCACCAAGGGCCAGCAGAAATAAATGAGTCAAGAATATTTCGTGTTGGTGGGGTTGTGGAGTGGGGTGGGGAGGGAAGTGCTGAAGAAGGAGAAAAATCAATCGGATGGATATAGGGTGGTAAAGGAATAAAAGGGGGAGGGAAGCTCAAAAGACATGAAGTAGAGGAAGAGATAGGAGGGCTTAACAAGCAACAAAGAAGCAGGGGGCCTCAAAGACCAAGGAGAGAATACAGAAATATCAGGGATGAAAGATAAGCTGGAGCAAGAGGGGGGACTACATCTGAAGGTGAGTAACAGAGTCTTAAACTGATTGTGGGAAAGGAAGAGACAAGGGAAGGATTCAGAGAGCAAAGGAACAAAATCAGAATGACATCTAGTAAAAGAAAGGCAGCAAAAGCAGAGACAACCCTGTGCAGGCTTACACGGGAGTAAGCCCACCTATGAATTGTACAACATCATTTCTCCTTTCCATCTGTAATAGGATTCTGTCCTTAACATTGCAACACAAAGCTGTATCCCTGCAGACGGTTAAGAGTTTCATTTCTGTTCCTTTTCGAGAAGGTTTTACCAACTGTTGGCAAATTTCTTCATAATCTGGGATTGGTAGAAATGGAGATTTTTTAGAACATTTTAAATGGGGAATTTTTCAGGCAGGCAATGAACCTACTCCAGTTTGAGCTATCAAAGTTATTAAAATTATGGGGTGGGGTGGGTGGGGTGGCTGCTGCCCGAAGGAACACTCTAGAATTTGGACTAAAACCTGGGGTAGATTCACTACCCAACAACATGGGAGCTGATAATCTCCACTGATGGAAGCCTCTTCATGTGAGAAACAGCTATACCTGTTGGATTTGGTGCATGTGCAAAATATAAATTTAATTAATTAATTAATTAAATTGTTGTTGTTGTTGCTGCTGCTGCAGCATCCCCTTTTAAAAATCTATCATCATCATCATCATCATCATCATTGTGGTAATATCTCTCTCTCTCTCTCTCTCTCTCTCTCTCTCTCTCTCTCTCTCTCTCTCTCTGTTTGTGTGTGTGTGTGTGTTTCAGAGAGAGAGACAGAGAGAGAGAGAGACTGGCCTCAGCAACACCAGTGCTGCTTTGCTTCATGCTTTGTACGAACAGCCCAACTCTACACTGTACCTTGGCCTTATACAAATAATAAATCCTCAGGTTACATGATGGGGGTTTCCTGCATTGTAGGGGGTTGGACTGGATGGCCCTTGAGGTCTCTTCCAACTCTATGATTCTATGATTCTATGATGATAACAGTCATCTCAGGGCTGCAGAGTTGGACCCTGCGGACCATCAATGCCAGCCCCTGTCAGGGATCTTAAACCAGAGAGCGATCCAGTTGTTCTCAAGAGAGTTTGTGTTCACCGGCACCTGCTTGCTCAATTAAACACGCCCAGGATTTTCTCGCAGTCGTTCCTACCCAGAAGCAAGGGAAGTTTCTCCTACGAATGGCTTCTACTCCCACCCTAACCCCGGTCTGCTTTGCCTGCACAGCCTTCAAAAGGAGGACTATTACCAGGCCAGGCAACCTATTAGCTTAATCAAACCGTTTAATCCTATCAAAGTTGAGCTGTCCCCCCGAAAGACCTGGCTTCAGAAGACGGCAAGGTTTTCTTGTGCTGCAAAGCTCAGCTTTCATCTATGAGCAAGCAAAGTCTTTCATGCTCCCCCCCTCCTTCCTTATCATCTTCATCATCACCCGTTTCTGTTGAACATTTAAAGCTCTTCTATCAGCTAAAGGCGGTAGAAATCAGGAGGGGGCCCAAAAAAGGGTGCAAATAGGCAGATGTTTTCCTAACTGAAATTTAAATAGTAGGTAATCCTGGCCTGGGTCATCAGAAAAGCAACCCAAGACCCCCACACACACAGACACACCAGTATAAGACTGGTGGGTGGGTGGACTGGGAGACTGATTGATTGATTTAGGTCCCTGTGAATTTTGCACACTTTCAAGACTAATTTTTCTTATTCTCAAAGAATAACATTTTAAATAGCCTCAAATGTTATCCTGTCACATCGAGGATGTAGTTCTGGATGGGTTGTTTCTCTCTTTCTGGTCAATCAACGTGTCCTGCCGTACTTACTGTGCACATGGATGCTGAATGATGCAAAGGGAAAAGGTTCCAGTTCTGTGCTGGTATTTTGCGCCATGGCAAAAAAGGCACAGGGGACTTTTTTCATGTCTTGGATTTGTGCTGGTAATTTGACCCTCTACAAGGCTTGATAAATCCTTGACAGGTTGCCTCACTGTGTCGAGGTACCCTGACTCAACCACAGTCTCACAACAAGCTATGAGGGCTTCCCTCCCACCTCCATAAAAGGATGGGATTCAAGTCAGAGGCTGCTACTTGTTTAAGAGGAACTCATTGCGTTAGAGTACTCTTTACTTCTTAGCAACCAAGTTACCATACAATGTAGAATTACTTAATTTCTGATTTCAAATAGCTTTGATGGCCTTTCTCCTTCAAAGGCCCCCATGCGACTTGCATAGTTAAAATAATACGATATTAACAAAGTAGATAAGGAAAAACTGTTTTTCCTGTCGTACAACACTAGAACTAGGGGGCATGCCATGAAACTTTTGGGTGCTAGATCTCAAACAAATAAGAGAATGTACTTTTTCACCCAGAGGATCACTGGTCTGTGGAACTCCCTGCCAGAAGAAGTGGTGACAGCTAGAGATGGGCACGAATTAAAAAAAATGGCATTTC
This sequence comes from Phrynocephalus forsythii, assembly GCA_029282475.1. NCBI lineage: Eukaryota > Metazoa > Chordata > Lepidosauria > Squamata > Agamidae > Phrynocephalus > Phrynocephalus forsythii. The sequence continues at coordinate 2,650,756 of JAPFRF010000019.1, forward strand.
ATTTGTCGTTTAGGGGGTCCGTTTCGGTTCATTTCCATTTTTCGCAAATTTTTGCAAAAAAAATCATTTTCATTTTCGTTCGTTTCATTACCATTTTGTTACCATTTATTTCAAATTTTTGTGATTTTTTTAAGCATTTAAAGCAGTTCACTGTATTGCTGTAATGAAAACGAAATGCATGACAAAATTTCTGGTGTTTCTGTTCGTTTCGTTTCATTTTAGAGACAAAATTCGTTTGTCGTTTCGTTGAGTAACAAAACAAAAAATGAAAACGGAAACAAAAAATTGTTCATTTTGTGCCTATCTCTAGTGACAGCTGTCAGCCTTGACTGCTTTCAGAAAGGATTGGACATGTTCATGGAGAAAAAGGGTATAAATGGCTATCATTATGGATGCCTAAAGACAACCTCTGGGTTGGAGAGATAGGCAGGATATCTGCCAATGCCATTTGCAGGGAATCATAAGCAGGTGAAGACATCTGCTTGGAAATACCCTGAATCAAATGGTGAGCCACTGTGTGAGACAGAATGCTGGACTGGATGGGCTATGGCCTGTTCCAGCAAGACTTTTCTTATGTTATTCTGTAAAGCTAACAACAGAGTATACAAGCACTAAAAAGGATCAAATGAATACCATACTAAAAAGCAGAAGCAACACCAAAGAACAGTCAAAGCAGTCAAAGAAAACAACAAACAAATTTGTTAATTCACAGCATTGTGCATTCTTAATGTCTTTGTAGCTGTTGCCAACAAATTAGAAATATACAATTTGTTTATTTATTTATTTATTGGATTTTTATACCGCAGCATCTAGCAACACGGCCAATTTGGTGCGGTTTACAAAAATTTAAGCAAGTAGAAAAATACAAAGCATAGTATAACATAAAAACACTCTATGGTTCCCCCCCAGTGGCCATTTCTAATACTGCATCATGGGAATCTTTAGAAAAAGAAAACTGAAGCAAAGAAGAGTTCTCCGTTCACTTAAGTCGAATACCAGGATGGCATAAATAAAAAATGCATGTTAGGAGGATGAATGTTGGAGAGTGAAAATCATGTCAGCCCTCCTTAAAGTGCTTCAAAATGCCTTTTAAAAGTACAGCAAGATGTGGTGAGATTTGCTAACCGTAATAGCTGCCAAACAGATAATTGGTAGACTACCAATGGCTACTTGCAATGGAGATTACAAGTCATATATCTGGTTGTGTGTATGGGTGATCAAAAAGACACAAACTACCCACTCAACACCAGTGCTTTTCAATGATCCATGCGACAAGAAAACAGTTACTTCCATTTACAATGTTGCACATTTACAGACATATTTTGGGCAAAAATGGGGAGTTCCCCAAGTCCCCCTGCAACCTCAAAATGGAAAAAACAAACAATCCCAGAAGTAACCATCCAGGCACTTCCGGGTGCTTAAAAAAAGGGGGGGGGGGCTAACAATGGCCATTTCCAAGACCACTGAAATCCCACCCCCAACTTAAATAAACATTTCCCATTTTGAACTGGGGTGTGATGAGGGAGGTTTTAGAGCAGGTGAATGTGTCAGGTTCATACCGCAAAATATAAAGACAGATATAACACTTGACTATCGACCAGAGTTGGCAAACCTATGGCACGGGTGCCAAAGGTGGCACTCGGAGCCCTTTCTGTGGATTCCAAGTGAAGGGAGACCACAGACATTGTCCCTTCACAGCCACCTGTACTGGATTCAGTTTAAATTGCTGTATTGGCACTTTGCGGAAAATTAGTGGGGTTATGAATCGCATTTTGGGCACGCAGTCTCTAAAAGGTTCGCCATCACTGCTATAGACTCTGCCTCTCCTCCAGTGAGCTCAAGATGGCTCCCTTTCTCTCTCCCGTTCATCCTCATAAAAATCCTATAAGGAAGGGCGGCTGACCCGAAGTGATTGGTCGAAGCCCGCAATGATGGCAAACCTTCAGCAATTCCAGATGTTTTGGACCACGACTCCCGCAGTCCTTTGTCACTGGCAATACAGGCTTGGAATTCTGGGAATTCTGGGAGTTGTGGTCCACAATATCTGGAAGTGCTGAAGGTTCGCCACTACTGGCTAAGCAGGTCACCTAGTGTATTTTGCAGTTCAGGGGTAAAACTCCCCAGTTCTTCTCTGATGGCGAAAATACTGCATTCGCCAACTCAGGGCTCCAGCCTGATGTCTGCCCATGGCCTACCTTGCTGCCACCATCCCATCTGTGATGGAACTGAAGCCCCCTCTCTCAGCGGAATGCTGGTTCTTTTTGGGGAGGGAGGGGAAAAGGTACCTTGCTATTGGTTCCAGAGCCCTAATTTGCATAACTTATGCACACCACAGAATTGGATCACTCTTAGAGCAGAATTTGAACACTTGTGATGCTGAATCCTGCTTCTCCTTAACACTCAAACCATACTCTTGATTACCCCCCTCCCCAAATTGGGTTCAGGGAACAGATGTCCAGGCCACCTCCTACAGTTACTGCCCTGCCGCTCGGCTAACGAGACATTTTCAGCCCACCGAGGCCCAAACAAGGCTTTTGACCCCTTCTCCTGGAACGAAAGTTTGGGTACGAAGCCAAGGGTTCTCACCGTGACAGGCGAAATTGTTTCCCAAGGAGCCCAGGCAAAAGAACCGCAGTCTAGGGGAAGGGTCCCCAGGGGGCCAGGCCTACGACGTGGGAAGAATGAGGGGCGTTGGAAAAGAGTACACAGGAACGGTTGGGGAGGAGGTGGGTTGGCTTTATTTGAATTTGACAAATGGATCTAATTTGGCATTGACTGGTCCCTGCTCGGAATGCTCAAATGCTTTGGAAGCAACCGTCAGGAGAGCTTTCCTTTGTCCAGCAAAAAGGTGGGGGAGGGGAAGTGAGGGAGAGGGAGACAGAGAGAGAAAAGAGAGACACCATTGTGTTGACTGCTACCAAGGTAACTTCAAGTAGGGACGTGCAAATTCTGCCCTTCCATTTCCACGGATGTTTGTTTGTTACCAGTCGTCTCCAGAAAAAGCAAAGCTGACATTCCGTCAGACTCTGGGCTGACCACGAAGCGGAAGATGGGGCCGAAGGAAGCAAACACCCACAACGGGCAGTAGTTGGAGAGTACCACTAGGAATCAGGATGGAGGCAGGCAAAATATTTATGTATTTATTTTAGAGTGTTTTTACCTCGCCTTTCTCCTTGGAAAAGGACCCAAGGCGGCTTACGGTAATGAGGGATAATATACAGTCCAATACAATTAGGACATGTTAATATACAGTCCAATACAATTAAGACATGTTCAAGCATTTAGAACAAGGAATTGAGGGATCCATGAAAGAAAACTTTGAGGACCCCTGCTTTGGTGAGTCAGCCTCTTCTATAAATTTCACGGGTTTTCTGGACTTTCTCTGGTCATAACCTATTAATGCACTTCAGTGAGAGATTCTTGTAGCGTCTTAAAGGCTAACAAATTTTATTTGCTGTTGCTCGCTTCATCAGGTTTGCACAGAATGTAGCCTCAGTAGACAGGCATTTCAAGACAAACAGAAAATAGTAGAATTGAAAATGTAATGGGGATGCAAACGGTCCAGAGTGGTGGGGGTGTTTTTACTTTTGCCATCCCTCCCCTTGCTGGGTCTTCAGAAGAGATGTAAGATCTCCTACAGCTGGGGAAGGCAAGCTATCAGCATTGTTTCTGAAGCAGCACAGGCTGCGCAAAGGAATCAGAGGAAGAGCAGAGCATAGTAGAGGCAAGACACATTTGTCCCAGGAAGAGATATAGGTTGAATGAAGAACAGTAAAAGCATAGCCAGCACTTCAAGGTTCTCTAACTGGAATGGGAAGCAGCTGGATGCTTATTGGGGGGTGGGGAGACTGGCTGGGAGCTATAAATTCAGGATGTGCCACATCAGCCAAGCTTTCCGGAGAGGCAATGTACAAATGAACTATCATTTGTGACTTGGTCCCTGGAACCTCTGATGACCAAACAGACCAGCAACCAGGGCTTGGCCTGCTCTCAGATGTTTTTGGCAACTGAATTTTCATATGGGAGCCATGGGCCTGAACCACAGTCTTTGCCAGCCTCCTGCAAATGGATGAGAAACAGGTTTCAGATGACATAGTCCTGGTGCTTGCTGTCTGATACACAACAGTTGCTTTACATGCCACCACGTCACTGCTTACTTATGGTGATCCTACTGTGTTGTTCAAGGAGTGGCTTGAACAGCCACTTCCCCAGTGGATTTCCATAACTAAAGAGCCTGAACTCAGTTTTTCTGATTCCTCATTTGATACGCCATGTCCAGTACTGCACTGGCTCCTATGGGTGGTTCTTGAAGGTATCACCAGTCTTCAAGGAGTAACAGGTGCTGAATAAAGAGTGAAAGATCACAGCTGGATGACCAGAAACCTCAAGCAGAGATAAATAGGTCAATGTTTGTATGGCAGAGAGCCATGTTGGTCCCAGCTAAGGATTGAAAAAAGCACCCACTATAGGTGTAGGAGGATGCTGGGGGGGGGGGGGAGATGGGGAGACCTGAGTGGTAATTAGAAGCAGAGAACATTACCAAAGCAGCAGTCCAAACAGAGAAGGCCAATATCGCCCCAAACCCTTGCATGAATCTATGTGTGGCTTCTTCCCTATCGAATCCAAGGGAAGATAATTTTTGAAGAACTGCAGAAGGAGAGTCGAGACTGTCTGAGTCGTGAAGCCGGAGAGATCCACTTTGTCACCTCCCGGATGTTCCAGGCCTGCTGGGGCTGGGTCGTTGCCTTGAAATACCCGCAAAGCTTTCTCTCCTTAACCGCCGGTTCCAGGAACAGTCGTGGAGCTGGACAGCGGGAACACAACGTCCCAGGAAGACTGCCAGATTGCCCCAATGATGGATGAGCATCTCTCTGCATGTCTTGGAAGAAGCAGAAGCAGGGAGGGAGGGAGGGAGATGGGTTGAGAGAGAGAGAGAGGACTGTCTGCTAAGAGGAGGAGACAAGCATGCCTTTGCGGAGGAGAAATGGCAAGAGAGTGCACCAGGGATTTTCAGAACTGCAGCACGAGGGGACACACCCCACGAACGAAGTCAATGGGAGCCCACAATCCTTGGCCACCACGTCACTCCTGAGCACGAGGACTGGAAGGAGAAGGATGCTGCCATCTAGTATTGGCCATCTCTGCTCACAAATGGCTAGTAACAGTAGCAGCAGCAGCAGCAGCAGCACATAAAGAGCCATTTTAGCAGCACTTCTGTGCAACACGGGCACAATGAGATGCTGGCAGACGAAATGTACAGGAGAGAGAGAGAGAGAGAGAGAAGGAGAGAGAAACCTCCAGGTCTCGGAGCAGGCATCACAGGTGGCCCTCAGTGGTGTGTCATAACTGTTAGAGCAGATCATTGCCTTTTTTTCATCCACCAACAAGAAAAGGGGAAAATGTATATCAGTAAAAAGTGGAAAGTAGAAAACAGCAGAAAAAGGAAAAAGAAGAAAAAGAAGCTTGGTTTGTTTTTTTGTTTGTCTTGGATGTAAACTTTTGGAAAATTCTGTCTGCCCACCATTGAGGGGGTCTCTACCCTCTGCAAGCTTGGGAAGTTACTTTCAAATGTAATTAGTTCTCGGGTTTGCAAAAGTCAATACAGAATCCTAAGATCATGAAGTTGGAAAGATCCTTCAAGGCCACTAGGTCCAACCCCCTGCTCAATGCAGGACTAGAACATAAGAACATAAGAACATAAGAACATAAGAAGAGCCATGCTTGATCAGGCCAAAGACCGATCTAGTCCAGCTTCCTGTATCTCACAGTGGCCCCACCAGATGCATCTGGGAGCCCACGAGACTAGATCTCTGTCTCCTGATACCACTCCCCTGCCTCTGGTTCTTGAAGTACCCCGGTTTTAAGCCTGGAGATTGCACATCTCCATCATAGTTTGTAACCTGTGATGGACTTTTCCTCAATGATTCTGTCCAATCCCCTTTTGAAGGCATCCAGGCCAGATGCCATCACCACATCTTGTGGCAGGTAGTTCCACAGACTAACAACACACTGAGTTTAAAAAATTCTTTTGTCTATTCTTACTCTCCCAACCCTCAATTTGAGTGTATGTCTCCTAGTTCTGGTATTTTGTGAGAGGGAGAAGAGCCTCCCTCTCTCCACTTTACTCATGCCCTGCATTAGTTTGTACATGTCAATCATATCCCCCCAAATACCTTTTTTCCAGACTAAAGAGCCCCAAAGGTTTTAGCCTTTCCTCATAAGAGAGGTCCCCCAGCCCAGTAATCATTTTAGTCGCTCTCTTCTGCACCTTTTCCAGTTCCACTATGGTTTTTTTTTAGATGCGTTGACCAGAATTGTACAAAGGAGATCTGCCATGTAGTTATCTAAATTTTTAGCAGATCCCACTACCAAGTGGGACAGATACTAAGAAAAAGAAAAAGAAAGAAGAAGGTTATCCAAATTTCTCTTTAATGCCTCCAGCTTTGGAGCACTCACCACCTTTCGAAGTATATTGGTTCTGTTGTCGTGCTGCTCTAACAGTTACGAAGTTTTTTTCTGATATTCAGCTGAAATCTGGCTTCTTGTAACTTGAGCCCATCAGTGCGTGTCTTGCATTCTGGTTTTACCAAGAACAGATCCTCAGCCCCTCCTCGGACTTCTTAAGTATTTGGACAGTGCTATCATATTGTCCCTCAGTCTTCTTTTCTCCAGGCTAAATATGCCCATTTCTTTTAGTCTTTCCTGATAGGACTTGGTTTCTGGTCTCCTGATCATCCTTGAACTTGTTGCAAATTGCTAAAACTTCCTCTGCTTCTGGCAAGTCAAAAGTCTTGAAAAGTTGCAGTTTGCATTCCTGTTTCTCAAAATAAATAAATAAATAAAAAGTAAAAAAACTCCCCACAAGCTGTGCACATGTGTGTGAGAGCCAATGCCCACACAAAAAAAACCTTTTATAAAAGATGCATGTTTAAGCATCCCACTTTAACTGTCAAGTGTGTCAGCTGTGGGGAATTACAACCCGGCAGAACAGGGACAATGTGCCAGCATCCTATTGTGCCAATGGACCTCGGAGCGCCAGAAATATCAAAATGGGTGGTGGTAATAAAGAGGTTAATTGGTGACTAAAAAAGGTAATTAATTATTCTGAATTAGGAATTTGTAATTCATTCTTTCCAGATTCTGCACCATCACCCATTTCTCTGCCCAGGGAGAATACATTTGCTTGTCTCTTTTTCCCTCTATCATAGCTGCCTAATTTATCCAACTATATTTCAAGGATTTTTACTTTCCATGCCTTCCTGATTCTCCCTTTGAACATTCCAATCCCCCAAAGCAGCCTGTAATAAATACTGTAACCAAAAAGAGAAAGAAAGAATCATAGAACCATCGTAGGGTCGGAAGGGACCTCAGAGGTCTTATAGTCCCACCCCTTGCCCATAGCAGGAGACCTCATGCCATCCTGGACAGATGGCTGTCCAATCTCTTCTTGAAAACCTCCAGCAATGAGGCAGCCATAACATTGGGAGGCAAGCTGTTCCACCATTTAATGGCACACACTGTCAGGACATTTCTGCTTGTTTCCAGGTTGGCTCTCCCTCTGATGAGTTTCCATCCATTGGTTCTTGTCATACCCTCATGTGCAACTGAGAATAAATCAATGCCCTCTTCCCCGAGGCAACCCTTCAGGTATTGGAAGGCTGGTATGTTGGCTCTCCGTCTTCTCTTCAACACTCTAAACATGCCTAGTTCTTTTAGTCATTCTTCATTCATACGATTTAGCCTCCAGTACCCTTATCATCTTGGTTGTTCTTATCTGAACCTTTTCTAGGGCCTCTGTGTCTTCTTTGTGTTGTGGTGACCAGAACTGGACACAGTATTCCAAATGTGGCCTGGCTAAGGCAGTATAGAGTGGCATTATCACTTCCTGTGATCTCTGATGCATCTTAGGACCGTGTTTACTTTTTTGGGCAACAACACACGGCTGCCTCATCCTTAGGCAGTGGTCCACCAGGACACCTAAATCTCTTTCACAGGTCCTACTGTTGAGCCAACCAGTCAGAGGTGACAAAATCTCAGGATGCTAAACAAAAAGGTGCTTTATTAAAACAAAAGCCCAACTTTAGAGTATAATACCTTACTTATATTTTAAACTGTGAAACTTTATTATTTTATATTTGTTATATTTTTATACTATATTTTATATTGATGTTCATATTTTAAACTGTGAATATCTTAGCAACAGCCCCACTGGGCTTGTAAAAAGTATAAATATCTAACCAACCTAATTACCAGATATTTTTAGTGTCTATAAGCTTTTTATCTGAATGTGCACTAATTATTTTATAACAATTGCTGTATAAGAATAATAGATATTCATTGGTTGTCCCTTTGTTTTAATGCAGTTTAAGATAGCCCCTGAAGAAGGCTTCTCAAGCCGAAACGCGTTGGGCTTTTGTTTTTGTTTAGCATCCTGAGACTTTGTCTCCTCTGACTGGTTGGTTCCTTTGGATGCTCCAGTTCTTTTGGATTTTGGCTTTACTTCCCATCCCTACTGTTGAGCCACCTGTTTTGTATCTGTGCCTCTGGTTTCTCCTGCCTAAATGCAGGAGCTTACTTTTGTTGCCACTGAACTGCATCTTGTTGGACAAGGCCCAACATTCAAGTCTGTTAAGATCCTTCTGAATGTTGAGTCTATCTTCCAAAGTAGTGGCAATCCCCTGCAGAAAGAAAGAAAGAAAGAAAGAAAGAAAGAAAGAAAGAAAGAAAGAAAGAAAGAAAGAAAGAAAGAAAGAAAGAAAGAAAGAAAGAACAAGTAGGAGAATCAAAATATAAATATCTCAGAGCAAAACAACCACAACATATAAATAAATACACTAAATAAGTTTTGAAGAAGTCATTAAAGAAAAATAGCTTGTGCCACTTAGTAAAGAGCTGGAATTCAAGATCTACAGAATAAGATGAAACTGACTGATGTGTGCCCAATTTCGCCACCAGGAATAAAATGTCTTTCTTTCCCCATACCGTGCAGGCTGCCCCACAGACTTCACTTCTACTCTTAAAGTTTAATTGGAATCTGATTCCTTGCTTATTTCTAATGGGACAATTTGTTTTTGTTTTTTAAGAGTGGGGGTTTAGGAGCCTCATGGCGCAGCTAAAACTGTGCTCACGACCTGGGGTTCAATCCCAGGCTTGTCTGGTACTGGTGATGCTGGTCTTACGTCAGCCATTATCTCAGCTTCCTCTCAGTCCCACCAGATTTGGAAGTTACAGTATTCAGAATGGGGAGGGGGGGGAGAATGTAATTCAAGTCCCCGTTCCCCCTCGCCCGCCCCTCACTGTTTATTTTTCATTATTATTCCAATTAACGATAAACTGAAACGTTCAACATGACAAAACAAAGTGTTTACATAACAAACATTCTGCTGACTACACAGATTAGAGATTCAGCAGCGTCTGCCAGGCCGTTGTTATATATTGCACATCCAGGTTACTCTGGCAGTCTCTGAGCAGCGACCCTGTGGGAGCCCCTGGACTTGCTGGTGGGCCCAGGTGCCCGCTGGCCCAGCGGCCATCTGGCAACCCAATCTGAGAGCTTCTGTGTAAAGCCGAGCATTGGCTTTGCCAAGGGCTGGCTATCCATGGTGACTTCCAGATTGGCCACTAAAAGGTTGCTCAGGACATTCCTAAAATAAGTTCCTTTAAAGTGTGGCATTGGGCCCCAGAGGTTATGCCCCTGATGGACAAAATGGATGCTGGGTCATCCTCACCGTTCTTTTCTTGACCATTACTGACTCCAGAGACAGACAGCCTCCAGAAAGCATCCCCCATCCTCCCATCCCCGAGTAGATCAAGAACATAAGAACATAAGAAGAGCCCTGCTGGATCAGGCCAAAAGGCCCATCTAGTCCAACTTCCTGTATCTCACAGTGGCCCCACCAAATGCCTCTGGGAGTGCATGAGACTAGATTATCTGTCTCCTGCAACCACTCCCCCTGAATCTGGCCCTTGAAGTACCCCAGTTTTAAGCCTGGAGATGACACATCTCCATCATTGTTTGTAACCCGTGATGGACTTGTCCATGGACTTCCTCCAGGAATCTGTCCAATCCTCTTTTGAAGGCATCCAGGCTAGATGCCATCACCACCTCTTGTAGCAGGGAGTTCCACAGACTAACAACATGCTGGGTAAAAAATTATTTTGTTTTGTCTGTTCTCACTCTCCCAACCCACAGATCTTTTCTGAAACTCTCCATTGACATTGCTGTCTGGTTGATTCTGTGGTTGACTGGATGATGCGATCAAAGCAGGAGACCACCAAAAGCTGGGAAGGCCAAGGAAATCTATTTGCTGGCAACTGGCCAAGATAGGGATTATCTGATGTTTTGTGGTGTCAGGTCACCTCTGATTTATGGCAGTCCTCTGAATGAGCCACCTGAATGTCCTCTCATCAGCAAGCCCAAGCTCAAGGAAGGCTTTGGTTCCCGGATGGAGTCCATCCATCTCCTGTTTCGTCTTCCTCTTTCCCTGCTGCTTGCAACTTACATTAGCGGGCTTTTGTGGTCGTCTTGTCTTCTCATGATATGCGCAAAATATGACAGAAACAATTCAGGCTCACTTCGGTCTCGATTGGATGCCATTAGAAGTGGGCATGAAATGGAAGAATAGCATTTCAATTCATTTTGTTGCTCAATGCATTTTGTTTTTGTTTTGTTTCATTTTGTAGTTACCAGTAACTATTCTGTTTTTAAGAAATCGTAACGAAACAAAATTAGCAACGAAACAGAAGTTGCCACCACACAGCTGGTTTTGACAGCTCAGGCTGTGGGCGGGAGGGGACAGTGGCTTTAGGAGTAAAGCCATGGCGCCCCCTCCCCACATCCTGAGCTGTCAAAAACCAGCTGGGTGGTGGTAGCAAGAATGGGAGAGCAGAGCAGGTTTTACATTTTTCGCTGCCTGCTCAGCTGTCCCATTGCTGGCACTGGCACCCAGCTGGTTTGTTTTTTTGACAAGTCGGGCTGTCAGCCCAACCTGTCAAAAAAAAAAAAAACCTAGCTGGGTACCACTGGCAGTGGCTGCAATGGGAGGGTTTGGGACTAACAACTGGATTTTACTCTGTATTTTAATGTGACAATAATCAAGTGCAATGTGTACCCATATACACACTTGACTAGCTGCCTCATAACTAGAAATAGTTCAAAAATAAGAAAAGATGTTTTTAAAAATTTAAATAAAAATAAAAAGATAAAAGAATAATAAAACCCTAAACTGCATGCTCTGGTTTGGTGCAAGGGAGACCTCAATTCCTCTCTCCTCCCTCTGCTTTGGAGGCTGCCTTGAGTCTGAATGTTCCAGAAAATCACCCACAATCCACCAGAGGGAGGGAGAGAGACAGAGCCATCATTGGTTTACTTGTTGCAATCATGTGGCCTGTTCCCGTGCTTGTATATCAAGATATTGCTTGCTGATCAAGGCGAAATTTAGAAGAAATGTTTGCTTGTCTTGTAAAATGCTCTTAAATCAAGTTACTCTTAAACCAAGGTATTGCTGTAGCTACTTTCAAAAGTTGCTTTGAAAGGACTTTAAAAGGGATTGCTGACAACATTTTGAGACAGGTTTCCTACCCACCCACCCAAATTTTATGTCATTCTCCTGTGCAAGTGTAAGTCCTTACAAATTAAAGGCAAGGCTTGTCTTTAAAATGACAGCATAAGGCTCTGATCACTCTTTGCCACTAAATAAATGGACCCCACAGTGGTTCTTGTCAGGTGGGCATACACACAAAGACAGCATACTCACCCCCCCCCAGATTCTTAGTAGGAGCACTTTATTTACCAGACCGAAACTTACAAAATTACCTCTTCTCTCTCTCTCTCTCTCTCTCTCTCTCTCTCTCTCTCTCTCACACACACACACACACACACACACACACACACACACACACACACACACACACACACACACACACACACACACACAGACAAGAAGGAACTCCCATCACAATATTTCTGACAGGTGGCCATCCAGTCTCTGCTTAAAAACCTCCAAAGAAGGAGACTCCACCACCCTTTGTGGCAGCATCTTCCACTGCCGGACAGCTCTAACTGTCATGAAGTTCTTCCTAATGTTCAAATGGAATCTCTTTTCCTGTAGTTTGAAACCATTGCCCCCGAGTCCTCATCTCTGAAACCTGGTATTCCCTGGTGGTCACCCATCCAAGTACTCGCCAGGCCCGACCCTGCTTAGCTTCCGAGATCAGGCGAGATCAGATGTGCTCAGGGCACCTAGGCAGCGTCATCTTTATACATTTTGACAAAGCCTTTAGCAGTGCTTAGATTTTTTATTTTATTTACAAAACCAGAACTTGTCCATATTTGTTCATTTTTTTCATATCAGACAACCTCCTGTAGTCAACGTCTGCTTGTGTGTGTGAAGCCACGTGCCTGCTGGTGATGTTCCCCACCATGTGATCCATTTGCACGATGACATACGCAACCAGGGACATACCCAGCAGCCTGCGAATGAATGGCAGTTTAGCACAGAGACTTATCCAGTTCCCCTTAAGCAAATATACACCAGCCATAAGATTCTGGGCTTTTTAGAAAACAAAAACAAAATTGTATTTCATGCCCCCAAAGAGTATATTTGTTCCTCGATGTTTGTGCTGTGTTTATATTTCTATTGCATCGGTGTTTATAAGACCAAATTATTCCACAGGTCTGTATCAGCCCACCCTGCCTTGTGGGGATGGTTTAGATCCCAGTTTGTCATGGCACCTGCAATGTCTTTTGGGATATCACTCTGGCAGAAGAAATTCAGCTGGCAAACATGGATGGCAAAGGGCCATTCAGACACAAATGCACTGCATTCCGCTCGGTATTGCTTTATTATGTAGGCCCTACATAATAGATGAGAGGTTATTCAACAGAAATCATTGTCGCTTGATACCTTTTCAAAAGGGCAGCCTATTTCCTTTTGCAGGTTGCTTGTATTTTTGCTGTATGGGAACCTCTCTCTCTCTCTCTCTCTGTCTGTCTCTCTCTCTCTCTCTCTCTCTCTCTCTCTCTCTCTCTCTCTCTCTCTCTCTCTCTCTCTCTCTGTCTCTCTCTCTCTCTCTCTCTCTCTCTCTCTCTCTAAATTGTTCTTCCTCTCTGTTGATGTTTTGGTCTTTCTGTCATTGTTGTACACACTCGTTTGTGCAAATTAAAAAAAGAGGCACTCACAGGATGCTTGACTCTCAAAGGCTATGCCAGTGGAGGGCAAGCAGGTTCTGGCTTATTGTAGGGCTGAAAAAGTAACTGTTCTGCTGCTCATTAATACAGGTTTTCGTTACTAGGAATGTTAATTTCTTTTTTTCTTTTTGCATTTTCCGAATTAGTAGTATTGTTAATAATAATAGACGCAATCAATCAAAACTATAAAAGCATTGACTCTGGTCATACAAGTACAACTTTTAAGCAAACCCTATCTATTAAATGTGGATGCAGTTATGTGTGTCGTTCCTGATGTTGATGATTTTTGTAGCTCTGATGATGTTCTTTATATGATCTCCAGCTGTTTCTAACACTGTGTGAAATTTCTGGACATTGCTCCGAAAGCCCTTACCACTACGGGGACCACTGAGGTGTGCTTCACCCACAAGCAAGATGTTTTGATGGGCCAGATCTCTGTATTTTAATACTTTTTCCCCATTCTTTATTTTGAACTCTTGGCACCTCCTGAAACTGCCACGTCAACGATCCAGACAGTTCTTCCTTCGGTTACTACTTGGCCTGGTGTGCTATGTTCCAAGCGTCTATCAGTTTATTATTATTGTTGTTACTGATGATTATTTTACCATAATTCTCCCTTCTAGGACTTTTACTAGCCTCACAGGCACTTTGCACACATCTGAATGTGATGCATCTCAGAGAATTGCCTAAATTGGAAAGCCTTGAGGCTTTGCTCGTTGTTCCTGCCCTAGTGATAGCTGGGAGATTTCCTAGACCAAGTTCGACCTAGCTAAGTGTCAGAAACATCCAATTGAGGCCTTTATCCTGGGTGCATCACATTCTGGTGTGTGCAAGGTGCATGTAAGGTAGGTAGAACTCCCGTAATGATAATTAGGGTATTTGTCGTTTAGAAAATTGAAACGCACACACCCCAATTCCTGTTTGTTACTTTCTGGGTCCTTCTATCTAGACGGAGCATTTGTTCATCTTAAAGCACCAAGTTCTGCATTGATAATAACAGTATACAGTACTTTCACTCATAGAACATTTAATTTTTTTCTCACTTTGTACATTATGCTTTTCCCTATAATTTTCGGTTCTCCTACCTTCCTCCTGAAAGCATGGTTTATTTTTAGTAAAGGTTTGTACTATAGATGGAGTTTAGCACTTCCTATTTGCAGCCGACATCCACAGCAAGAGCATACATTTAGAAGCTTTGCATTGGCCCTCGGCACTCAAAAACAAAGATGAAAAAGTTCCAGCAGAGAAGCTCCAGGGCAGAAGTAGATTTTTTTCTTTGACAGATGTCTTTAAGAGAAGCAGATTTCTTAAAGGCAAGAGGAGTAGATTTTTAAAAGAGAAGTTTGGACATCTGTCCCTGTAAACCATGCTCTCTTTTTGGAACCAAGCAACCCAGAAAAAAGGTAGAACAAAAACACTGGCAAAGCAATCTGTCACTTTTTAAAAAAAACTCTGGATTCACAAGAGAATGGCATTAAATTGGGGCGGGGGGGGATCTGCCTCAAAATGTTGTCAGCAATTCCTTTTAAACCAACTTTTGAAAGTAACAATACAGTGATCCTTATTGTACCAGTTAAGTAACTTGGTTCTATTCACTGGCCCAAATCCAGGATAGATAGATAGATAGATAGATAGATAGATAGATAGATAGATAGATAGATAGATAGATAGATAGATAGATAGATAGATAGAGGGGTGAAGGTATGGAGGGATGAATGAGCAGGCATCACATTACTACTAAAATGTGACTGTGTTACGTTCTAGTGACCCTGAAGAGTAATGAGTCACAGGTAGAGATGGGCACGAACCGAAAAAATGGTGATTCATTTTGGTTCGGTTCATTTCATTTTGTTCTAAATCCACTCTGGGGTTCGTTATTCATTTTGTTACATAACAAAATGAATAACAAATAACGAAACAAACTAAAAGTTCATTTTGTGCCGATCTCTAGTCACAGGAAACCATGTTACTCAGAACATTTTATTCCCCCAAAATGAATGACATTGGATGGATAGCCTCAAGGATCAGCCTTGCTAAGTCTTGATGGGCTTGTCATCAGGAGCATCAGTCACTTGGAGATGAATCAGCCACAGCAGCTACAAATCCAATCGGGAGCGTCCACGGGATCCCTAATCTGGTTTGTAAGGCAATTCTGGGTATCTAAATGTATCCTCATTCGGTCTGAATTATGCTCTGGATCAAAAGCTATTTCTAACTTTAGCGAACTGCAGAACCAAACTGGTTTCCACTTGGGATTCCCCCCCCCCTCCACACACACAGAGAGATGTACTTGGTAGCATAGTAGATGCTAAAGGAGGGAACCACTGCTGCCCATTTTGAGGGCTAGCTTCAGGGAGGCACCTGGTGGGTACCATTTTAAAAGTTGGCTTTGATAAGCAGGAGAAAGCAAGCAGGAGAAGCTACTTGAGTTCTGAATACAAAATATGTTTTCTAAATCCATTTAGCCTCACTCTGGAACCGCATCAGCCTGCTCCCCATTGATCGGGACCCGACACTAATCAGACCGAATCAGGGTCATTCAGCTCAGCGTTTGCAATTTGTCTCACCCTCCCGCACAGCACAAAACACAATGACAGTGGGAAACCGGATGTCGGTGAGAGGACTGCCTGTACCAACGGCTCCACGCATCTCTAAGGATTTCAAGGGGTGGCTGGTGCCACCAGGATCCAAGCTGCCAGGAGCTCACCTGCTTTGATTTGGACGCTATCACCAGCTGAGACCCAGGGAAGCATGTGTGGATGTTCGTGACATCCTGCGAAAGAAAAGACAGCCTCCACCTGCACTTGGAGGGACACAATAGAACCTGGTCCTAAGCAGATTAAATCAAAACCGAGAAGAAAGCACTGCTTTGGTCTTCTGGGAAAGCGAATCTCTCTGCCAAGGCAAACAAGCTCGTCCTATTCTGTGCGTTGGAACCAGTCAATAAAAACAATGAAAGATCTACATCTGTTGCTATTAAGTGGGAACAGATACACTGGGGTGTGTGTGTGCTGGAGCTTAATTCAACCCCTTTGTCCTTTAAAAAAACAACAAATGGATGAACTAGTTTCCTTCTAAGCATCTTTCTGAAGTTTCAGCCTGTTCTGGAAATGTCAATCCGGTTCAAAAACTCATGCAGCAAGTCGGGGACTCTGAAATACTCAGAATTATGGGCTCTAGCAAAATAATAATAAAATAATAAAATAAAGTGGGGGTGGGGAGGTAGCACCCAAAAGGAAGGAAGAAAAGGCTAGGGTACGAACAGAGCTTGAAAACTAGACTTTTTTGGAATCACAGCTATGGCTAAATCATTTATACCATAATTAGGAAGAAGTAAATTTTCTAAGTTCAAGGCAGGAATGTGCCTTGCGTAAAGAACCTGACATCTTCACGCAGGCACTTGCCAAACAAAAATAGATTTTTCTTCAGAGCCGAAGGAAGTTCGCGGCATGTGGTGTGCATTCCCACCCTGCTGCGATCTCAGCTCAGCACAGTAGGTAGATTTAACCTTCTTTGCAGATATAGCTTCCTTCGAGGCTTCTCACGGTGGCTGGATTACTGAAACAGGCTCTGTGTGGGGCTGCCTCCAGAAGGCGTTTGGAAGCTTCAGTGGGTCCAAAATGGAGCAGGCAGATTGCTGACTGGGGCTGGTCACCGAGATTGGACAACCTCCCCGTGACAGCTGTTCCACTGGTTGCCAATCCGTTTCTGCACAGCATTCATACACATACAAAACAGCATTTCTCACTAAATTTTCTATTTTGACATGACACTACATAGCTTGGAAAACTGTTTGAGTTCCATAAAACCAGAATGACTTGCTCTTTCATTTAACAGTCTGAAGCACAGAATGGGTTGCTTTCATCTTCTTTGACAACAAGCTATTTCTTTCCTGTGCGCTCTTTGTGGATGCTTGGTTTTGGGATGAAAATGCAGAAGAAAAACTTTCCAAGGGTTGTAATAGGTTAGGAAAACTCTCTGTGCCTGTTGGAGGCAAGGATACAGTTGAGGCTTTAAAATTCCTCACTGAGTGACCTTTTCTGAATAAGAAATATAGCAACTGCCCTTTCGGCCCAAACTGCAGATCAGATTTGCTTTTGTACATGAAATGGACGGGAGCAAGGGAAGACAGAGATGCTGAATCACTCTAGGGCAACGTTGGCAAACCTATGGCACAGGTGCCAAAGGTGGCACTTGGAGCCCTTTCTGTGGGCATCCGACATTGCCCCTTCACAGCCACTTGTTTTCAGGTGAAATTGCTATGTTGGCAATTTGAGAAAAATTTAATCACAGTTTGGGCACTTGGTCTCTAAAAGGTTCACCATCTTTGCTCTAGAGTTTAGCTTAAACTTTACCCAAGTTCAAGACCTTGGATGTAAAGTTCTGATTAAAACCTGGTATGGTTTCCCCTCACCCTGCTAATTTGGAGCCATCCACTTCTGCTGGAGGGAAGACAACTATTTTGCCTCTGGTTCTCAGGTGGGAAAATATGTTGATGACATGTTTGGGTAGGTCAGGCTCTGCCACCAGCGGAAGAAACAGGAATTCCATTTGTGCCTCCTGCATTCCTTCAGACAAATGAATGGAAACCAACCCTTATGAGCCTTATTTCCCTCCCCTCCCCAAGGCCCATCAAAAACAAAAGCCCCCATCTGTCAAACTTCCAGCTGACCACTTCAGAGAATGGCAAGCTATCCATAATGTGATCCAGATCTGAATTTCACTCCAAGGCTCAAGCTTTGGGTGGGGGAAATGGGAAAGAGGGAGAGAAATGAGCAATTTTTCATTTCAAGTCCCCTACCAACCTGTGTGCAATCAAACAAATTACCCGCTCGGGGATCACTGCACATGCTGGAGGAATTTCTGCCTCTCATTACAGAAGAAATTAATCTCTTTGCAACTTCCAGCATTGTTGACTTTTGTTTGGGGGTTTTTCCCCCTCTAGCCTCAGCATAAAATGCAGCAACATTGTTAATGCTTGTTTCCTCTTAATGGAAGTGCATTCCCCTTGCAGAGGGAGGGAGAGAAAGAAGGCCAGGCATCTCCTGAGATGCTAGCTCTGCCAAGATTCGCTTCTTCCCAGCTATCCATCATCAGTAAGCCCTCCACCAGGCTGAGAAACCTCCAAACATGAAGAATCTGTGCCTTGGTTTTCCTTTGCCCTCCTCAGCCACTTTTTCTTTTTTTTTCATGTATCTTTCTCACTGAGGGCAGAGAGTGCATTGCCCTGTCATGACTGCTGTGAAAACCTGGTTTGAGAGCTTTCCCAGCTGGGCAGCAAAGGAAATGCATGCCATCCAAGATGTGATGTAACACTGAGCTTGGGGCAGTTGGGCATCGGACACTCTCTAAGTCATACAGAGCTTTTGAACAGCTACCTTCCAAATCGACTACCTGCCTACATCCTAGTAGGGCCAGACTGGAAATTTAAAAACTGTGATTTCCTTCTTTTGTTGGGCCTTTAATGTCAATTCTTGGTGGATTTTTTAATCTTGGAAACCAAAGGCTTGCTGGAATTCTGTTGGGGGGGGGGAGTCCATTGAAGAAGGAGGTGGGTTCTACAGTAGCTAATTGTGGGAGGTTTGCCACTGGGGAGCAGAGGGCAGGTTTCATTCACGGAGGTCACCATTTGGACAACTAAAACCCTTTCAGTTCTGCATACATTGGTCAGGACCTGCCATTCCGCAGAAGCTCAAGAATATACTGGTCAGAGCATATAGCATCTATCATGAGATATTTTGCTTCCTGCAGGATTCTTTGCATCTTGAATTGCAATGGATGTTGGCATTTTCTGTCCCTGTTCTGCTGCCGTTCAGATAACTGTCCTTGGTGCCTTAATTTTTGTTTAACTGTTATTTAGTATTGTATGTTTTATCTGCTTTTGGAAACCACCTAGAATAGTCCTTTGCACCATTGGGGCAGTGGGGGTGGGGGGTGTGTGGGTGTGTGGGGGGTGGGGGGGTGGGGGGGTGTAAAGTAAATGTTCCCCCCGCATATGCATGCTAGTCGTGTCCATCTCTATGGGCGGTGCTCATCTCCATATTCAAGCCAAAGAGCCAGTTTTGTGCAAGTCCATGGCCACATGGATGGCATGGCTGCAAGGAAACACTGTTTTGCCTTCCTGCTTTTTATGGCGGTACCTATTTATCTACTTGCATTTACGTGTTGTTGAACTGCTAGGTTGGCAGGAGCTGGGGTTAGCAGCAGGAGCTCACTCGCGTGGCACCCAGGATTCGAACCACTGAGCTGCTGACTTTGTAGCCTACAGTTTTCAGTGTATAAACATGATGGAGATGATTAATTCTCTATTCTCCCAATGTTTGATTCAGTTAGTATGATTTCTGAATTCTCTATTAAGGACTGCACTGTTTAAGGCAGCTTCATTGGTTTCATTGGTTTCACTGTATGCAAATGCACACTGTGATGGTGTGCATTTGCATACTAAGAGAAATGCTACAGAAAGCAATCTTGATGACATTCTGAGCAGCTGTTCCACCAGTTACCATGAAAATAGAAGGGGGGAGGGAGGGAGAGAGGGGGAGGGAGAGATATGAGACCATAGGAACTTGGTCCACTGGTTCAGCTGAGAGACCTCCAGCTAAATCCCCCCCCTGCCCCATCTTTGAACTCTCTCAGCCAGATTGCTAACTGAGAGTGGTCACAAAGCTCACATAACCCCCCACACATGCACTGCATTCCAGCAACTCCACTGGCTGATGACCCATTTCCAGGCATAATTCACCAGCTGCAAAGCGAAGTTCATTCCCACTCAACAGCTTCCCAGATTGCAAAGCAAGCCTCTATTGCATGCATCCATGCAATAGCAGCAGTGGCTTCCCAGGCTACAAACCAGCATTTTTTTGGGGGGGGCGGTCCCTGCAAGATCTCCCAGAGTTGCAGGCTAGAGTTCAGAGCTAACCACTCACTAGGATGCAAACTCAAGTCTCTTGCAACAGCTTCCCAGGCCTTAAAGAGCCTCCTCACTTTTGTTGACATTCATTGATAAGAGACAAGAGCCAACGAGTTTGTGAGCTGGGTAACAAATCCCTCTCCCCCATCATCTTCTCATCCATGGCATGGGTCTTGTTCTCAACCCAACCCTAGTCTGTTCTTGTCATGTTCTTTCAGCAGCACAAAGGCCGTATCCTGGCTTAAGATGCCAGATACTAGAACGGTAGCAAGGGATACAGAAAACAACCAGGTGCTGTCCATGGTGCTGTTTTAAAAAATATTATTACAGTACCTAATTTTTTAAGACTCCATCCTCAGGTTCAAACCCATCGTTTGGTCCACATTCCCTCTCTGTCTCTCCTCTAAAGTGACCCGAGTCCCATTGCCAAGGGAGCAGCACGGCTCAGCTCGACGTCCTCTAACCGCGAAACCAAATTAGTGCCGCTCACACGTGGCCAGCTGGAACAAATTGCTTCACTCCTGCTTCTGTTCTTTCCGAATGCTCGGCTGGCTGGTGCCGGGATTGATGGCCGGGCTGAAACGAGCCAAAACGAGGTCTTTGGAGGAGCAGCTCTGGAAAGATGGCCTGGCCTCCAGATAAACTCTGTTGCCTTTTTAAATTTCCCCTTAATTTTGCCATTGATTAAGACAAATTATGCATGTCAAGCCTTTGAGGGAGGCGAAAGAGAGAAAAAGAAAGGGAGGAAAAAGCCAGCCACTATTTGGGTTCCTGGGCACAAAGGCTTCTCCTTCACTCCCATGTCACTTCCAGGCTCAACCCCTTTTCTCATTGGTGTGCAAGTCACAACTGTGGGTGTTACTTGAGCCAGTTCTCTAGACAGCCCTTCCACAAAGTCAAAGGCAACTTCAGATGATGTTTGGAAATTCAGAGCAGCTGCAGATATAAATCCTGACTTCATCCTGTTGAAAAGACCTTCAACAGAAATTCTCCTTGACACAAGCTGCTGAGCAGTGGGCGGCCATTTTCCCCAGTTGGACTCAAAGAAAATCTACATTTTTCACAAGTGGGTTTTGTTCATTTCACCAAAACGCACAGCATCAGGCAATCCCAGTAATTTGGCACCTTGTTGCATTAGCTAACAAAAGTAGGCCACTGGATGAATTGTTTTCTTGCTTGTGGCTCATTGCATGTTCTTATTTTATATATATGGCTTCTATACCTCCATGCTTAGGTAGGTAAAGGGAAAAGGTACTGGTTTGGCACACACACAGAGACACACACAGAGAGAGAGAGAGAGAGACAGGAGTGTTGTGCAAGCTATATATTCTACAACATGCAAAACCCATAAGTACACAGAGTGACCAATCTGTCATTCCAGATTCAAGACTGTTCAAGAAGGGTGGCGGATGCTCAGGGGACTCGTTGCATTAACACTTCTGAAAATGCCAGCACTGCAGTTCTTGGGGAGATTTCAAGAAAGAACCACCGCGAACAAAAACCGCCATATTCTTCTCCCAGACCAAAGTGGATAGATGGGTCTGGATAAGCAAAGAATCTCATGTCAATCCATTTTAAGAAGAATAAACCCCAATTTAAAAGTTTTTTTTTCATATTAGGTGGTGGGGATCGTTTTTCCCCCCCTTCCAAATTAGCATAGGAGGAATTGAAATGAATGGATTGGCTAATGCAACTCCTGTACTCCATTTGGCTGAAAGTACATCAGCTGTGTTTTCAAGCATAACTGTGCAAACATGTGAGAAGCTCTTATTTCAGGAAGCAGGATCTTGTGTGTGTGTGTGTGTGTGTGTGTGTGTGTGTGTGTGTGTGTGTGTGTGTGTGTGTGTGTGTCACATTTCACCCTGTCCTTGAGCATTCGACACACGGGGCCTTGAAGCATTGTTCCTCACCCAGACCTTGTGCTTCACCTCTGGCAGCGGGAATCAGTGGCTAGTGGGGACGGCTGCCAGCTTAGTTCAGAAGGCAGCAGGGCAGGGCTCCTCTCTGGGCAGCGTCCAGTGTGTTACACAGAAAATTGGCAAGGTTTCTGTCTCCCCACCACTACACCACACACACACACACACACATTCATTTCATGACTGCAGCTTGGCTGTCCCAGACGGTTGTCACCCCGCCAAGCCTAAAGCTGCCGCTGGGAAAAGGAATCTGGGAATTGACGGATTCTGAACTGTTTCCGAAGCAGGTCAAGCTGAGTCTCTCTCCAACTTTTCAGGACGCGGTTGACATTTTAAAAAACCTTCCTGGACATTTTGATTCCTCCCTCCTTTTGGAAGAAGGGAGCAAGAGCGAGGCGTGGGTTTATGGAAGGACAGATAACCCGTGTTTTGAACAGCAAAAACACATTGGTGTCTCGATTGTTCGGGCTTGATGTTGATGGGTAAGGTTCAGCGGTCCAAAGAAGAAAACACCCCTCCAGGAGAAAGCCTCTGGCCAGATCTAAAGAGTCCTCAACTTGGGAGGAGTTCCAGGAAAGTTCTGTTTACCTCCCCCCCTCCCAGAAGTTGGCAAAACATAGCCTCCAGTGTTCCCATATCAATTGCCAGGAAAAGGGAAAGGTAATGGCATTTCCAGGAGTGATTATTCACCTTTTAAATGGATCACAGATGCTTCCCATATCTGGAAGTTCCATCCAGCCTACGGAGACTCTGAGCATGCCAGCAAGAGATGGGCATGTGTGATTGTTTTCCAAGGCTTCCCCAAGGGAAGTTTCCCTGGCTCCAGGATTGCCATCTGCCAGATGTCAGCCTTTGCCTTTTCTATTCTCTCAGGCCTTTTTTTCAAAGCATTTTCAGAGTCCAGAAGGCTGGTAGCTCTCACAGTCTGCTCCAGCAAAAAGGAAGAGTGTTGTTGCACCTATAAGATGACCATGTTTTCGTTGGCATTAGCTTTTTGGGAATGCAGACTTCAGATGGATGGTATATATAGCACCGTTAAGCAGATTTTCATAGATGTGGAGGGGAGTGAATGGCAAAAAGAGTCATCATTTAATTCTGGTGTGGCTTTAACTTTCCTATCATGCAAAAGCTTTAGATCTGTGTCCATATGTTGCACTCCGTTATATTATGGCACGGAATAGACAAACAGATTCCTTTGTTTTGGACTTTATTGTGACTTGAGCTATAAGGATGATACGAATCATCTGGAACAAGAATGATGAGAAAGATGTTGTACACCAAACTGTCCAATACCTAGTGAAATCTGCACAATATGTTTGTTTAATGTAATGTATGTAGGAGCACAGTTCCAATATGTCTCTGACTATTCAGTCCCAGACACACAATGGACCTGCTGTGTACATTCTCTCTCAGTAAGATTCCTGGTGGTCAAATGGAGGAAACAAGGAGAACAACCGGATGATATTCTGATACCCTCCTGTGATGCTGTTCTTTAGGAGAGTTTGGTAAACCTAAGGCTGGCTGGCGTAGAGTCTCCATGTATATGGTAAGTATATCTGTGCTAGAACAAACCAATTTCCCCTCCTTTGAAGTCCTGGAGGCTTCCTGGAGACCTCTCATGGGTCGTGACTGGAGGAAATAGACATGTAAGCTGCCTTCTCCCTGTCACTCAATTCTGGACCTTCAGTGCCTAGCATCTCCCAGGCAGCATGGTTTTGCTGGATGTTGTCATTCAAGAACTAATTTTTTTCCAGGCTCAGATTACTTTTTGGGACCCTTCGTATGCATTCTGGACTCTGTGTTTCATGACTAATTAGTCATTAGAGACTTTTTGCCCCCTTTTTTTCAAAGAAAGGTAGTTGGTGGCTTGTTTGCTTGCTGTGCAAATAGGAATGAGAGGCACTTGATGTCCGTTTTTCAAAGATGGGAAATATTCTGATGGCTCCCTAATGTCAATGGAGACCAACGACAACTCCTGACCGAGACTGGGTATCCCACAGTCCAGGATGCTTTGGCTGTGAAGTCCCTGCATCAGTAGAAGACTAGACTAGATGGTTTCAAACTACAGGAAAAGAACATTCAGAAGAACTTCATGATGGTTAGAGCTGTTCGGCAGTGGTGAAGTCTCCTTCCTTGGAGGTTTTTAAGCAGAGGCTGGATGGCCATGTGTCGGAAATACTGTGATGGGGGTTCCTGCATGGCAGGGGGTTGGACTGGATGGCCCTTGAGGTCTCTTCCAATTCTGTGAATCTATGATTCTACGACCTTTGGATACCTTTTGACTCTTGCATTTCTGAAATTCACACACTCCCTTCTCCTTCCTAAATGGAAAGGAGCAAAGACAGCCACTGCCTGTGATGTTTGGAGCAGGCCTCCTTGTCCTTTAACAGGCTGCCTCACAAACAAGACAACCGGCACCAACTGTAACAGAGAAGGTGGTGGTGGTGGCGGCAGCAGTAGCAGCGGCAACCACCAGGCAAGTGAGTGGAAGAACCCCATCAGCTGCGATTCTGCTTATATATCTACATTCCTGTTGTAACTTCCCGCTCTCGGATAATTAGCCAATATCTATATTTATATCAAAGCCATATGTGTTGTACAGAACAGCCAACGTTCCTCTTCAGAGAATGCCTGGCAAGCTATAAATAGGCCCCATCTGTAATTATCTCCAGAACGATTTGCTAAAACGAGGGACATAAACAGG
The DNA here is from genome assembly GCA_029282475.1 of Phrynocephalus forsythii. NCBI lineage: Eukaryota > Metazoa > Chordata > Lepidosauria > Squamata > Agamidae > Phrynocephalus > Phrynocephalus forsythii. Next base: position 2,675,475 of record JAPFRF010000019.1, read on the forward strand.
GAGCTGAAATTCAAAGAGGCTCATTTGAGAGGGAGGCTTGCCTGGGGTTTAGTTATCCCCCCCCTTCTGAATGCCAAGCAGAATGGGACTCATTGGCAAAATAATCTAAAATCAAATAACAACAGAATAAAATTTAGAAATCTGGCTTGGGAAGAATGTCTGCACCCCTGAGCACTCAAGAAATGGATTTTCCCTCTCTTGAAAATGCCGGGGAATACCTAATACTAGACAAACAATAGGTGAGGAATGCTGCCTTTATATATTTTTTTCCCTCAGCTTCATGGATCAGAATCCTACTGGTGTTTTCAAAAGGCCTGCACGATTCGTCACAGCTAATTGTGACTCATCGACAAGATGCAGGAGCACAACTTAGTCATGTGGTTCCATATGGAGCCAAGCTCGTTACCAACTGACTCACACTCACCCCGCCAGCACCTTATCGATTAGCTGAAATTTGCTAGGGCAAATTACACCAGCTTTTCATAAACACCAGGAGGATTCGGAGCATGGAGATAGGCCATTGTCAGAAACAGGGCACTGAAAGAGGTCTGCAGCATCAGGCATCAAGATAACAATGATCCAGCATGAAAATACAATTACTAGATAAAAAGCACTTATCAAAACAAAAAGGTAAGATTATCAGGGCTGAGAATGGCAGGGCTGGAAAGGACCATAGAGTTGGAAGAGACCTCAAGGGCCATCCCGTCCAACCCCCTGCCATCAAGTCCATCTCTGTCAAGGAAGCACAGCGGGGAATCGAACTCCCAAACATCAGACTCTGCAGCCAGAGACCTAAACCTAGCCAACCATTTCTTTTGATGCCCAGTTTAAAGTCCTTCCTCTTGTTTCTAAATGCCCAAGGGACCAAAATGTCTGAATGACTTCCTGTACTGATACGAAATTCTCTGAGTCATAAGAGCAACCTAAAAGGCCTCGCTGGTAAGATCTACCCTAGTAAGAAACAGCGGCTTCTTTCTGGTGACCCCATCCTGAGAGAATGTCCCTCCCTAGTATAAACACACAACTCCTTCCATGAATTCTCATGTAGACATGGGCACGAATTAAAAAAAGGCGTTTCGTTTGTCATTTGTCATTTAGGGGTCCGTTTCGGTTTGTTTCCGTTTTTCGTGAATTTTGGGGGGAAATTTCATTTTTGTTCATTTTGTTACCGTTTTGTTACCATTTATTTCAATTTTTGTGATTCTTTTTAGCATTTAAAGCAGTTCAATGTATTGCCGTAACGAAAACAAAACGGATGACAAAATTTCTGGTGTTTCTGTTCGTTTCGTTTCATTTTAGAGACAGAATTCGTTTGTCATTTTGTTGCGTAAAGAAATGAAAAAACGAAAATGGAAACGAAAAATTGTTAGTTTCGTGCCCATCTCTATTCTCATGACCAGCCGGCCTGCTTTTAACTGAAGGTAGGCACATACTTTATAATGTGTTCATCGTCAGTTTTAGAATAAATCAACTGCATCTATCTTATTCTGTAAAACCCCTGCTGGGTTTTTGCCTCAAAAATGGCCCAGAAAAAAATAAATAAATAAATAAATAAATAAATAAATAAATAAATAAATAAATATTGTTATAGTTAATTAAGGAACAACAACGAAATGCTGAGCTTAACCACCAGTGCTTTCATTTCCACCAAAATATAGGTATAAAGGTAAACCATCTAATGTGTGTAGCATTTCGTTTCAAAGACTTGCTCTCTTTGATTGTACTATTCAATTAAAGTCTGGTTTGAAGATTTAAAACACACACTCACACTCACACATGCATGCACGAACACATACACACACACACACAGGGAAATACCAGGATCTTTCCTATCCTTAATTACCAACATCTGGAAAGCAGACTGAGCGACCAACACACAGGTCACCATCAAGGGAGATGTCTTATAATTCCTGCTAAATTATAAAAATAATTTCTAGTCTTGAACCGGAGTGCCAGAATCATCCAGTACTCGTGTCTGCAGCAGATTTGCTATGTGGCTAATTGATGAAGGCCAGGGGTATATCTTGGTGATGGGCCCAGTTGTATCATCGAAAGACATCCCAGCACTGCTTCCATTAACCAAGGTACACGAACACTGGTAGGATTCTGGTTACTACCCTCAGTTTTATGTGAATCAGTGCCCTTTTCCTCTTTCAATGATGCTGGTCCTCTTTGGGGATTACATGTTAAGGAGTCAGCATACAGAATCTGCGATCCACTCTAGGTTTATAGGCCTTGCGTTGCTTAAAGTCCAGATTAAAACCCAAGTGAAAGTATTGCCCCCACCAGCATCAGGACAAACCATAGGTAACCATACAATGCTTCACTCTCATTCTCATTCCAATTTTCCTCATCGGGATGTTGTAAATACAGAGGAAGGGAAGCCATGTATGCCTCTTTGAGCTCACTGGAGAAAAGGTGAAGTCCAGATGCAATTAGTGTGTAAATCTAACAGCATCTATAGATCTCAAATTAGGAAAGATCCAATTAGGGTTTTAAAAGAAAACAAGCAAGACTTTGAATTGCACTGAGCCAGCAGGCAGTGAACCAGGCATAATGAAGGGTGTTAGGATCCTAGTCGAATAAGTATTCTCTTAGTACTAGTTGCAGTTTCTGAACAGTCTTCAAGGGCAGCCCAACATCAAGTGCATTACGGTAGTCCAAATTGTAAATTTTGGAGCACAGTTGAGGGACAGTTTTGCCTTGAAGAAGCAGTCCAGTTCAGATATGCCTCCTTAACTCACTTCATTCTCTGCAGAAATGTGTGGTTGACAACAGAGGCGATGGAAGCCGCGCACATGTTGAGCACTTGGACAGAAGACAAAAAGGGGTACTTGAAGCAGAGTCCTTTCCGTTCAAGGCGCAACGTGGTTTTGGCTTCTTTGGAAACCTGAAGTGTCGTCTGCGTGAGAGAACAAAAGGGGGTGTGTGTCCCTATGAGGCGCCGTCTCTATCACGACACAGCCAGGAATGCTTTAGGCTTCATGCCCACCCCACCCCCCACCCCCTGGTAAAATGTCACAGGTGCCCTTGGCTGGGCGCAGTGAAATAAAAATGGGAGCGAAACCATTGTAAAACCGAACGGCACATGGCAACAGCCTGTGCCGGGGAGAGGGTGGGAAGAGAAGATGTCCCCGGGTTCATTTCCATGGAAATGCAGGGCCCCAGAATATCTCTGCCTTCCCTGGGTAGCAGCCGAGGGAAGCATTGTCTTAGCACCACTGATCTCTTATCTTTGTCTCTTTGATTTTATCCTGCTCTCCTCGGTTGAAAAGAAACAAAGGGGGGGGGAATCGCTTCTCTTCACATCCTATGCTAAGTTATGCTAAAAGGAAACAGTTTCAGAAAGGGAGCTAAAAGCAAAGCCCAGATTCAGATGGAAGGGAGCGCAGACCCCCCCCTCCAAGTCCAAATAGGCCTGAGCGCTTAAGTTCATCCTCTCCATTCCCTCCTCCTGCCACAGCGCCAACCTGATAGATGCCCAGCTGCAGGCAACCCAGAACAAACTCTTCGTGACACTGAAAGCACACACACACACAACAACAACAACACTATCACTTTTTGCCTTTAATCAGCATCTGGCATTTGCAGGTATGCTGCTACTATAGATGGAGGCTCCATGGGCCTGTCATGGTGGCAATCTGTGATCAATATAGGTCCCTCCAGCTCCATTCATTTCCAGAAACAGAACTTGGAAATATATGTGTATGGCAATACAGTGCCCAGCCACAGGGCCACATATACATCTTCCTATACAGGCAATCGCCTTTTGTCTTCAGCAAGACCTGCAAGGAGCCATAATTTGGGGGAAATATCCCATAATGAAGATGCCTGGTTTTGTCTACAGAGGTAGATCAGGCTGGACTTGCACAGAAGACTACCAGGGGATTCCAGGAATCTCCAAATAGGGCTAAGAAAGCATCTGACCTAAAGCCCAAACCATTATTGCTGCCAGCCTGAGTTGACAGTATTGGCCTCAATGACTAACTCAGTCTGATCATTGTTTCATTGATGACAGTCTCACAAGAAATCTCTCTAGATGCTGAACTAGGTTCTTGCATCATCATCATCATCATGATGACAGTCTCACAGGAAATCTCTTTAGATGCTGAACTAGATTCCTTCCCCCACTGAACAAAATTGTTCTCCTTCCAGATAATCACTCGGGTTTCTATAGCATCTACAGCCTATTGCAAGCCAGACAAAACAAACAAAACAAAACACATATACATAGATACTTGCACCCAAGAATGGGATGCTGTTTTTGGACTCCAGCCATGGAAGCAGGCAGCCCTAAATCAGGCACTGCAAGCATACCCAGTGAGGGGACAAGGTGGCACGTCCATGGCCCAGCAGATCCAGCCAAACCAGAGAGACCCACAATCAGAGTCTAATATTGGTCCAGCATCGAGATCTGGCAGAGGAAAAGCACCCGGAATCAGCGCAGTCAAGGAAGGCTGAGACCCAGAGCGGACGTGTTCCACCCACTAGTTTCTCCAGTCTTGCTGCAGGGATGTTATGTCAGAGTCAACAGCTCTGCTGAAGGCCCCACTGGAGGCCCCTCGGAGACCCAGAAGGGTGCCCTGACTCCCAAGGAGTCCTTTTCTGAAGCTCAGCCCTCCATTAATCCAGGCATATCTATAATATCCACTTTTCCTCATGAAAGCAAGAATGAAACATTTCAGTTGTTTTCTTCACGCTGGGTCCTTTTCCAAGGAGAAAGACGGGATAAATATATTCAAAATAAATAAATAATAAATAAACTGTTTTTTTGTGCAATTTTAGGGATTGATTTTTACACTTTAGTACTTTCTTGCATCATCATCATCATCATCATCATCACCACCACCACCACCACCACCACCACAAAGGTGGTTTTAAAAAAAGAAGCCTGTTTTCCTTAACAAAATTAAGGATAGCAACACAAAATCTAGGGTTTTTTTAATGCAGTCCCTCCCTCAACTGTTTTTAAAATGAGCTTTATTTGCACCTAATGCTACTGCCGATGAAAAAGGTGCCGGTCTTTCCACGGTTCCCAAAGGAGCGATAAATCTTTCACTGGTGCACCTTCCAACAGGGGGTCATGGCAGGTGGAGGCATTATCAAAACTCACCACAAGAGGGAACCATAGAGTACTTTTTTGATTACCTGCTAGGGACAATGCAAAATTCAACACAAGAAATTACTTTCACAGTTGCAGAAGTGATGACAATAATTGTAACACCACTCCCAAGAAGTAAGCTGTAATGCGACAAGTTCCTTTGTAAAACTTGCAATCCAAACTTGGTTCTGACCATGCTCAGTCCTGCCTGAGTTTTTTTGGGAAGCCTTGCTCCGCCTTAAGGATTTCTCCCCCTTAAAGACTAGAAGGTCTCCCCAATCCTACTGATGGCTTTCTTTGTCCATGTGGATTTGGGCTACATAAAGAACAGCATTGAGTGCCCTGAACGCTGACAATAGCAGGAATGATTAGGCCAGCCTAAAGATCATGAGGCCGGAATGTAGCAGGAAAACAGAGTAATACAAAAATAGGCTCAGTCACTCAGCATTGATGTAAACAAGGCTTTCTGCTCCTGATAATAACCTCCATTCAAAGTGTACTCGCTCCCCCCACTGCAAATTCCATATAAACAAGCTCGTTCCTGATTGCATTCCTATGATCTGTTTCTCATCCCATGTTTCCCTCCCTAGCCTTTGGTTATTTTTTCCCCTCTGGGTCATCTAGGTTTTTAAAATGGTAAGTTTTCGCTAGGGGTCTGTCTCACTTAATCTTGTAAAGCTTCCTGTAGACTGAAGACATTATATAAATAATGAATAAGAAGAAGCAGCTACAAGGAGGAGGAGAGGTTTCAGAACATTTTCCCTTTAAAAATATATATTATGGAGACAGAACGCAATTCAATAACTGGGAGGTGAAGCTAGAGGGAAGGTGTTTATTTTTTTTCCTTCCTCCACCTCTGTGACCCATGCTGGAACTCAAGCAATGAAAAATAGGTCAGGTATTTTAATATCTGCATTTGTTCAGAATAAATCATGGTCCTCCTTGAAGTCTCTCTGTGTTGCTATCAGCATGGCCTTTAAAAAAAGAAAGAAAGAAAGGAAAGGTTTAAAAAAACAGCACAAAAACTGGACACTCTGTCCTGGCACTGCATGAAGGTATAAGGCAGGACAAGCAAAAAAAAAAAGAGAGGATTTTTACAGAGAAGTGCACATTTATTTATCAGGCTTGGGACTCTTTGCTGTACCTCCGAGGGATCAGAGGGACCAACCAGAGAATGAGAGGCTTAGTAAGGGCAAAAGACCAGCGAGAGTGGCACAATCGCAGCTCTTCAGCCATAGCATGACCCAGTGAAGTACCTTCAACAAACACTTAATAGGCCTGCTGAGGGTCAGGGCAGGAAAATTATCTAAGAAACACAATTCCCCCCATTTCCCTCATATTTAGGTCAGCCAAGTCAGCCTGTTGCTGTGGTGCATGGGGCAATGAGCCCCAGCTCCATCATTTAGGAGGTGGTGGGTGCTTCGGCAACGTTCAGAATGTGTTGTTTATACCATTGCAGGACATAGGTTACCTGCACTCCCACGCCTACCCAGAATCCCCTAAGACAGTGGTGTCTTTGGCCCTCCAGATGTTTGGACCACAACACCCACAGTCCTTTGTCCTTGGCAAACTAGGCTTGGAATTCTGGGAGTTGTGGTCCAAAACATCTGGAGGGCCAAAGTTTGGACACCCCTGCCCTAAGATTTCCACTGCCTTTCTTATCCCAGTCTCCACCTCAGCAGGAGGGAAGCCATTTTATTTCCTAAGAAACTCAGGAATGAACCACTGCAACCTGTTAGCAATAAAGTCATCTGCTGCCCTATCATAACCGCTAGGAGAACACAGTAGCACAAGCACAGCACCAGGAAAACCTCCAACTGAAGCTCAACTGAGCCCTTTTATACCTCTGTAAGAAGGTCCCGCCTCTCTGACTCCACCTCTTTCCATTGAGTGAGCAGAATTAAAGGAACAGGGCTCCCTCCCCCACTTCCCCGGCCTCGTATCCACAACTCTACCTTGTCTTAACAACTCAGGTTGTTTCTGTTTCTCCTTATTGATGTGTTTGTTATGATTATTACTTGTTTTTCCACCAATGGGCTCCAGAGGGGAGTAATGGTTCTCCTTCCCCTCACTTTATGTGCATAACACCTCTATGAGGATGTGCAAGCTGGGATAGTCCCATGCCCCCGCCCCCATCCTGAATGTTTGCAGTTGAGTGGGGTTGTACACCTAGCAAATCTGGATTTCTCACCCCTCAACTGAACCAATCCATCCGTCTTAGGGCCTTTTCACACGACCCCTAAGATCCGCTGGCCACTTAAATTCAGACCAGAGATCTTAGGGGTTTGTCGCTGTTCCTGCATTCCCACCCCCTCCGCACTCCTGGCTGCTGGCTGCGTGAGGGGAGGGAGAAAAAACAGGAAGAAAAGAGACATGGCTCACCTCCATTCTGCCTCTCACTCTTGCCGCGGCAACATTCCAGTCTCTTAAGTAGCTCTTAAAGGGGCGGGAGCCAAAAAACAACAAACAGAAGCTAGGAGAGCCCCGCACTCACTACCATTACACCGCATCAAAGAATTTTCACCTCCAGAGAACAGGTATTTGAAAGGTGTGCTGGGATGCGCTAAAGTGGGCGTGGTCGCACTTAATTTCCTGTAAACTCCGGAGCTGGTGGGGAAACATTTTTAAGCTCCGGAGCTTAAAGCCATTTGCGGCGGAGTTTAGGGGTCGTGTACAAAGGGCCTTAGTTTTGGCTTTGGTCTTGCCTTACCAGGAATTGTGGAGCCTTTGGAGAAAAGTGTCAAGAACTGAGCTAGGCTTGGGAGTTGCGTGGGGTGGAAGGTGTCTCCATAATTTTCAGCTTTGAGGTCTCTCTCTGCCTGGCATTGCTGGGTTCAGGCCCCATTTCTTCCCCATTCTCTAAACCCACCCTCAGGTTCCCCTGGGCCATGCTAGCCATGATTTGGGCTTTTTAGGAATGCCTCCAGATGTCTCCAAGCCATGAAGATGGCAGCCATAGAGGGCACTTTGAAATGAACCCAACTGCAGAGAATGTTAAATAAATAAACAAATAAACAAATAAAACTCTACCAGAATTAAGATGCCTCAACAGGTGGTTGGGGAGGACCTGACACCCACAGGTATCACCTGGAGGACCCCAAAACCAAGGGGATTTCTTCCAAGGGTTAGCAGACAAGAAGGCAAATTTCAACTCTGGAGAGAACATTTTAATGAACTAAAAGAAACCAATGATACATGGTGATGTTCCTTCAGTCCTTGGCTTGTTTTGCATAATTGATTCATCTTCTGCTTACTTATGAGAAGGAAATATCAGGTCTATGAGAACCCAAGACGTAGATTCGATTAGAGAAATAGGCAGTCAATGTGAATTAGAGAAATAGGCAGGCAATGGGCACTGCTGTTATTCTGTACTCAGCACACAGGGATGTGGTGTTTTTTATTTGTTTTGTTTTTAAAGAAAATGGGTCCCAAGTTTGAACATCTCTTCTAGACCATCTGAGGCAAAAAAATTGGGTAGAGCAGAACTATGTGGCTGTTGAACTCCAGGTGTTGTCAGGGAACTTCTCCAAGCTCTGAAGAGATAACTTTCTAAGTTTTGTTATGGCAGTGGGACCACTGGATTTGGGAGGTGGTAAGTGCTCCAACACTGGAGGCATTCAAGAGAAAATTGGACAGCCCTCGGTCAAATCTGCTTTGATCTGGATTCCTGCATTGAGCAGAGGGCTGGACATTATGCCCTTATAGGCCCTTACCAACTCAATTATCCTACGATTCTGTGGTTATAGCTGTGTTCAGTGCCTTGGAACAAATAGTTTGTCCAAAATCTAATTGAATGTTTAATTTGGTATCAATACCATGGCATAACCTGGAGGGAGAAGAAGCCACTGATTTACCAGTTGCCCTTGCCAGTATAATCCAAGTATTGTTTCAATTATGTTACTTAGCAGATGACTAAGAATACAGACCAGGACTCATAACTATTGGCTTTTCATCTCTGAGTTATTCAACTGCACTTATGCCAAGCCAAATGTTCAGTAGGATTCAGGCCACATTTATTTACTGTTAGTTGTTTTTGAGTCAAAGCTATGGTTTTTCCAGTAGTGATGTATGGAAGTGACAGCTGGACTATAAATAAGGCTGATAGCCGCAGAATCGATGCTTTTGAGCTGTGGTGCTGGAGGAGAGTCTTGAGAGTCCCCTGGACTGCAAGGAGATCAAACCTATCCATCCTGAAAGAAATCAACCCTGAATGTTCACTGGAAAGACAGATTTTGAAGCTGAGGCTCCAGTACTTTGGCCACCTCATGAGGAGAGAGGACTCCTTGGAAAAGTCCCTGATGTTGGGAAAGATGGAAGGCAAAAGGAAACGAGGACGGCAGAGAATGAGATGGTTGGACGGTGTCATCGATGCAACCAATATGGATTTGCCAAAACTCCGGGAGGCAGTGGAAGATAGGAAGTCCTGGCGAGCTCTGGTCCATGGGGTCACGAAGAGTCGGACACGACTGAATGACTGAACAACAACAACAATTTTTGAGTATTTTACCCCACCTTTCTCCTTGGAAAAGGACCCAAGGCGGCTTACGCTAATAAAAACATAAGAACATAAGAAGAGCCATGCTGGATCAGGCCAAAGGCCCATCTAGTCCAGCTTCCTATATCTCACAGTGGCCCCACCAAATGCCTCTGGGAGCACACGAGACTAGATATCTAGGTATACAGTCCAGTAGAATTAAGACATATTCAAGTTTAAGAACAAGGAATTGAGGGGTATCTTACAACATTAGAAGGCAATATTAAAGCTAAAAGAGAACGCGAGCAGTTCAGAAAAGAGTACAGATTCTATGTAATTATGTACGGCAGACCATCTAAAAGTTACGAGGGATGGGAACTAACAATTGATAGCATAGTGTCAGTGTAATCCCACAAGGAGAGATAGGTTGATAGAACAAATTACTGTACTTGCAAGCTCCGATACAAGCTAATTGGTGGCATGTTTCAGATTGTGGGTTAAAGGTAGAACCGAGGTCTCCTAATATGGAATAATCCACTTCACCCCCAGGAGGAAGGTGGTTCAAACTCCATCCATTGCTTTCTAAAATTAGCTGTGGAGAGAGTGATATCATAAGCTGGGGGTGGGGTGGAGGAAGGGAGACAGTGGTTGCACACTCTCCCCCACAACCCTCATGTCTTCTTGTGACTAAGCGCCCTGTGGTTTTTCCTCCTCTTTGAGCTGTCTTTCTGATCAATAATTATATAACCCCCAAAGAGAGAGTCAATAATTATACCCCCAAAGGTACCACCCTGTCTTCTCATTTACTTCCCATCACTATCAGTTTTCACTTGGAGGCTCCTGAAGGTTGAACACCATTTGTTGTGGTAAAGCTCCACATATGCCCCGAAGGACCAGGGGAGGGGAGAAGGTGTCCTAAAATCCTCCACCAAACCCAGATCTCTATGAAAGGTTCTTTCTGTTTCTATGAGATGTTAGCAACAGCCCGAGATAAGCTGATCACAAACAGTTCTTTTCATTTTATTTTATTTTTTAAAAAATATGGTTCTGTGGCTTTTATCCACTTAGAAATGAACAACTTTCTTAAATAAATAATAAACTTCCTTAGGTGAACCTTTTGTTTCCTCATACCATGCTCAAGTAAAATTTTATCTTTAACAAAAAGAAAAAAATAGGTTTCCTTCAGGGCCATCCTGAGACAATTTGTTAAGGCAAGGAGGTTTCATGTACAAAATCTACTGGGCCAGCAAGTGAATCTTCAGCTTTGAAGGGCATCCTTCACCAGCCAAAGATAGTGGGCTTGTTTAAGGATCTTAAGAAGAAAAATTTCTCATTATTCAAATCTCCCTCCTCCCACCACATGCCACCTGACCTGAGTCAAAACCCTTTTCTTTTGTCTGATGGTTAAGCTAGCACCACATTCTTCAATACAAGGTGACTTTCTTCATCCAGATCTGTCTGGTGACTTTAATATCACTGGATGTCACTGCTCTGGTTTTCATTCTGAACTTGAGTGGAGCTGTCCAAGGTGCTGGACCTATTTTAGAGATAGGCAACTCCTGTAAAGTTCAGCCAAAACATTGGAGCAGATTTCTCCTGTGGTATCTGAGTCCCCATCTTCCCCTGCTGTGAGTGGTATCCCTACTAAAAATGTGCTTTTTATTATTTGTTTAGTTCAGTTTTATTTTATTTTTCAGGTGGAAGTGAATGGGAGTTTTAGGAGGGATGTGAGAAATGCACAAAAATAGCACTCCCGCCCACAAATAAGTCAGTCATGTTATTTTGGCAAATGAAACAAGAAATGCTATAAGTAGGTTTTCCCTGAAAGATCATTGGAGGGATTTTGTTCCCCAGGGAGCGGGCTTAATATGCATGGTTTGCACATATAATGCATCCCTCAATGATACATCTGAGGGATGCAACAATAAGTACATTGGGGGTACTTCTGGACCCAGATGTTACTCTGGGAGCCCAGGTGGACTCAGTGGCCAGGAGTGCCTTCTTACAGCTGCAGAGAACATATCAACTCTGCCCTTACCTGGATGAGCAGAGCCTGGCAACAGTCACACATGCACAGGTAACAACCAGATTGGACTATTGTGATGCGCTTTAGGTAGGGCTGCCTTTGAAGATGCTCCAGCAATTGCAACTGGTACAGAACCGGGCCGCATGGCTAGTGAGTGGTGTCGCCGCGTGAACTCATTTTACGCCAGATCTAAAAAATTTACACAGGTTGCTAGTTGCTGCCCAGGCCCAATTCAAAGTGCTCGTGCCCTAAATGGCTTAGGACTTGGTTACCTTAAGGATCGCCTTCCTCCACATCAGCCTGCCCATTCTTTAAGATCTGGCCAGGAGGCCCCATTGAAGGTGCCATCCCTTAAAGAGGTGAAGGGGGTGGCATGTCGAAACAGGGCCTTCTCAGCAGTTATTTTAATTAGATAGTGTTTTTAGCTGGGCTCATGAGCAGCAGGGTTTTATAATTTGTATGGTATAATGATTGTTTTAAATTAGGCTACCAACAAGCCATTGTTCTTCTTAGGAGCCGATTTCAGACCAGGGTGACATGAGGTCAAAGTGAACTATAAAATGGAGGACTTGCAACTAACTTTCCTCAGACTGACGAAGCTGTTTGGAAGAGCAGCAAAACGCTTCAATCTCTCAAGAAAAGAAGTCCAGTTGCCATGACTCAACTTCCAGATGAACTCACCTGGATGACTGAGAATCTTCACAGACATGTTGTTTTAAATTTTATTGTATTTTATAGTTTTACTAGCTATGTCGTCCTATAGTTTTAATACATTGTTCTACGCTGCCCAGAGACCACTTGGTAGTGGGGCGGCTAATTTTTTGGGTAAATAAATAAAATAATGATAAAGAACATAGGCTAGAATCGTACTACGTACATGTAAATAAAATGGCATAAATCACAGTGCCAAGTTGTGTGACTTTGTGGTGAAAAAGATAAACTATTGTGCATTTCTTCTCAACAGACAACTGAGGGTGCTCTCCCCCCCCCCCCGGAATAGACAACAGTAACTCTTGCTTCTTAAATTGTAAGTTCTCTCACACCTCTATCAATAAGATCCTGAAAGAGTCTTTTTATGTTGATGTCTGAGGGAGAAACCAGAGCTGTTTCAGTGTAATCCCTTAGTCACTGGATTAATCAGTTAAAATGCCAATTAATCAACTGGGAAGGAGGAGGAAATTTGACTGCTCCGTTTACTGGGCAGGATTTGCTTTGCTTAGAGGCAAAGGTGGGGAAGGGTTAGAAAATCTGCTTATGGAATAGTTTTTTTCTTACTCAAATAAATCTATGCTATATATAAAATCTTCATTTTAATTGTCTTCATATCTAAGTGCATGTCTTTCTTCTTTGCCAAGGCGAAATGACTTATAAATTCGTGAGCTGGCTTCTAAACAGTCAAATCACGCTACAGAAGTACATAAGTAACGGAAAGAGAAATGAAGAAAAATATAGTCCTGCACTGCCCTAGTGTGACCTCCCAACTTAATAGCTCTTTGTTGGGACCTCAGAAGAAGAAGGGAGGGACCAGGAGTGAAGGAAGACCCCTTTGGGAGGGGAAATGAAGTCTAGAGTGATATAAATATCTGGCCAACCTCAGTCAGCATTAAATCTGCTCTGGAGAGCAGTTAGACATGGATGGTCAACCATCACCTGCAATAGGTTATCCTTGTCCATGGAGACACCCCCCCCCCATTTCTTTGCCTTATAGGTGCTTTGGGAACATCTCCTTTAGCATGAAAGTATCCTCAATTCCATTTTCAAAGAGCCACTTCAGTGAACATGCATCATCACATCCTGTGGCGGTGTGTTCCACGAGCCTCTCTTTCCATGGCAAAAAGAGCTAACCAGCCAATATCCCTGCAGTGCAACGGCTCACCATAACAGCTCTGGCTGCCAGTACCTGTGCAGGAGAATCCAAAAGAGTTCATACTGCAAGATTGAATATCACAGTATGAACCGGCTTGGGTGCTAAGGTCATCAGGAGAGGCCTTTCTCTCCACCCCACCACCTCAACCCAGGTTCCCCACCATGGGAGCATGGTACGCCTATCTAGCTCAGTGTGCACCTTTGCACATCCATGGGCCTTGATGATGTCTGGGCAGAATGGGAAGTTGGGGGTGGACTTTGTGGGCATCTCTGTGTCCCTACCATAACACCTGAGTAGGACTCAATACTGTTCCTCTCCTTTCCGGATTAACAGTCTCTGCAAGGGGAGGGGATTTAGGGAGTTGTCTGCAAAGGGAATGTTGCCCAAATCCAGGCTAGACTTGAGCAGGAGAGCCCTTTGAAAATAAGAGGAGACCTTCAAAGGAAAGAGCTGGATGGGTAGCTCATTGAGTTGGATACCTGGCTGCAAAGCCAGGAATTAGGATTTTAGTTCCCTACTGTGCATCCTGGGAGAAACGCCAGCCCATGTAGCCTTGGGCACCATCTCAGAGCATCCACAGATGAGAATGGAAAACCAATTTTTTTGGAGCACTCTGTATTTAGAAAGGCCCAGAGAGGATCATGGCGAGTGAGAAATGACTTGGGGGAACAGAATGGTGATGGCCATTCTACAAGGGCCCTCCCAGACACAACCAGGCCTGATGGGTCCTGGAAGTCTCCAGGATGACACTGTTTGGTGGGGGTCCTTTCTTGCTCCTCGGAACGTCCTGGACCGGACCCCACCCACCAGCATGTTGGCTGGCGGAAACCCCTTCCCTTCGTGGCCAATCTCCAGCCAGAGCTGCCTTGCAGCTTCACACTCAGATGGCGTTTCTTCTTCTTCTTCTTCTTTTTCCTCTTCCCTTTCTTTAACTTGGCACATTAAGAAGCAGTCCTTATCAAAGATTTACGACCCTCTTCAGCGGAGCTTTGAACTGTCGTTATTAACAGAGGAGCCCCCCCCCATCCTCCAAGGAATGGCAAGCTTTCCATCAGCCCGACATCTGCAGGTGCTGTTGTGCAGCAGACGCGCCGCGCCATGGCGGGCAGCAGGCCTGATGGTTGGGATTGGCACCGGAGACTTTTGCTGAATCACCGGGCAAAGCTCATCATCATCCAGGTTGGCTCGATTTCAACGCAGCTCATGAGCCCTTTTCCAGACAGGGCCCTTGAGCATGCACAAAGCTCCTAGCCACCGTTAAAGCAAGCGCTCCAGGCTTCGCACAGCCCAGGAAAGAGAAGCTTCCTCGCGTGCTTTTATGCTCATCTTGATAGCCATGGAAAATGCAACTTCCAGAAGAGCAGTCATGTTTAACGTGAAGGTCAGAGGAGGAGATTGCCATGATGCTAAATGGAATGGCTTCAGGACAGACCCAAGCAGAAGTTTCTCCATGACTACGCAGATGCTTAACTCATCACCACACCTACTGATTGTTGCCAGAAGGGGTGAGAAATGCACTGTGGCCTAAATAAGGCAGAGGGAAGAAAAGGCAGGAAAGCTGGAATTGAGATGCCCCAAACATCTTAAAGCTTCCAGGCACAACAGGACACACGGTTAGTTTTGCTCCACAGACTAATGAATCACATGATCACCCCTGAGCTCCACCGGATGTTTCTGCTCAGAGTAGATGAGTTAACTAGCTAGTTAAGTACAAAGTGAGTTGGGTTGTGTTTATCCACAGAAAGCTCAGGGCACAACTTGACTTGCTACACAGTACAACAGTTTCACCCCATTAAACCATCATGCTAAGATTTTTCATGGGCTGGCCATGTGAGTTTGTTGCAGCAAGAACAACACTTTTAAGGCAAGTACTGCAGTGTACACTTTTTCTGCCTTCAGTTTTTGTGGACTGGGATCCACTCCTAGACCACCCCGCCCCAAATGCATGGTGCTGCTGAGTTGTTCAAGTCACCGTTCTAACTGGATGTGTTGACATTTTGGGGGAGTGGGGGAAATTCAGAATATAATGGGCTACAGAAAACAAGGCAGCCAAAGACTGCAATTATTGTATTAACACTGCCTGCAAACTGGCAAGGCCTTGTGTTTGCATTAGCAGATGCACAATTAAAAGATCGGTTACGTTAGTCAATTTCTTTTTTGAGGTGTTAAAACTGGTGGGGCGGGGCAAGTTGTCCACTGGTCCAACGGACCCTCAGGCTTCTGTGGAGCCCTCTTTGACCCAATGAGCCATTTATTCATTTACTTTTTTATTTAAAAGATGGGGCTTCTCCTGGAGTTCCTCTCCCCCTGCAGAGCCAGTGGTTTTTTTTTTAATTGGGAGTTATTGCCCCTTCTGAAATGTATTTAAGCTCTCTAGGTCATATACCAGTATATATTGTACACACACACACACACACACACACACACACACACTAGAAACAGCTGTCCAGTACTTTGCCTTTTTATTTTTTATTTTGCTTTTTAACCACCTCTGGATCTTATCCAAGGGTTGAGGGTGAAAATGTTTCCCCAGCCACAACAGAGCAGCTCTTTCTGAACCTCTGGTCCAGAATTTGTTTTCCCTTTGGCATCTGTGACATCCTTTGGTTCAAGGAGAGCCACCTGAAAGTCTATCCAGGTTCTCCCCATGCTAGACCTCTCCCATCCTGTTTTGGAAGATGTGCTGCCTTCTTCCTGCTGTTTCCTGCTTCTACGTTTTTTCTATCCCTTGGTTTCAAGTCCAGAGAGGAAGGCACGCCTGTCAAGTGCACGGTAGGACTGCTTTTGGAGGCATCTCGCTTTCCCCCTCCAGTCCTCGGTCCTGCCACCACCACCCCCTGGGTGCCTCCACATTACCGATGTTGCTGCCAGAAAAGATTTCTTCTGTTTCAGTTCATTCACACACAAAGAAGCTGTTCTCTTCAGATACTAAAAAGGAGCAATACCTCAGTTTGAATATTTACACTCTCCGAGCTGAAATGTACTCGGCAGCATTAATAAGTGAAGGAAAAGGCTGCCGAGATTCTATTTGAACAGAACTTTCTCTGACAGCAGAAAGCAGAAGGAGGCAGCGTTGGCAGAAGCTGGCTTTGGGGGGGGTTAAAGGAGCCATGCACCATCTTTTCACGTTCTCTCTGGACCCTCTCGGGCCTCCGTTCTCCACCTAGTCCCCCTGATTCCCCAAAGAAATATTGGTTTAGTGAGGTAATTTTAGAGCTAACGGCCTAACTCCAGGGACCCCACTCCAGACTTAATGATTCTTATGCAGTGGGGGTGGAGGAGTTCATTACATACAGCGATGCCTCTTTTTCCATGGCAAAAGGTCTTACTTCATTTATTTTGAATGGTCTTATGGGGCGGGAGCTTTGGATGTAATGGGCCTGATGTGCTTAGCATGGATGAAAAGGTTCGGTTCACAGAAAAGGGATCTGTGGCTTTGTATGTTTGAATTCATTTATTTAACTGAGTAATGCATTTGTTTATCTGGCCCCTCGTGCAAAAAAACAACAGCAATCTCTTTAAAAATATGCTAGAGTGACTTCCGTACAACTAGTTTTAAGGCATTCCCTCCCTCCTGCCCGTCTTAAAATATAGAGAGATATGGCACAAAAGGGAAAAGACACCAGGAGGGAAAAGAAAGAAGATGCACAGTCTTTCGGAAGACTTTCCAAGACTTTCCACTTCCTCTCCTTCTGTTACAGTTATCACAATCCCTTGTTATTAGCCGTATTAACTACCATTGATGAGAGCTATGGAAGGCACCAGTTCATGGAAAGTCAGGTGAGAATGTCAGACAAAGAAGTTGAAGTCTTGAGTTCAAAACACCTATTCAGCTCTGGTTGTTGCTGAGGCCAGGTGCCATCATTCAGCCCGGTTTACTTCAACGTCTTGCCATGAGGAAAAGATAGAACTGTTGCTTGCTATTATTGTTATTATTGCATTCATGACTTATTAGTGTTACCATTATTACTATCATTAATTTCAGCATGAGCATTATCATCGCTCCAATCAAAGAGCTGCCAAAAGACACCCACCCACAAATGTTCTAACCAGAACTTGGCCACATCTAGATTCCCACTCCCCCCCCAATAAAAGCACATCAAGGTTGTAGCAATATTTTTGGAGCGCAGTGAATTTGTTTAATCATTCTACCCCAAGTGTTGATTCAACTTGCAGAGCGCTTAGGCTAATCTAGAAGGCTGATTCTCATCTTCACCATTTTTACTTGCTCGGTGAATTAGCTAAAAATCTTCCTGGATCTCCTGGCATATATTAAAAATATGCAATGTCAGACATTATCAGCTCTTCAGAACCAAAAACTACTACAGTGCTAGCTCTTAAGACAAATGCCTCGTAAGACAAAAAACACAAGAAGAAAAAAATTTCTGGGAATACGCATGCTTTGCATGACAAAAAAAAAATTCCCTATGGGATGCTTTGCATGACAAAAAACCGTTCCCCATGAACCTAGGAAGAAAATTCCAGTTATTTTTGTCTTTATTCTAGCCGCTGGAATCAATTAATCTGTTCCTAATGTATTCCTATGGGGAACCGTGTTTTGTAAGACAATTTTTTCATAAAACGAAGTGACCCATGGCCTCCAGAACAGGTTAATCCATTTTCAATGCATTCCTCAAGGAAACTGCGTTCCATAAGACAAAATTTTCTTAAAACAAATTGACTCATAGAATGAATTAAATTTGTTCCAAGAGGTACCACTGTATGTGCCATTGCATGTTAGCTATTGCATGGTCAGCCAGTGGGTGCCTTCTATGCTGGCACTGTGCGTACAGTGAGGGCTGCACTCATTAAAACAGTTATTAAAATGTGCAGCATCTGATTCCGTGGGATTTCGGAAGCAAAAGAGGGCAATTCCTTGTGATCTCATAGGTTGGGTCCTTGTGATGTCACAGAAGCAGAGCACACAGCAATTGGGAGGGTCACCCCAAACTGTTACTGGCCGAACTGATTAGAGTAAACAAGGGAAATCCAGGTAAGCAGGAGCAGAAGGAGGGGGAAGATTCTAAGAGATAAAATGGCAACCTTCAGCTGGCAGGGGGAGCAATATTTTGGTGGCCAAGTAACCACCCAAAGATGTCCCAATATCCACTGTATATCAGTTGCCACTTTCTTCACATCCTACTCATCATTACCTACACCATGCATGACACATGAGGAGCTTCTTCGAGCCTCAAGATGCTGCTGTTGCACCCCTGGGTGCTCCCCCTTCCCTGGTTATCAAGATTTGTGCAACCAAGAAGAGCCAAGAGTCATATGGCTGGTGCTCCAATCCTTGCCTTAATCCAGGATGCCCAAATGGATGTTTCTATCATTGCTTCTGGCTTTTTAGTGGACCAAGATCATGCAAGCACAACAAGTGTGATTGTAAATGTCAGAGCTGCTGTGGCCTGGGGCCAAATGGAAAACATGTTCTGCCGTGGCTTCATTCATGGGGAAAGGGCACTACATCTGGTCCAATAATAAGGGCATATTCTTCAAGCCAAATCTTAGATATTCCACACTTCCGAATCCTTCAGGGTTCATTTCAGCCGGCTGACTCCTGTTTCCTCCTTCCCTGCCCCAGCTTCAATCTCTGAACAGCCCAATTTTGCTACTGATAGAACTGAGGATATAGTCATTAAGGCTGCAATCTTATATGCTTCATCAGTGAGGTGAGTCAATTAAACACTACCCTGATAAATTAGAAGAGACATTCCCCAATTTATCATGCAGGAGATTTTTTGCCTCTTTTAAATTGCTGTTATTTTAACAGAAGTCCGTAAAAGACACCTAGATGGCAAAAGGAAAAAAAATGTCTAATAAAAGAAACTCTCCCACTTGTGTGTGAGAGAGAGACAAAGGAACTTCTCCTGAAAGAGCTGCTTTCTGTGGTCTAAGGGCCTTTTCACACAACCCCTAAGATCTGCTGGCCACTTAAATTCGGACCAGAGATCTTAGGGGTTCGTCGCTCTTCCTGTGTCCCCACCCCTCCACACTTCCGCTCACCTCCGTTCTGCCTCCGCTCTTGCCGCAGCAACATTCCAGTCTCTGTAAAGTAGCTCTTAAAGGGGCGGGAGCCAAAAAAACAACAAACAGAAGCGAGGGGAGCCCCGCACTCACTATAGTTACACCGCATCAAGGAATTTTCACCTCCAAAGAGCAGGTACTTGAAAGGTGCGCTGGGACGCGCTAAAGTGGGCGTGGCCGCACCTAATTTCCTGTAAACTCCGGAGCTTGTGGGGAAACATTTTTAAGCTCCGGAGCTGGGAGCCATTTTCCCCCGGAGTTTAGGGGTCGTGTATAAACGCCCTAACTCATCTAAAAATAAAGGTATGGTTCTTCCCCCTCCCAACCCCTAACCCTTCTTGCATGCAGAATAATAAAGACTGAATTGATTGGTGAGGTGAATCCTTTTGGTTGGTAAGATTAATCAACTAACTTTTGCAGAAAGGAATTGCTGTACAGTATTCATTAGATGTGCATGTAGTGTTGTACATCATTGGGGGCAATAGCACTCTTACAGGTCTTGCCTCACTGTTAGATGAGTGGTGGGGAATCTATACCATGTGAAGGCACATGAAGAAGACACATCTGGTGGCAGACCAAATTGACAGCTATAGGCCCATTACCAATATACTGTTTATTTTCAAGGTGATCGGGTGGTGGCAGACCAGCTGGCAGGGCTTTTGGATGAAACTGACACCTTCAGTCCATTCCAGGTGGGGTTCAGGTACGGAATCATAATTGGTCGCCCTGCAAGATGACCTTTTGAGGGAGGCTGACAGGGGGCAAATCATCCCTTGTTCGTCCTCCTCAATCTTTCATTGGCTTTGGATACCCTTGCCTTGACCACAGTATGCTCCTGGAGAGGCTCTCTGAGTTGGGGGAATCGGAGGCACTGCTCTGCAATGGTTCCATTCCTTTTTGGGGGACCATCCCCATAAATTATGGGGTGCCACAGGGGTCGGCCATCTCCGCCATGCTCTTTAACGTCTATATGAGCAAGTGTCATTTTGCCTCTTTATAAATCTATGGTGAGGCCCCATCTGGAGTATTGTGTACAGTTCTAGTCACCATCCCTCCAGAAGGATATGATGGAAATGGAAAAAGTACAGAGATGGGCAGCCAGAATGATTAGGGGACTGGAACACCTTCCTTACCAACTGAGGCTGCAACGGCTGGGCCTCTTCACTCTTGAATGACGGCGCCTATGAGGTGACTTGATTGAAGTTTATAAAATCATCATTTAATCTGTCATGTTATTATGTTTTATTATGTTGTATTGCTTGTTTACTGTATAATTTACTATGTGGGAACCTGCAAACCAGGTTTGCATGCAAATATTATAGCCAATGAATATTTGGTATGAAATGTATATCCCATCACATATTCCATTACACAACTCATTCTTCTGCTATGTGTCTGAAGAAATGGATGTGTCCACAAAATGTATATTAAAATATAAAAGTTAGTTTTTAAGGTGCCACGTTTTGTGTCTTTTGTTTTATTTGTGTTTGATTTTTGCCTGAAATTCATGATTTGTATTTTGATATTTGTTTGTAGCTTGTGCACTGCCCAGAGTAGCTATGTTGCTAGTTGTTGCGGCATTTGCATTAATTAATTAATTAATTAATTAATTAATTAATTAATTAATTAATTAATAGGTATAATAACAGCTAGGTAACTCATTATGAAAAAGTGTACAGCTACAAATAATGAATTGATTCCATTTAATTCCTTTTCTGAATAGAGGAGGTACAGTTATAACAAGAACATATATAATAATAATAATATTCTGCGTAACCTGCATTGGTTACCAGTTGCTGTCCGAACCCAATTCAAAGTGCTTGTTTGACATATAAAGCCCTAAACAACTTAGGACCTAGATACCTGAAGGACCGCCTCCTTCCATACGAACCTACCCAGCGATTAAGATCAAGCCAGGGGGGCCTTTTGAAAGAGCCATCCCTCAAGGAGGTGAGAGGGATGGCTTGTAGACAAAGGGCCTTCTCGGCAGCTGCTCCCAAGTTATGGAATGCCCTCCCTATTGAGATCCGCCTGGTGCCAACACTGATTACATTTCGGCGCCAGGTAAAAACCTTCCTGTTCCAGAAGGTTTTTAATTGATACAATATAGATTGTGGGTCCGCTGATGACAATTTTAGGATAATGATTTTAAAGAAGGTTTTTATTACTGTTTGATGATTTACTGATATTTTATTTATAACTATTTTAAATTGTTTTAATTCTTTGATTGTAAGCCGCCCAGAGACCTTTGGGTAGTGGGCGGCATATAAGTTGAATAAATAAATAAATAAATAAATAAATAAATAAATAAATAAATAAATAAATAAATAAATAAAATAATAATAATAATAATAATAATAATAATAATAATAATAATAATAATAATAATAATAATAATAATAATAATAATAATAAATCAGGATCTGAAAATTGAATTCCAGAGACTCTGGCACAGGTGGTCCCACTGGTAATCGGCACGCTGGGTGCAGTGCCTAAAGAACTAAGCAAGTATTTAGAAGAAATTGGAGTTGACAAAGTCACCATCAGTCAGCTGCAGAGAGCCACCTCACTGGGATCTGCTTGCATAATGCACCAATACATCACATAGTCCTAAACGCTTGGGAAGTGCTCAACTAGTGATTTGTAATACAAAATCCAGCGTAGTTATCTTGTCATTTATTATTATTATTATTATTATTATTATTATTATTATTATTATTATTATTATTATTATTATTATTATATTATAATAATAATAATAATAATAATAATAATAATAATAATAATAATAATAATAATAATAATAATAATAATAATAATAATAATAATAATAATAATAATAAATAAATGTGGGTAGTATGTGGCTACCCCAGATACATCCCCAAGCTCCCCCCACTCAAGGCAGGGGGAGATGGAATTAAGCTTTTTCAACAACAAACTGCTGAACTCTTTAAAAATATACTTCTGGTCACTAGAGGGCAAAATATTTTAAATTTAACACATAGGAGCTAAAATGGCCCCTTTTAAACTGGGGACGGGGAGTAGAAAGGTGATCAACATGGAATCCCCATTTCAAAAATGCAACCACAGCTCAGCAACCCAAATGTTTTTCCTATCTATCCATTAGCAGACAAAGATGAGCATACTCTGTTCTTAGCCAACCTTGATCCACAGCCAGATACTATATGTCGCTGCATGTCCATCTTCACAAACTATAAGCCATTGCAGGATTAACATAAGAGGAACACCAGGAGGGTTTTTTTGGCGGCCGGCAAAGGCTGGCACATTAATCAGACTGTCCACTGCTAAATATCTGTTCAGTCTCTATTCTGTATGCTCTCTCTCTCTCTCTCTCTCTCCCCACCGTTGCCGCGCGACCCCCAGCAATCGCGCCGCCGCCGTCCCCCGCCATCGCCCCCGCCCCACCATCTCTCTCTCTCTCTCTCTCTCTCTGATAAAAGGTTGGGGAGCACTGCTATATGTCGCTGCATGTCCATCTTCACAAACTATAAGCCATTGCAGGATTAACATAAGAGGAACACCAGGAGGGGTTTTTTTTAAAAAGGCTACATTAATCAGACTGTCCACTGCTAAATATCTGTTCAGTCTCTGTTCTGTATGCTCTCTCTCTCTCTCTCTCTCTCTCTCTCTCTCTCTCTCTTTCTGGCCCTCCCTGTTTCCCTTCCTCCCAGCAACGTATTCAGAGGCAGAGCCGATTAATCCTGCTGTATTGGCGGAGCAGATCTGACTCAATTAGCTGCAGCTCGGAGGCCCGGGCGACAGCTCTGGGACTGTTTCCAAGTCTCATTCATCACTGCAGAAAATTCTCGAAGCCAAAGGACAGAAGGCTAGGCTGGCCTATGTTCTCGGAGCCAAGGCACAGGGAGAGGAAGGCAGCCAGTAAGGGTGGGCAGCACGAAGGGACAGGATACTAAAGAATCCTAACTGAAGGTTGGCTCAGGAGAACGGATATGGAATGCTCTCCGTGCCCCGTGGTGGGTTTCCGCAGGGGATGTAGAGGCAGGCATTGCAACCAAAGCCCTCCCAATCTCATTCTTTAAAAGTTGGCATGTAATTTCCACTAGCACCTGGGCTGTATAACTTCCCACGCCAGGTTAGGGACCCTGACAATGGAGTTCTCTCCTTTGAAATGAATGGAAGTTCCCCCATGCAGAAAACTAGAATCTTGGACAGACCAAGCTGTTTCTCAACATTTCTGCATGCAGGGTCAGTGGAGAGAGAATGAATAGGGGGAAATCCACTAACCTGCCACCTGGAATATGTCAGCCAGGAGGTAGTTTGCCACCAATGATGAGAATTATATTTCGGTGACATGTGCAGTGATCTAGTTGTCACCATCTGAGCCACAGAATCTCATCTTCTTAAAGATGAAACAAAACCTTGCAGGTTTTCTCATTCTCTATAAGACTTTTCTCTCTTGTTTATGATTTTAAAAACCCCCAATAAATAAGTTATTTTGGACAACCCAAGCAAAAAAAACCCCACTATTTTATATTTTGTACACAAAGAATGTGTGTTGCTTTTTATTAAAAAAAAACCTTGTGCTTTCACACAAAATGTTTGCTTTGATGTGATAATTTCATAAAAATACTTGCACACGTTTTCCCCTCCCAAAAGATTCCCTGAAATATGAGATGCAAACAAACTCCCCTTGTGAATTTACCTAGAGGAGAGAAAACTTTTGAATCGTCACCTGCAAGGACAAAACAAGCAATCTTACTTAGTATTTGCAGGAACATGCTGTGCAAGAATGCAAACCACGTTGACCCATATCTCGCCAACCTAGTTCTGTCTGTTTTCGCTTCTGCTTTCATCACCACCTGGAATAAATGCTCCATTAAAATGAATGGGTCTCAATTCTCCCTTCAAAGCCATGTGTTACCTCAGAATAGTTAGCACTCCAACAGGGAGAGCTCACCGTGAATCAGGGCTCCAATAACTCACCCCTAAACCTGCCTAGCTGTATCGGCTTCTATAGGCACAGCAGTTCTGGCATTTTCCTCACTATCCGGGTGAGGTCTTTTGTACAGCTAATGGATGTTAGTGGCAAGCACCCAAGATCATGGCACTTCCAACAATGTTTCCAATGCTGTTTGAATACCTCACACAGCAATATCTTGATGTTGGGATCGGTGAAGGGTCGGGATGGGTAATCTAGGGTGGTGCTGAATCTGCACCAATGTTTAATGTGAATTCCATATATGTCCAGCACCCTAGATATCTCCTGGAAAACTCCAGTAAAATTCAGGTTAAAACCCAGTGTGCGTTCAACGCCCCCATGAAATAAAGTAACTAGACTTTATTGTTTGGAAAAATCATTCCCTCACACCTACCAGCTACTTGCTTTAAGGATTTTGGTTAAGCTCAGAAGGAGCAGGGAAGCCGTGTGTGTGTGTGTGTGCCTGTGAATATCAAGAACCCCGTATCTCAGTTCTAAAAGCTCTGTGAAAACTTCACCACACAGCTTTGAGATGGTGAAGGCAGTGTCATGAAAGCAGGGCAGCCCAGCAAAGATACGCTTGGCAGAACAGTCCATAGATTTGTTAAGCTCGCTGCTTATGGAATGTGCTGACAGCCTGTGAACTACCTTGCTCTGTGTGAGTGTGAATCTGTGTGAGAGAAGGAGCGTGAGAAGGGGGGGGAGGAAGGGAGAGAATGAAGAGTGAAGCCACTGTGGGGTTGGGACGGGAATCATAGAATCATAGAATCATAGAGTTGGAAGAGACCTCAAGGGCCATCTAGTCCAACCCCCTGCCATGCAGGAACCCCATCACAATATTTCAGACAGATGGCCATCCATCCAGTAAGGGAAGAAGTGCACACACAGACACACCACAGGCTGATGGCTTCCAGTCCTGTTCCAGCCCACCCATATTTCTGGACCTCTAGGCAAAATTATAGGAAAGCATCCCCCCCAAATACAAATAATAACTGAATCATAAACAGGAAATTAAGACAAGCCTTTAATCCGAAGGGTGAGAAAAGGTCATCCGAATCAATAGGGCTTACTTTGGAAGAAAACAACGTTTGGATGGGATCATTAAAAATCATGCAATAACCCATCACTTCTTAATCCCGTAGTGCTTCTAAGCATTCCCCAGCCCCCATCCATCAATTTTATTTTTCCTGCCCCTGCTCTTGTCAACGGGAGTTTTCAAATTGTCCAATTGGAGGTTGGACTCACCAGCGACAGGGTGAGTAAATTGGGTCGGTCTCAAGCTGAGTTTCACAGCCTCAGAAAAATCACTTCCAAATATTGGGAAATCAGCTTCCCCTGATCCCCAGTGAAATAAGCAAGTACATGGAGCCTGCCTTAAGTACGCTAAGGTGGACAACCTGGGCATGTGATCTGAGATGTCACAGGAAGGCTGGGAGCAGGCTTCATTCATCATCGTTGTATTTTCCCTCCCCAAAGGAAGTGGTTTGTGGGGTTTCTGATCTCAGATGCCAAAACAGCTCGACTAATCTTTGGTCCTGGAGATAACCAGTGGTGTGTAGTAGGCAAAGTGAGAGACTAGGACTCAGAAGCCGTGGGTTCCTCAAATCCCTGCTCAGCCATGAAAGCTTTTGCGTTGGGGTATAGGTAGCATGACCAAAAACCACTCCTTACGTATCTAACATACCTTGAGATACCCTTAGGAGTATCGTGGCGCAGTGGTTAAATGCCTGTAGTGCAGCTAAAACTGTGCTCACTCTACCTGGGGTTCAATCCCAGCTAGCCAGCTCATGGTTCACTCAGCCTTCCAGCTTTCCAAGGCTGGTAAAATGAGTACCCAGCTTGCTGGGGAGGGAGGGGGGTGTAGCCTGCATAATTAAATTGTAAACGTCCCAGGGAGTGCTTGAAGTGCTATGGGGTGGTATATAAGCAAAAAATCTTGCTTTATAAGTTGGTCTCAACCAGATGGCACATAACAAACAAATCTTGGTACCACCACCATTACTCTTACCAGCATTATTGTTCTTATTCTATGTGTATGTTACGTGTCCAACTTCCCTCTCTCCCACTGAGCTCCAGGCGGCACAAAAGGGACACAAAGTAAAGTGTGAGGCTTATATACTGCCCCACAGAACTTCAAGCCCTCTCTGGGTGGTTTACAAGTTAATTTTCCAGGCTGCACATCCCCTGCCCCTATAACTTGGGTACTCATTTTACTGACCTTGAAAGGATGGAAGGGTGAGTCAGTATTGAGCCGGCTACCTGGGATTGAACCTGAGCACAGTCTGGGCCGCAATGTGGCAATTTAACCACTGAGCACACATGGTTCTCCTGTTTTATTCTCACAACATTCAGGTTAGGTCATGCAAGCTGACCATGTGGGACTAACCCCTGGCCATCTGGTGGGTTTCCAGGCCAAGTAGAGACTGGAACCCAAATCCGGGACCAGAGGCTGTGCCATGCTGGCTCTAAGCAACAAAGGCTGCCGGCCACCCCCGGCAGCCATTTTCAGGTAGATGGATGCCCCTTTTATAGTTTTGCCATCAGCAGTGAAGGATCTTCTGAGCCCATTGTGGGGATAAAGGCTGGCAGATCTGGGGAAAACAATTGGAAAGGATGACTACAGAACTGATCAATAGAGATATTATGCATGGTTGGGAACATTCCTTTTAAACTTGGCTTGTTTCATTTTAGAGGGGACCTCTTCCATTTTGGTTTCTTTCATGGACCACTCCTTTCATTTGCCACAAAAAGGGGGTGTCTTCAGTTTATTTCTCCCCATTCAGGGAGCAAAGAGTAGCGGGGAGAAGAAGCGAGCGGGGAGAGAAGTGGGAAGGAGGAGAAGGTTTGGCGGAGCTGACTTGGCCAGGAGAAGGAGGAGACAACGCAGGACAGACAGCCTGTGAGAATATTGTTGTGTGTTGATGAAGCGTCCGGAAAGTGAAAGAAGACACGGAATCAGGGAAACGCAGATGAACATGCATGGATTCCATTGGGTCTCCATTGGGTGAAATGCATCATTAGTAATCCCAAGCCTCTCTGTAAACTAGCAAGGGAACAAGAGGAAAATGAACTCTGGTGCCTCTTCCAGGTTTGTTTTCATTCATCTTAACCCAAACGTCAGGAAGGAAAACTTCCAGAACCCCAACAAACAGCCCAAAAAAAAACACAACAGCCATTAGATCCTGGCCGAGAAAGCCTTTGAGAATACATTAAGACTCATCCTTGTTCGAACCTCTCCAGTTCAAACTACCAGTGCTTCAGAGTACTGTAACTCATTACAAATCACGAGCTGCTTGTAACGAACTTGTTTTTCAAATAGCAAAGGCATAGCTAAGGTTGTCGTCACAGTGGCCATAAGGACCGCAGCTATATTGATTTCAACATTATTTAAATCAATATATAAATTCCCAGGCACACAACACAAGGGGGAAATTGATTTATTCGGGCTGCCTGCAATGCACTCCCCCCCCCCGAACTGGCCAGCAGGGGCTTTTTAAAAATACCTCGCTTCTAAATTGATTCAACCCAATGCGGTTTTCTGATGTAAACACTGCTGTCATTTTTAATTTGTACCTACATGGCTTTTGGGGGTGCAAGCAAGGAGAGGAACATGGCGATGGGGCTGGCGAGGCAGAGGAAGGGGAACCAGCATTCAAGAATGACCAGACTGTCTTCCGCACCCTTGCGTTCCCACTCTGCACATCCAGAGTGAGCATACCAAGGCACGGAAGGTCTGCACCCATAAATAAATAAATAAAATTAAACCAGAAACCTAGAATCATAGAGTCATAGACTTAGGAGAGACCTCAAGGGCCATCCAGTCCAACCCCCTGCCATGTAGGAACCACCATCAAAGTACCCCTGACAGATGGCCATCCAGCCTCTGCTTAATAACCTCCAAGGAAGGAGACTCCACCACCCTCCTTGGGAGCCATATTCCACTGCTGAACAGCTCTAACAGTCAGGAAGTTCTTCCTAATGTTTAAATGGAAGCTCTTTTCCTGTAGTTTTAAACTACTGCCCCAAAGTCCTAGTCTCTGAAGCCATGGAAAACAAGCTAGCCTCCTCCTCAATATGACATCCTTTCAAATATTTAAACATAGCTATCCTATCCCCCCTCAGCCTCCTCTTTGTAAGGCTAAACATTCCCAGCTCCCTAAGCCATTCCTTGTAAGACATATGTTCCAGAACTTTAACCATCCTGGTTGCCTCCTCGGGAAGCAGGAGGGAAATGAGTCAAACCAATCAAATTCAATGTGAATCTGCCTATTGAGTTTTATGCCATGTGACTTTACAGTGAGTTTTTTTTTTTAAAAAAGTTGGAACTGGAATGGATGTAAATCAGCCCTGTGACTGAGCCAAAGCAAACTATGAAGTCAGCATAACTGGGTTTGTTACTTTCCTTGTTATAAACTGATGTGGCCAACTGGCCATATAAAAAATTGGTTTGTTTCTTTCCTTGTTATTGTTCGGGGTGTTGTTAGGTTTTTACACCACTAGAGAGCAGCTTATGAGATGCTGAGGTGGGCGTTTAACAGGTAGCAAAAGAGTTAACCATCTAGCCACCACAAGTTGTTGTTTATTTAAGAGGCGAGATGGCCAACATCCATTGGAGGTCACAGAGCCAGCTCAGAAAGCCAAAGCACAATGAGAACACGAAACAAGAAATGGCCACAAGCCAGCTTCCAATTTGGAAAAAACGGGTGTTTTGTTGGTGTTAAATTGTGCATCACTAGGATGGAAGGTCAACAGCATATTTCAAAATGAATTGGATTCATTTTGATTCAACAGTCTCTCTCTCTCTCTCTCTCTCTCTCTCTCTCTCTCTCTCTCTCTCTCTCTCTCTCTCTCTCTCTCTCTCAGAAGAAGAAGAAGAAGAAGAAGAAGAAGAAGAAGAAGAAGAAGAAG
Source organism: Phrynocephalus forsythii (assembly GCA_029282475.1). Lineage (NCBI taxonomy): Eukaryota > Metazoa > Chordata > Lepidosauria > Squamata > Agamidae > Phrynocephalus > Phrynocephalus forsythii. The sequence goes on from JAPFRF010000019.1 coordinate 2,704,838, forward strand.
AAGAAGAAGAAGAAGAAGAAGAAGAAGAAGCAAAGCAAAAAAGCAAAGTGTTGCTGTTTGTGTACTGCCCCATAGCACTTAAAGCACTCTCTGGTTGGTTTACAAGTAATGATGCAAGCTATACATTGCCCACCCCAAGCAAGCTGGGTACTCATTTTACTGACCTTGGAAGGATGGAAGGCTGAGTGAACTTTGAGCCGGCTGCCTGGAACTGAACCCCAAGTCATGAGCACAGTTATAGCTGCAGTTTAGCCACTGCACCACAAAGGGTTGCAAGAACAGGTTTAGCAGCCGCATTTGGCTCCACAGCCCCCCTCTGGCCACTGCTTCCTTTACAATACCCTTTCTCATACTAGAGCACCCCATGTCCTGAGTTCTAAAGCTCCCACCGTCCCCTAGACAGCCTGATGAAGGGAGAGATATCTAATGATATTTGGGCACCCAAGCTTTAGAAAGTCTGCTCTGGACTATTCCTATGGAAGGCAGGGAGATTACTCAGGTCTCCGGTCACTTGAGGACAATGGTTTAAGGCCATTTTGGAGCTGGGCAGATATCAGATTGCAGCTTCCACACCGCCTCTGTACAAGGGGTCTGGCGTGAGCAAAGATTTTCAAGTTATTTTTACCTGTGCTTTGGCAGATGGCCGCATAGAATTTTTGAGGTCATCTTTTTCCCACAAGTTTCAGTTTTCTTTATTCTTTTTGCAGAAAAGCACAATCAGTCCAGAGACCTGGTTGAATCCAATTTCTTTTCAAGCCTATGCAGCCATCAAAACATTTTACTTCTGACTTTCAAAAGCGAAGAAGGAAACAGGGGATGAAGGATGTGATTCTGTTCTTCTACACAGGGTGTACACAATATGGGAGTGGGGTATCCATCATGGTGTTACATAAGAACAGCCTTGCTGGAACAGGCCACACCCCATCCAGTCCAGCATTCTGTCTCACACAGCGGCTCACCATTTGCTTCAGGGTATTCCCAAGCAGATGTCTTCACTTGCTTACGATTCCCTGCAAATGGCATTGAGAGATATCCTGCCTATCTCTCCAACTCGGAGGTTGTCCTTAGGCATCCATCATGATAGCCACTGATACCCCTTGTTCTCCATGAACTTGTCCAATCCTTTCTTAAAGTTGTCAAGGCTGACAGCTGTCACCAGTCACCGCTTCTTCTGGCAGGGAGTTCCATAGACTAGTGACCTTCTGGGTGAAAAAGTACTTTCAGTTCTAGGTGCTGCATCTTAGCCAAGGATAGAGATCATTAGTGGAAATACGTGGCTTTACAGATGTGGTTAGGCAGCTATGGCTCTTCTTATGTTCTTATGTTCTTATGGAAGAGGCATTTTGCTTTCTTCCTTAAAGAACAGGAAAAAATGTGAGCTCCCATTCCTTGAATGATAATAACATGGAGAGGTGTTCACTGTTTACACCTCCTTTCCACTGTCCTCCAACTTTGGCCCCATGAGGCAAAGCCCTCATTTCTCTACCTTCATTACAGCTCTTCCTCGCTAGAGACCTGCAAGTTCCCGGGACAACCATTTGTTGGAAGATGTTATAGCTCAGGATTTCCTGCACAAAACCTGAGGTTGGACTAAAGCAGATGCAGTCAAATGGTGGCCCACCAAAAGTCGGTTGGATGACCATTCCCAGCAGCCCTCACCCCTGGCTACACCGCCTAAGGTGCATGGGAACTGTAGTCTGTCAACATCTGCAAGAAGGGTGCTCATTTCATTCTCACAGGGGAAAGTAAAGCATTTCAAAAGCTTTCGCCCTACTTTGCAAGAGGAGAAGTTGGTAGGCTTTTCAGATGTGGGCGCATTTTTAAAGCAAAGAATTCCTGCCCTCCGCTAACAAAAATCTAGTATTTAGGGCAGTGAGTCTTGTGAAGGGAATGAATACGTTTTACTCAGCATACAATTTTTCTAAAAGATACAACATACAAGGTGTGTGTGTGTGTGTGTGTGTGTGTGTGTGTGTGTGTGTGTGTGTGTGTGTGTGTGTGTGTGTGTGTGTGTGTGTGTGTGTGTGTGTGTGTGTGTGTGTGTGTGTGTGTCTGCGTGCAAAACTACCATTTTGTGGAAATGCTGCCACTGACAGAAAACAGTATTTTTTGCTCTTAGGAAGAAGTAAAACACCCTACAGCAAATGACTGCCCCCCGCCTCCCCTCCCCTGCAGGGTGCTTCCTGACTCCCTTCCCCCTCTGGGCTGACAACCTTTTCAAACTTTTCTCTTTTTTACATTTATCTGCAGCGTCTCACTTGACTGGCTTCTGGACCAGGCAGTCTATGGCACACTATCCAATGCTCCAATTTTGGCAGCCAGAGAAAGAGACTCCATTTCCAGTCTGCCCCACACTTGAGGGACGGGTGTAATCCACCCCCCTTTCCAAAGAAAGACAAGAATATGGTATCTCCCAATAGAATGAGAATATTTATGCTTTCGGTAAAAGACAGGCAGGCAGGCAGGCAGGCAGGCAAGGAAGGAAGGAAGGAAGGAAGGAAGGAAGGAAGGAAGGAAGGAAGGAAGGAAGGAAGGATTGAACCAGCCTGGCAATGGTGTCATATCCTAACATTCACAGGTAGATTTGGGAGCCTTCTAAATGATGATGCTCTGAGACAAAGCCCCAGTCACCCTGCCTTAGCTGCTCTTCCTTCTCTTGCTCTTTTTCCCACAGTTGCCAAGAGGCAGGAGGTGGGACTGGACCAGATGCTCCAGCAGTTGATTGAATACCACTCCATTCCCTCAGGGTACCTGCTTGTGGTTTCATCCTGCCTTCCCTGGCCAATTACCCAGTCCTAGAGTCATGCCTTGGAGCTTTTGCCTGGAACTCATTAGGAACGGGGAGGCCTTAATGGCTGGAGTTGGGGGAGGCATTGGAGTGCCACTGAAGGGATATGCATGAACAGTCCCTGCCTCCCCCGTGAGGAAAAGCTACACCAGCATTAGTGAGTCCCAGGGGATGATGCTATGCTGACAGAGAACAAACGAGCAGTGGCGAAAACAAAAAATGGTATCCCTGCATATTGGGAGCAGCAGCAGCAGCAGAACACAGCCTGTGGTCCCACCTCTTTAGTTGCTCTTTATGGTTTTCTTATGGAAGGAGCACGTCAAGATGACAGGGAAGAGAGGAAGACCTGCTTTATTTTAGGGAAGCTGCAGGGAGGTACGTCGAGAGATCCCTGAGCTTGTCTGGGAGGATCACGCCGACGGCGGAAAACCAGCAGCCGTCTTGGCCGATTTCAAAGCTTCTGTGGAAGCGATAAGTACCAGCCGCTGGCAAGAGTGATCTGTCCCTCCCTTAGTATCTTGCAGTGCAGGGGAGGAGGAGGACAGACAGAGACAGAAAAGAGGTGGCAGGATGGGGGAAAGAGAGAGAGGAATGGGCAGAGAGATAAGAGTGGGTGAGCGAGAGGGCGAGCAAGGGGAAAGAATTCAGGGCACAGCCCCAGTCACGCCTGGTTTTTTTTGGCCCAGGTCATCAGCACAAGTCTTTCTCTCTGGCGAAACCATGTCTCTTCAAGGGAGGCAGGGGAGGGCTCCCACCTCTACTGTGCTTATATCCTGAAATATTTTCCTCCACAGTTCATCACAGGAGTTAATGGGTTACCCATTCACTTCTATGGAAGATCACGATGGGTTGCCCTGAAAGACATCATTGGGATGAAGGCCGAGGCTTTCGTAACACCAGCCTCTGAGAAAGAGTTTGCCTCTCTGCTAAATGCCCAGCCAAGGTAGCTGCTGCCAGAGAACTGAATGGGACCGGTTGACGAGACAGCCGAGGCTGCTGTTGCCTGCCTGTACAAAAGAGTAGGATGCCTTGCCTTGCTGAGTCATCTTCAGCAGGCAGGAGGTGGTGGAGGGGAGAGAGATCTTATGCAGCCAGAAGAGGCTGGTATAGAAACTCCTGGTAACAAGCGTGCTGACAGAAGAGCCTGGAAGAGAGCATCACAGATGTGAGGTCCATTTGACTGAAGGACAAGCAGAGGTTGAAAGGGTTGGGACATTATTCATCATAGCTGTGGCCATATGATCAAAGATGTAGTGGAGCCAGATTTGGAGAGTAGTTGAGGAATACTTGAGGAATCAAGAGCCATTCACTTTGCAAAAGGACTGTTCCTCAGTGGTTAATGCAGACCAACGCAACTGCTTGCATTCTTTTCCATTATGGGGAGGGGGGTGATTACAGGGACCTTCAGAGCAAACATCTCCAAATTTGCTATTACACCACTATGTAGATTGTTAATTCTTATGATTTGAACTAATGCTGTGCAAAATATCAGTCCTGACCATTATTGTTTAGCCACTATAGCCTGTGATTGTAATCAAAACAGAACAAGAGAAAGAGAGAATAAGACACTGATGGTGAACCTTTTAGAGACCTTTTAGAAACCCACTATTTTTTTTGCAAAGTGCCAATACAGCAATTTAACTTAAATACAGGTGGCTGTGAAGAGCCGATGTTGGGTGTCCACAGAAAGGGCTCCGAGTACCACCTTTGGCACCCATGACATCGGTTCGCCAACACTGGAATAAGACATGGCATTATATTTGACCTTTCATTTAAAGCAGTTTTTAAAAAATGTAATATGAATTAATTGTCCCAAAAGGGCTTGCTAATTAACACTTCCTCTGTTTATTTGGCCAATTTTGGCCTTGATCAGCATAGAATGCAGGGCACACAACAATGGGCTCAGGTTATACAGGAAGACAGATTTTGATTGAATGTCAGGAACAACTTCCTGACTGTTAGAGCAGTACAACAATGCAACAAATGACCTCAAGAGGTTGCGAGTGCTCCAAAACAGGGGGCTTTCAAGAGAAATCTAGACAACCACCTGGCAGTAGAGATGGGCACAAAATGAATTTTTTTTTATTTCATTATTCGTTATTCAGTTAGTTACATAACGAAATGAATAACGACCCTAGGGGCAAATTTAACATGAAACGAAGCGAACCGAGAAAAATTGGTTCGGTTAGATTTGTTTCGTTAATGGAGAGGGGCAGAGATGTCTCCTACCTGGTGCTGGTCCAGAGGTCTGGTTTTCCTGGCTTCTGGGATGGCAACCAGGAAAAAAAGCCGATGGCCACACTACAGCTGTAGCGCGGCCATGTGGTCGGCAGTAAAAAAATAAAATTAAAAAGAAAAGAAAAGAAAAAATAATAATAAAAAGGAGTGCCGATCGGTGCTGAAAGTAAAGGGAAAAAAGGCCCGCGCAACAACTGTAGTGCAGGGCTGAACCCAGAAGTGGGGGGGAGGGAGAATAAAATAAAAATATAAATAAATAAATAAAAACGGGAGTGCCAACCGGACCCAAGGGTGGCCTGGTCGGCACCCTAAAATAAAAAATTAAATTAAATTAAATTTTAAAAAACAGTGCCAACCAGGCCCCAGGGGTGGTCAGTGCTGAAAGAAAGAAAAAACAAAAGCCCCTCGCTACAGCTGTAGTGCGGGGCAAGCCCAGAAGTGAATAAAATAAAATAAAATAAAAATTGTAAAAAATTTAAAAAGGAGTGCTTGGCACCCTAAAATAAAGGGGGGGGACCCAGCACCGACCGGGCCCCAGGGGCCGCATAGTGGGCGCTTGGGAAAAAAGTGGTAAAAACAAAAAACGAATTAACAAAACAACAAAATGATTTTTTCTGTGAAAATTCCTGAAAAAGAAACAAACCAACCTCCTTAACTAAATGAAATGCCATTTTTTCTATTCATGCCCATCTCTACCTGGCAGATATTCACTGATTTGTATTCCTGCCTTGAGCAGGGGGGTTGGACTCGGTGGTCTTCTATGCCCCTTCCTACTTCACGATCTGATGATTAATTTTGTTTTGCATACAAAGCTGTAAAATCCTGTGCAATTGTATGCCTTTGCCAAGGGAATCTTCCACAGGAAAGATGTCAACTTTTTTTTTGCTCAGGAAAAGTAATAATTCTGTACAGATTGGTGTTTCTTCTTGAGGGGAAAATGCTCACAAAAATCCCGGGAAAAAACACAGTAAGTTTTCTTAGGAAAAGCAAAGGATCCCCCCCACAGAGACAACTTCCCACAGGGTAAAAAGGAGAGATGTTTTTCTTTGGTTTTGCACTAAAAGCCAAATTCATATGCTAATTTAACCCTTCATACCCCCTGCATCCTCCTCGCAAAAAACACCTCCCCTGGAGGACCAGAGGGAAAGCTCCCCATCTCACCAGTGAGGAGATTTTATTCCAAAGCAAATCATCCCTTCAGAAAAAATATGAGTTTTGTCAAAACTGCTAGAAGGGGAGGGAAGTTAAATACATGCCAACTTTAAAATGGTTGGTTCTCATCTCTTTCTGTCTCCCCCAGGTGGATACAAATTGCACTTTAATTTATTTATTTTTAACCATGCACACAACATCCAAACACACATTTAACATTGTATCTCACTTTGCCCAGAGAGAAGTGTTAACCTTGGGAATCCTGAGGCTGGGATTTATAAAATGGGAAAGTATTTTTGTAACTCATTGGTTTTAATGGTCGGATTACTGCTTGCTAGCAAGAGCTCAGAACTGAAACACATGTTTAGATAGCTCTATCTCTGATACTCTTACATAGTTTTCTCCTTGGTGCCATGATGAGTTTTGTTACTTGCGATCTGGGAATGAGGCACCTTAAAGAAACCAAATTATTGTTTGTATTTCAAATACAATGGATCAGCAGTGCAAATATGCTTGTAATGCGTATTTGCAGTTACAGCTTTTTCACCACTTAAAGGAGCACTGCTTCTATAAATGGATTTCTTGGAGTGAGCACTTTGGCCCTAACTCTTCTGTGTTTTGTCCCGTGGGGTTGAAATTTGCTTCATGTGGAAAGTCCCCATAAGCTGAGAATTTTCTTCCCTTCCTCAGTCTCGTCAAATAGAAGATTCCTTGTACCAGGAGAAAGATGGTATATTAAAATATAAATGGATGAAGGAGGAAGTGGGACTGGATTGCTTCTTTTTCATAATGTGTTGCTGCAACATGACTAAAGAATGCTTCAGCTTTTGAAATTCTGTAAAAATTTGGCTGCATCCCTCTGTGCCATCATTTCACAATCATCAATCAGTTCTACTTTTGTCATGAGGAAAGTTGAAGTAGGAAGTCTGAGAACACTTTGCAGCCCACTTGATGGAGTTGAACTGCTCCTCCCATCAAATTTTGCTCTCTCTCCGTCTTGCAGGCTAAAAATTTCCAAAGGAGAACAAACTGTCCACCTTTTTGCTCTAATACAGTGTTGGCCAAACTGTGGCACTCCAGATGTTTTGGACCACAACTCCCACAGTCCTTTGTCATTGGCAATACAGACTTGGAATTCTGGGAGTTGTGGTCCAAAACATCAGGAGTGCCAAAGTTTGGCCACCACTGCTCTAATACTTTATACCTATCTGGGATCAGGAGCACCATCTTCCATGCAGTCCTGCCCACACATGCAGTAGCACGAAACACAGAAGCTCAGCTCCTGTGGCCACTGTTTACAAGAACAACATTGGACTGTTTGGTGCAGCGCCTTCTCTGTGATGACCCCTCCGTTTTGGAACTCCCTTCCAGCTGCTTTGCTCCATGTACTTTATTTCAGGTCTTGGGGAAAACTTGGTGCAGGTTCAGAAAGGTCATTTTTTGAGTAGGCAGGCAACATGTTTTGCAGTCTTAACAATCTCAGTGTTGTCTTCTTTTCCTTTATGTTGTGGCTAATAGATTAACAAATGTGTTTGTTGCCATTCCTGTATGCCAATGGTACGATAGTAAACAAGAGTAGATCAGATGAACTAACCGTGTAGGAATGGAGCTTCCTAACGCCACAATACCCCACTTGTTTGGATCCAGATGGTCTCAGGCTCACACCTCAGCATTTCCATTATTACAAGGTTTAGGTAATGTGGGATGAGAAAGGCCTTCCTCTGCCTTGGATGTAACTCGTAACCGGGCTTTCTCGGTGGTTGGCCCGTCTGTTTGGAATGCCTTGCTGGTCGAGTTGCTGCAAGCTCCATCGCTGGCATCCTTCAAGCGAGCCTTAAAAACATGGCTATTTAAGGACGCCCTTGGTAACTTCCAGGGGTAACCTTCTCCCCCCCACTTCGCTGCCCTTCCTACATTGGCTTGCCGTCCTGGACACCGCTGTTGATTGATTTATTGTTTTTATCTGTTTTATTTGCTATGGTATTGTGTAAACCGCCCTGAGTCCCCTTTGGGGAAATAGGTGCGGTATATAAGTTTGAAAATAAATAAATAAATAAATATGTTGGACAGCAGCTGCCAGTCAGAGCAGACAGTGCTGGATTACATGCATTGGATAACATTTGGCCTTGACCTTAAGAGGGAATCATAGCTCTGTGGTTGAACATGCTTTCCACGCAGAACATGCTAGAGGCACTTCTGGGCATCTGTTCATTTTGAAAGAGTCTCAAGAGCAGGGGAGCAAAGGAAATATCCACCTGCAGCTCTCAATTGCTGATGCCAGCCTGAGCAGACAACACTGGTAGGGATGGACAAAAATGTTGAACTTCCTCTATGGTGATTTCATGGGTATTGAATGCACATGTATACAGAGAGAGAGAGAGAGAGAGAGAGAGAGAGAGAGAGCTACTCGGTGATCACCTTTTGGACTACAACTCCCCAAATCCACCAGACAGCCATGGGAATGTTGGGAACTGTAGTTCAAAATGGTAACACAGGTCAAACCCATACTCCCAATTTTAACTGAATACCGAGTTCTTTCCTTCTGCTCCCCACATGATCACACCTTTGCACATCACTGAGCATCTCTCTCTCTCTCTCTCTCTCTCTCTCTCTCTCTCTCTCTCTCACACACACACACACACATCCCATTTCTGGATTGGTGCATTCGCTTTTGCTATCATTTAGGTAAAGGGCGATGAAGAGACACATCAGAGCAGGCTGCTCCTGTGGTCTGCCCAGTTCTGCTAAACGGGAGCAGCCAGCTCTGCCACAATGGGCACAAATGAGCAGGCTCGGAGGCAGCCAGAGGAGCCATTTGTAGCTGTGCCAGCACAGGGCAGGGAGGTTGTGGATTGCGTCTTGGTTTCTTCAGTTTTCCCATTTCCTTTTTTTTTTCTCTCCTGATCCTCCCTAGCTCACTTTCTGCTAATCATATTTGGAATATATGCCAACAAATTGTAATCACTGGGCCTTGGACCTTGCCTTGCCTTGCCTTCCTTCCTTCCTTCCTTCCTTCCTTCCTTCCTTCCTTCCTTCCTTCCTTCCTTCCTTCCTTCCTTTCTTTCTTTCTTTGGAGTGGGGAGGGCACATGGCAAAGCATCAGTTTGAAATGCAGCAGGGCTTGCACATCACCCTTCTCTCGGCACACCCCAGACTGCTGATTCCATCTCATTAGTCAGCCAGGTCGGCTAGAAGGTGACTGCCAATTCTCTGGCCCCTTATAGAACATCTGCCTTTCTTCTCCTTGGTCCCTGGTAGGCAAGGCCGTTATTTGGCTCTATAAACTCCAGCTGGCTTCCCTCCCTCCAGCCATCTCTCTCTGAACCACACCTGTACTCAGTGTCTCTTCTTCAAGGTAGGGATGTGACCCCCTCCCTTGCTTCGTTCGCTTGGGTAAGAGTGAAAAATTGTAAATGCTTGACTGCCCGCCCAGAGGAATTTTTGTGGATGGCTGTGCAGATCTTGTTCTCATTTTTTTTGTGAAGGATTTGCAGGCATTTATTATTTATTTACTTTCCCTGTATCCTGCTCTTCTTCCAATAAACAAATATTAGGCAGCATGAGATTTTTAAAAATACATATATAAAATTAAAACAAATTCAAATAAAATGGAGGCATCTGCAAAGATTCTCAGTCATCCAGGTGAGTTTATCTGGAACTTGTGTCATGGCAACTGGACTTCTTTTCTTGAGAGACTGAAACGTTTCGCTGTCCATCCAAGCAGCTTTGTCAGTCTGAGGTTAGTGGTGAGTCCTCCATTTTATAGTTCACCTTGATTTCACATCCCCCTGGTCTGAATACACTCATAAGTTGGACAATGGCCTGAATAGGCTTGTTAGGTCGACAATAGCCTGAATAGGTTAAGAACATAAGAACATAAGAAGATGAGAACATAAGAAGAGCCATGCTGGATCAAGCCAAAGGCCCATCTAATCCAGCTTCCTGTATCTCACAGTGGCCCCACCAAATGCCTCTGGGAGCACACAAGACTGGATATCTGTCTCCTGCAACCACTCCCCTGCATCTGGCCCTTGAAGTACCCTGGTTTTAAGCCTGGAGACTACACATCTCCTTCATGGTTTGTAACCTGTGATGGCCTTTTCCTCCAGGAATCTGTCCAATCCCCCTCTGAAGGCATCCAGGCCAGATGTCATCACCACATCCTGTGGCAGGGAGTTCCACAGACTAACAACACACTGGGTAAAAAAAAATATTTTCTTTTGTCTGTTCTCATTCTCCCAAACCTCAATTTGAGTGGATGTCCCCTAGTTGAGATCCGCCTGGCGCCAACATTGATTACATTTCAGCGCCAGGTAAAAAAACTTCCTGTTCCAGAAGTTTTTTAATTGATACAATATAGACTGTGGGTCCTCTGATGTCAATTTTATTGTAATGATTTTAGTATAAGGTTTTTATTATTGTTTTGATTATTTATTGATATTCTATGTTTAACTATTTTTAAATTGTTTTAATTCTTTTGATTGTAAGCTGCCCAGAGACCTTTGGGTAGTGGGCGGCATATAAGTTGTAAAAATAAATAAATAAATAAATAAATAAATAAATAAATAAATAAATAAATACTGTAAATAAATAAATAAATAAATAAATAAATAAATAAATAAATAAATAAATAAATAAATAAATAAATAGTTCTGGTATTTTGTGAGAGGGAGAAGAGCGTCCCTCTATCCACTTTACTCATGCCCTGCATTATTTTGTACATCTTAATCATATCCCCCCCCACACACCTCAGGCACCTTTTTTCCAGACTAAAGAGCCCCAAATGTATTAGGTTCATAAGTGGACCATGATCTGAATGGAGAAGATGCTAATGTCCTAAACGAATGTCTTCTGCATGCTGATTTGAGGGATCAGTATCTTAAACCCTTAACAACTGGGATCAATTATCCTCTATAGCATCATATACTAATTGGTCATGTAAGTTCAACACACACACACACACACACCACTAGGTGCAGAAATCCAAGTCAAAGCAGATCTGCAAGGTGGTTGTCAATTTTTTTCTTGTATGCCTCCAAGCATTGAAGCCCGCCACTTCCCAAGGTCATTGCCTCCATTATTGTACTGCTCAAACCATTAGGAATTTCCCCCCCTGATATTCAGTCTATGGACAGTTTTGTTCCTGCTAGTTGGCACTATATATCCTACAGGACCACTAAATTTGTCAAATGAGCTGTGGAAAGATGGAACACATTGCCTGCTTCACATGTTATTCAAATTAATCCCACAACTTGACACCTATTTGAGAATGTTTATTCATCATTTTATGCCTTTCTGATTGTTATGCTTTTCTGATTGTACTTATATTAGATGCCCAATACTCTTTTTAAGGCTGGTTTAATGTATGCCCTTGCATACCACTAAAGCAATAAAGTATTCATTTACAAATTAAGTTATCATTTAAATAGGATTAAATTAAAAGAATATTAAAGGTACCATTAGTTATAAAACAATTTTAAAAAATTAAATACCTATTTTTTAAAAAAATACTTAGAAGTGCTGCATTCCTTTCTGAAAATTACAATCCTGCAATGTTTAGAGGTTAAAAATGACCTTAAAAGAAAGATTTTTCACCTGGGTGGATGACTGTAAGAAGACGGCTAAGCTAGGCTCATGAGGCAGAGAATTCCATAAATTGGATCAGCATGTAGTTTGCTCATAAAAATTGCTATTTGGGCATGTAGTTTGTCCCTGACTGGAAAATCTGTATTTGTGCAAAATCCAAAGAGTTTTTAATCCATACACATTTGTTGTTGTTGTTGTTGTTGTTGTTGTTGTTGTTGTTGTTGTTGTTGTTGTAAACATAATCTTGTTCTCAGGAAATTTAATCTGGGGCAATTCCAACTAGACCCAAAAGGAATGGAGAAGAATTAATATTAAAATACAAATGCATTTTTCACAAAACGCATGTTGACACATGTTATCCTTACTTACAGTTTGACATGAAGAAGACAAATCTTCATGGCTCCAGAAGAACTGTATTAATTTTAAGGGTCACGCCGGAGAAATCAAAACTGCTAAACGTAATCTACATCTTGGTTGGTAATCAATGTCAAAAACGAGAGCCAAGAAATCAGAAGATTGTTCTGAAGGAAAACAGTTATGAAGCTGCTACAATCCAAAACAAGGACCACTGTTACTTCTAAAAATGAGGCCCAGCAGATGAAACATTCTGGAACATCATTGCCTACGATCCTAAATATTATTTGGATCATCCATCCATCCGTTTGTTTGTTTGTTTGTTTGTTTGTTTGTTTGTTTGTTCGTTTGTTCGTTTGTTTGTTCGTTTGTTCGTTTGTTCGTTCATTTGGGAGAGCTATGTAATACATAATCTAGAATGCTGGGTTAGGACTCAAGAAACCTGGGTTTAAATCCCCACTCAAGCCGGAGGCCATAGAGCTGGCGGTCACACTCTCTCACCCTGCCTGACCTTGCAAAGTTGTGATGATGTTAATTTAGGGAGAGAGAGAAAGACCATGTATGCCACCATGGGGTCATTGGAGAAAAGGCTGTGGTAGTAATGCAGCATGACATTACCACCACCACAACAAGAAATACACATTAGGGTGTAAATTGTTGGAGTTTTAGCAACCTTGCATGCTGTCTTTAGTAGGCTGAGCTGATAGGAACTTTTCTGGGCTACGGTGGTGGTTAGTCTATCAGCAGCAACCGTTGTTCCCTCTCTGCCTCTGGATTCAAAGAGAGCCTGGCCTCTCTGCTTAGTGTTTCCCCCTCTCTTTGGTCTGTTGACGTCTGTTTTGCTGAAGGCAGTCATGTTGGTCAATTTGCGGTTTGAGCTGTTCAACTGTAAGTAATGGAACCTTTTTATTCTTTCTCCTACTGATGCTTCAGAATCAGTTACTGAGACTGTCAGTGACTGATAATGAAAAAAGGGATGGATTACTCTGGGGAACCTGAAGATATTTTGCTCAGTAAGTCCCTGTACTTCTGCGGTGCTACTAGAAGAATTTAACCAGTGATTCAAAATGCTGCAACACAAGATTGAGCACAATGAGACATGCTTCTGAGTAAAAAATACATAAGATTGCGCGACGAAGCCCTGCAGCAACTTGACTGATTTATCGTCCTGACAGCACGCAAGCTGTGGGAGGCCATATTAATTTCAACAGAGTGAGGGCATTGGTTGGGGACTGCAGTTATGAATGGGGCGCTCACAGTTTCCCGTGCTCATTGAGGAGCCTCATCCATTTCCTTTCCTCCTTCCTTCATGAACACTTAAAACCCAGTTTCCGTTGTCCTTACTTTCTGATGTACTCTGCGTTATCTCCCCGACCAGCTTTGCTGCTACACAATGAAAGCTCGATTGACTGCTAACTCAAAGTCATCCCAACGAGTCACTCTCTGGTGTCCGTGGCCTCGTAGTTTATCAGCCTTAGGGAGGCCACCTCCATACAGTTTGGCCACTGGCTTTTCCTAGACTTCACCAGTTTTCTGGCTTCATCCACGGTCGGTGAGCACATGTGAGTTCTCTTCTTAGCAAAGCTCTTGATTGCCACAATGACATCCGTTCTAAGCATGTGATCCAGCCAAGGAAGGTTTATCAGAAAAAGTGGGTGCAGGACGTTCCACAGGAAACTGGAATCAGTGAAGGCTGATAACTCTAATTTTGTGGAATGGGGGTGGCGATGGAGGTTCTGGCTTTAACTTTACAGCACAGACCAATAATGAGCTGAACCTGATTTGGGCATAAGATTCAGCACCACGGGTAGCTCCTGTGGATCTCAGATTTAAACCTAGAGGCAGGCCACACCCTCCTCCCCTGCAATAAAGGCTGTTCCCTATGCACATCCGATCTCCCCTGATTTCTGAAGCTCAGCAGGGTCGGCCCTGGTTAGTACTTGGATGGGAGACCACCAGGGAATACCAGGTGCTGTAGGCACCTGGAGTAGGAACTGGCAAACCACTCCAGTACTCCTGCCAAGAAAACTCCATGGACATGGAGTCACGGAGAGTCGGTCATGACTGTAATGACACAACACACACACACACACACACACACACACACACACACACACACACACACACACACACACACACACACACACACACATACCTGGGGACATGTGAAATACAGGGGAAAGATGCAACAACATGTTTCAGCATGAAGTGCAGTGGTGTCAAAGGCCAGTCAGCCACACCTGCTGCTAAGACAATCTCTAACTTTCCCACACCTCCAGTTCCAAAATGACTGAGTATTTCATGCTCCCTTCATAACATCTCCTGCTTTGCTGAGCTCAGTGAGGGTGCTTGACCCTTAATGGTTTTCATTTTGTGTTTGTGCAAAGTGGTATTACATTACAGGCATGAAAGTGTTTGTATCAGCATAGCCATAGCTAAGGCTGTATAAGAGACAGCTGTTGGGCACATGTATGCCACCTGCCTGCCTGGAGAGAGAGAGAAAATCCATGTGTGTCAATTGACATATTTCTTAATTAAACAGGTTCCCTTGATTCTGGTCCCATTTCCCAGACTCCTCTTGCACCTCTGGTCCAGACATAGCTCTGCCTATTTTTCAGGCATGCATGCATGCAGTCAAACTATTTTTAACCCCCCCATCTTTCTCATTTAAAAGGACCAGAGTCAGCTTGCATCATTAAAAGACAATATTTAAAGCTAAAAGCAGCAAGTCTTCAAATGCTAGAAAGAATCAAATACATATCACACTCAAAGACGGTAAACAAGAGCAACACTAAAAACATATTCAAAGCATTAAGGCAAAACAATCCATTTTAACAACCCACTCAGGCAGCCAGTCACTAAGGGAAAGTGTGCCTGAACAGCAAAGTCCTCTTCGCCTGCTTGCCAACAGAGAGCACGGACCAGTCTGGCCTCCAGTGGGAGGGAGTTCCAAAGTCTGAGAGCGGTGACAGAGAAGGCCCTCTCCTGTATCCCCGCCATGTGCACCACTGAAAAAGTGGCAGAGCTGAGAGGAAGGGCTCTCCTGATGATTTTAGCACCCCAGCAAGTTCATAATGGGAGACATGGTCGTTGAAATAGCTTGGACCCAAGCTTTTTAAGGCTTTATACTATAAGTTAGAACCAGTGCTTTGAATTGTGCCCGGAAACAGTTTGGCAGTCAGTGGATCTGCTGTAACTGGCGGGGGGGGGGCTTTGTGACCTGTGTAACCAGCCATGGTCAGCAGTGAATTATCCTCCTGACACTTTCCGCATGCAGCTCCATGTAGAGCATGTTACAGTAACCCAGACAAGATGTAACTAAGGCGTGTACCCCACTGTGGCAAAATCAGACCTCTCAAGCAGGTGCACTTGTTTTAACTCGGCAAACGCACTCCTGGTCAATGCTGAAACCTGGACATCCAGGCTCAGAGATAAATGCCCAGAGGATATGCACCACAGATCTCTTCCTTGATCTACCTTTGACCAGGAGCAACTCTGTCCTGTCACCGAGACCTGGTTCTATAATGTCACCAAAGTCCACGGCCTAATCAGGTGTTCACCCTGTTTCGTTCTTCAGTCCCTAAACTCCTTGAAGGTGTTAAGCTACATGACATGACTTCTGGCGTGGAATTCAGTGGGTTCACCTCCTCCTGAGGCGTGGGAAAACAGTTGGCCAATTCAGACCGATTGTGGTTTCGACTTTCTTCCTCTCCTGACTACTCAGTCCAGCTTCTATGAGTGCATCTGAAAGACTATAAAATCCCTTTCTAAAAGATTGTTAGGAAACAAGAGTGCCATCTGCAATCAAAACAACATCAGGCATGCCAACTTTCCACTGTGTAATGCTAAAAATGCCTCTTCAACAGAAAGAAGCTTCTAAACTACAGGGGGGCTATAGTTTATCACCAAGACAGAACATCGCTGGAGTCCATTGGGAGAAGGGCAAAAATATTTTAAATAAATAAATACATCACTTTTGCTTTCTCCTCCATTCAACTCTCCAAACCACCAGTTCTTTCCCTTCCAAATCATGAGAGTCTTGTGAATTATAGTACATTCTTCAGAAACAGATTGTAACTAAATTCTCTGCACGGGTGAGATTCCACAGATTTATAGCTGTTTCCATTATGGAAAGGATCATGATGTATCTGTCTGCCGCAGAGGTGTTTGAGATGCAGCAGTTTTCAGAAGGAAAGAAAGAATGCATTAAGACAAAGAAATGCACAGGCATCCATAGCCAGGCCCTTCTGGGTTTAGCAATTAAAGTCATGGACTAGAACTGCTCTTTGATTTTTCTCCCCCAATTTCCTCCCTCTTCAAATAACCGGAAATCAGCATTTTTCATACCAAAGATGAAAAGAAATTACTTTTTGTCATTGTCAATAACCATTAAGAAATACTGCTCTGTTTGGCTTCCATGGTTGTCATCTGAGTATGCCACTTAAAAACCTCTTCTTTAGTTTAGTTCATCCTATGCTGTTTTTGTTGTTGCTCTGCACCTTGAAGTCAGAACTGAGGGCCTTTTCACACGACCCCTAAGATCCACTGGTCCCTTAAATTCGGACCAGAGATCTTGGGGGTTCGTTTCTGTTCCTGCGTCCCCACCCCTCAGCACTTCCTGCTCCTGTCGGCGTGAGGGGGGGGAGGGAAAAAAGGACAAAAGAAGCCTTTACTAACCTGCCGGTGCCAGTCTCAAGGGGCTCTTAAAGGGGCGGGAGGCAAAAAAACAACAGACAAGCGAGGAGAGCCCGGCACTCTTATCCGCATCAAAAATTTTTTCACCTCCAGAGAGCAGGTACATGAAAAATGTGCTGGGTCGCGCTAAAGTGGGCGGGGTTGCACTTAATTGTCCGCAAACTCCGGAGCTGGTGGGGAAACATTTCTAAGCTCCGGAGCTGGGAGCCATTTGCAGCGCAGCTTAGGGGTCACTTTCAAGGCAAGTGAGATATTTAAGCAGCAGCTTTATGAGTTGCACTCCTCCAGCGAGTTTCCATGGCCAAGCGGGGATTCAAAGACAGAGCTTCTGAGTCCCAGTCTATCATTCGATCCTCTACCTCAGGCCTGCCCAACAGGTAGACCAGAGGCTACCAGTAGCCCCTGAAGGATTCAAAAGTAGCCCGCCAGCCATCAATAAAAAATGTGAGGGGTTTAAGTTCTCCACCTCTACCTCCCCCAACCCAGTGACCACCACTACCCCAGAAAAGGGTCTGCCAGCCCACTGCCTCAGCTGAGCGGGGCAGTTCAAGGGCCATGGCACAGTCCCCTGCTCTCCCTACTGGCCAGATGATTGGCGTGCCACTGTCTCGTGACCAATTGAGTTGTTGGTGCAGAGCGGAGGAAGGGGAGTGGAGGGGACAGCAAGGGGCGGGGTCATGGGCGTACCCACCTCTTTTGCATGCATGGTCAGCCTTACCATAGGAATGCATTGAAATTTGTTCCTTCCAGAAAGAATTAATTGATTTTCAATGTGTTCCTATGGGAAACTGTTGCTCTACTTACAAATGTTTTTACTTATGAGCATATGCTCGGAACAGATAAAATTCACAAGTAGAGGTTTTAGTGTAGTAGCCCTCAGGCACTTTCGTCCGGAAAAAGTAGACCTTGGCCTGTTCAAAGTTGGACAGCCCTGCTCTACCTTATTTTGGGTATTCCTCACCTAACGCTGGGTGTGTGTGTGTGTGGTGGCTCAGCGGGCTAGAGTACTGAAAACTGTCACCTACAAAGTCGGCAGCTCAGTGGTTTGAATCCCAGGTGCCATGCAGCGGAGCGAGCTCATGCTGTTAACCCCAGCTCCTGCCAACCTAGCAGTTCGAAAGCATGTAAATACAAGCAGATAAATAGGTACCGCCATAAAAAACGGGAAGGTAAAACAGTATTTCCTTGCAGCCATGCCGGCCACATGGCCATGGACTTGCACAACACTGGCTGTTCAGCTAAAATACAGAGATGAGCATCGCCCCTAGAGTCGGACAAGACTAGCACGCATGTGTGTGGGGGGGGGACCTTTACCTTTACCACCTAACACTGGAGGGGTTAAAAAGTAAAAGGGTGGAAGAGCTGGTTAACTGGGCAACATCTGAGGTTGCTCATTGAGCCCTCCTTAAGTTCAGAGAATGTGCTGAAATTAACCATTTTGCACCTTCCACCCTTTGTTGCAAGACAATTTCCAAGTTTCATAGAGCATTTGAATTACATTTTAATAAGAAAGGTGGCTTTCAAAAGCAGAAGATGTTCAAACATGCTTTAGTCAATGGGAAAGCACTACTAAGCGGAATGCTTTAGGGGAAAGTAATAAGACGTCTATATATATGCTGAGAAAACAAGCATAAGCCAAATCCTTGATAATGCAGAGGATCTGCAATATTGGTAGGAAGCATTTGCTAGCTCGGTACAAAAGACCTTGTTCTCCTACAGCAATAGAATTAAATGTTCCTCTAGCCCTTTTGTTAGAAATGTTGCAAAAATGTTAAATGTTAAAATTGAAATGATACCCCATACCATCTATGGGGTATTTGGTTATGTCATGACTGCTTGGATTTGTACTCTCTCTCTCTCTCTCTCTCTCTCTCTCTCTCTCTCTCTCTCTCCCCTCCCCCTCTCGCCCCCTCTCCCTACCTCCCCCACCCCAATCTCTCTCTGTGTATGTAATCCATAAATCCATAAATATTTGGAAAGAAGGAAAGACAACACATGTGCAATGTACACATCAATGTTCATGATGGAAGGAAGGAAAACTTTTTAAAATCTCTTAACTCAATAACAAACCAGGGCTAAGACAGGGAGGGTGGGATTCAGGGGAAAACAGCCACACTGAGAAGTGGAATTTATCTGGGGTTCCACAGGGGTCGATCATCTTGCCAATGCTTTTTTAACGTTTATACAAGGCAGCTGGGTGGGACATCAGGGGATCTGGAGCTTCGTGCCATCAGTATCCTGATGACACCCGGCTCTACGTCTCTTTCTCTCCATCTGCAGTGGATGCTGTTCCTTCCCTTGAGTACTGCTTGGGCACTGTGCTGGACTGGATGAAGCTCCCTCTCTTTTGGGGATGGTGACTCTTTGCACTAAGGCTGAGGTATGCTGCTTGCATGTTTTCCCGGACCCAGCGCTCACCATTGAATCCCAGGTGGTGTCTGTGTTCCATCCACCCATTTCCAGCTGTGGCAATTGCCCAGTTGTATGCCTGCCTGGACCCTGGTGTCATCACCATGCTGGTCCATGTACTCATAATCTCAATAGTAGACTACTGCAGTGCTCTCTCTCTCCATGGGGCTGTCTCTTACGTTGATGCAGAAGCTTCAGCTGGTGCAGAATATAGTGTATAGATTACTCACTGGGGTGAGATCATACCATCATATTCCTCCCTCCCCCTACACACACACACTGGCCACCCTAAATGGGCTACTGGTTCTCTTCCGCATTGACTTCACAATGAATTGAGCTTTCCTAGAGGTCACTCCTCAGTTATGGAATCAGTTGTCCACAGAAATTGGCCTGGTGCCCCCATTGGGAATATTCAAACACCTATTGAAAACCTGCCTTTTTAAGCAAGCTTTCCTCAATTCTTGGCTATTTCATCTCGGGCCCTTTTTGTTACCATACGTAACCAGCTTTTACTACCAACCACCTTTTATTTTCTTAGTTTTTATATTACTCTTTATTATTTAGTGATTATAGACTTGTTATCCATTGTCTATGTATTATTATGCCATATTATTATGTCTTTTATATCACATTATTTTATTTATCTACCATTACTTATGTAATATTTGTTATATTTTTGTTGTGCACCACCCAGAGAAGCCAAACGGCTAAATTGGCAGTATATAAATGCAATAAATAAATAAATAAATAAATAAATAAATAAATAAATAAATAAATATTTGTGCTACTGAGAAATGTTGGTTTCTTAGAAGAGAGCATCTACTACCACAGCTACGAACTACCTCCAAAACTCAGGAGGCACATTCATCATCATCATCATCATCATCATCATCATCATCATCATCATCATCATCAATCATCAACAACAACAACAACAACAACAACAACAACAACAAACAATTTAGAACTGAAGAACTTCCAGCTTGACCTTGGAGGGCTGTACCTGCTAACTCCTATCCAAGTGGTGCTGAACTGTCAGCCCTCCAGATGTTTTAGACCACATCTCCAACAGTCCTTTGTCATTGGCAATACAGGCTTAGAATTCTGGGAGTTGTGGTCCAAAACATCTGGAGTGCTGAAAGTTAGATACACACACACACACACACACACACACACACACACACACACTTCCCCCCAATCCCACTAGAGGGTACAGAGGTAACTTTCTCAGCCCCTCCCCTTCAAAAGTATTTTTTTAATTTAATTTTTATTTTCAATATAAATTTTAAATTGCTCTTTTAAAAATCGTGGGATGGGGGGGCAGAATTGCTGGGCTCACAGGATACGAACCACTGCCCTAAGAGCTTATCCCAGAAGGCTAGTTGTAAAGTTACAGAAAGAAAGAGAGAGTGTTCCACTTAGGCCACAAGAAGCTCCACATTAAAATCAGGAGCTGCCCTTGGACACTGCCTACAGGGTCATTTGCCAGGAACCAAATTAAACACCAATCCAACCCTGGCGAATAACATCTTTGTGCTCCCAAACTTTTAGCTCTTCTGTACATTTCTTTTCTACAGCTCAATTTTCCTTTTTAATTCCTCTGCCTGCTTTTATGCTCCTTGGTCCTATTGCGGCATCTTAATGTCTTGGTTTTAATTGGTGCTTCTTGTTTGCTTTAATTTGTTTACTGGTAATTTGTTTACTGGGAGCCTGTGGAAGGAAGGCATCCAAGTCAGACAGATACAGAAATAAAAGCCTTACTGATATGAGAGCCATGAGATTTCTCACTTCACTAGGGACTCAGGAGATCTGCTTAGTCATAGAGACAAACCTAAGTAATGCCAGGCTTTTTTATTCTTTGGAAATAATAATAATAATACTTGTGGGAGTGGCTATTGTTATCTCTTTTTCCCAGAGGCCTGGTGGGCAACCTGAAATCTATTTTGCGCTCAGTGTGGCCTTATCTAATTAAGTCTTTGGAACACCTCCTGCACTCAATTTTAGAACTGCGATTTGCAGGCTTTCCAGGTTTTAACACCACAAAGAGGTCTCCCTCTGCTTCTGCTTAGGTCCTTCCATTCTTTTGATTAACGTTGCAATTTTGACAAAAAGTTTTGAGCAAGGCTTGCTCTGTGACGTTTCAGTCGGTCCTAATAAAGCTATTACCTGACTATGGCATTTGGGTGTGTTTTTTTTTTTTTTTGCCTTGTGGTCAGCAAGGGATTATTATATCAGTTTGTTTCTGGCAAAGCTTGCAAGAAATGCTTCTGAGAGAGCCACACATCAGACTCCGCTAGGGATGTTGGAATATCTAGTCCAAAAAAGTAACCTTCCATTCCATTCATGCATCTTTCAAGTTTTCCCAAGCTCTGCTTGCTGGCCTGACCTTCTCACCATCCCATTTCAAACTCCTATATGAATTCTTTAAAATAAAATAAGAAGCTATACGTCGTTCTAATGTTACGCATTGCTGGATGCTACTGGTTCCCGTCCTAACTATCTCAGCTGGAAAAACAAAACAAAAACAAAAAAACAGAGAACACAGCAGCTGTTGGAGAAATATGTATCCAAAAATTCAAATGGAGATTCATTAATTGCTAGCAAGAAGCAACCAGGAGTTAGGCTGTTTGTCTTCCACAGGTGTTAACTATGCAATATGACTTTAGCCATTAGGAGATAACGTAGTAGTTAAACTGTGATCCATACATTCCTGTGGGGTGTACAAGTAAATGAGTTCATATCAGAATTCCCAAGCAAGTTTTTCAAGCATCTCGAAACAGCTGCTTTCAATTTTTGTGTTTGAAATCTTTGATCTCACATTTCTGCCACTTGAACATATTCCTGTGTTGAAGAGCAGCTGATTGGGCAGCCATCACAGGCCATGAATAACAATCTCTGGCAGTGTTTTTTTAATGGCCTCACATGTACACCTAAGGCTGCAAATAGCTTAACAGGGGTGTTTTTGTAGCCACCAAAGTCCTCTCTGTCTGTTTGTTTTAAGCATGAATGATTCAAAAGCCTTTTCTCCTATCCCTGGAAGCCTGCACAAACATGGCTTTTTAGCACTGAAGGTTTGCACGAGCAGGCCTAAGGCCAACCCCCCCCCTGCAAAAATGAAAGCAACAAAATGGAATTTTCAGACCCAATACAGCTGGCAAATATTGGCCCCTAAGCCCACCATGATTCTGTGTACCAATGTGGATTTTGCAGTCATGGGCAGTATTAAAAAAAAAGAGCCATACTCCCTGTTCTGTCCCTCTGTGACCCTGTGGACTCACTCCACTCTTTCCCCAACTCTTCCTAAGTGGAATTTTGACCAATTTCCATGAGAAATTCAAATTTAAACAGGCAACATGCCACAATTCATTCCCAGACAATACAAGTTTGAAAGCCAGTTTTTCCTTGATGGCATCTAACAATAACAGGGTTTTCAAGGTTAGGGTTAAGGTTAGGGTTAGTTCCACTTCCCCAGGCAGATTGCATAGCAAAGCAAAGGAATCAAACCCAGGTCTCCTGAGTCCTAATCCATTACTCTATCCACTATACCAGTGGTTCTCAAACCTGTGGGTCCCCAGATGTTCCAGGACTGCAACTCCCAAAAGCCTTCACCACTAACTGTGCTGGCCAGGATTTCTGGGAGTTTATTTATTTATTTATTTATTTATTTATTTATTTATTTATTTATTTATTTATTTATTTGTTTGTTTATTTATTTATTTGTTTGTTTGTTTGTTTGTTTGTTTGTTTTAGAGAATTTTTACCCCACCTTTCTCCTTGGAAAAGGACCCAAGGCAGCTTACAGTAATGAGGGATAATATACAGTCCAGTACAATTAAGACATGTTCAAGTACTTGAGAACAGGGAATTGAGGGACATCTTTCAGTATTAATAGTTGCAGTCTAGGTATATCTGGGGACCCACAGGTTGAGAACCACTGCACTACACCATACTTGGTACCATACGCAGCTCAGGATGTCTTTAATAATCTTCTAAAAATTGCCTTCTCCCTCCCTTCCTCCCTTTCTCTATCCCATCCCACACCCATGTAACATCTACCCCCTGAAATTCAGCTGGCACTCTCACTTCAATTTTTTTAAAAAAAAACTATTGAAAACCTGGTTGTATAGAATGGCCTTTCCTGATTTCTCAAACATCTGTGTAAAATTCTCCCCCCCTTTTATCAACCTCCTGCTATTTTTTATCTTCATTTTATCTTAATTTTACTTTATTGTTGTTGATTTATGTGTACTTTGTTTTATTATGTTCCTTGTATTTTGGTTTTTTAAATGTATTCCTTGGTTAGTTTGTCATGTTATTCCATGTTGTAAACTGCCCAGAGTAGCCCTAGGACTATATGGGCAGTATAAAAGTCAAATAAATAAATAATAAAAAATAAAAATAACCAACATATACATTGGCAGTGCCAAATTTGCTTAAGGGCTTTTTACCTCCCTCCCATTAAGTCATTTCTGATTTAGGATTCTCTGGGGATAATCTTGGGGGGGGGGTTCATTGTGAACTACCCCCTTCTTCAATGAGCAGGGGTTAGACTTTGTGGTATTCAGGAATGCCATCCACTCTATTAAATGCCAAAACATTGCCAGAAGAAAAGGGGAGAGATGTTACTGCCACTAAACACAGGGTTTCATCAAAACTATCCTTGTCATTAGTATTATCTGTGCAGTATTCGCAAAGGGCAGCGCTCTCCTCCATCCTAATGAAACGTCGCATATAAAGATCTCTGCTGGATTCAAGAGGTCGATGGAATCATGATTAGCTTGACCTTTTACCAAGATAAATGGTTGCCTATGTAGTCTTGGCTCTGGCCGCGTGCGCATGGCCATTGGTATTATGCCTGAAAGATGCAGTATATAAAGAGTCGCAAGCAATAGCACCTTGTTCACAACTCATGTTTGTTTTACAGTTCCCATGGAACCCATTCTCTTTTGGGGAGCAAGGCAAAGTTGTTAGGGATTGGCTTTCAGTAGCAATGAGTTGAGAAGGTATTTATTTATTTATTTATTTATTTATTTATTTATTTATTTATTGGATTTATACCCCACCCATCTTCCCAAGGGAACTCTGGGCGGCTTACAAGCTGAGAATTCAACAGCTATCAATGATACAAATACTTAGGACACACAAACGAGACAGGTAGATCCTGGATGAGAAGCAGGTAACCCTTCCAATGTTGTTGGGCCATGTAGCCATGTAGCCAGAGAAACTGGAGGGTGGGAGTCACTGGACAAAAAATATCTGCAGGTTCATGGATACTCCAACTCAGCTAACTATTTCTTTGGTCATTTAACAAAGAATCAACGCAGAGCTTTTACACTGGCTCGGATGAATGCTCTGCTGTCAACAATACAAGAGGGAAAGTTCCAAAAGATTCCCTATTCTCATCGTAAGTGCCTCTGCAGGACAGATAGAATTGACACATTGGCACATGTATTCCTGCACTGCCCTTTATATGATGGAAGTAGGGGAAAACTTATTGCTCCTTATTTAAAGCAATTCCCTGGACGGCCAGAGGCATTTTATACCCGCCTCCTGTTATCAGGGCAAAATATATACACTGTAGAATGTCCTACTTCAAGCATGCTGTCTAATGTAGCTAAATTCTGTGTGGCAGCAATTATAATTCGTGCTCAGAAGGTTTCAACAATTGCTCAAGCACTCACAATTTAGGCTGGCTCAATTTATATGGTATTCCCCCTCTCTTGTTCTTCCTTGTTTTGCTGTAACTGGTACTATATGTGTGTGTGTGTGTGTGTGTACTTTGGATTTGGTCATTGATTGCAATAAAGTATTCATTCATTCATTCAACCCAGCAGCAGCAGCAGCAGCAGCAGCAGTAAAGAGCCATCAAGCTGTCCTAAACATCTGATTATGCCATGAATGTGCAATCTCCATAATGTCCAGTCCTCAACAGCCCCACTCATGCCCCATCTCATGGTTGGCCTTCCTCTTTTCCTGTTGCCTTCCACCATTTCCCAGAATCACTGTCCTATCCAGAGAGTCCTGCCTTCTCCTGATGTGCCCAAAGTAAGGCAGCCTCAGATTCAATATTTTCAGAGAGAGAGAGAGAGAGAGAGAGAGAGAGAGAGAGAGAGAGAGAGAGAGAGAGAGAGAGAGAGAGAGAGAGAGAGTTCTGGCTTGATTTGGACTCACTTGTTTGTCTTTCTGGCTGTCCAGGATATCTGCAAAGCTCTCCAGACACATTTCAAAACAAATCAATTTTTTTCCTATTCAGCTTTCATTGACATTCCATGGCAATCGGAAATAAAAGAGTGTGGATTATCTTGTTCTTGATTTCCATTGCCACATCCTTACACTTGATGATAATCCTGACTACCAAGGATCAGTTCTTTCAGGACTACAGTACTCCTAAAAAAATTAAGTTGAAACCAAAAGCCAAAACCGACAAGCAGGGCCAAGAAGCAAGTCTGGACCAGTGAAAAACTGAGGATCCAAAACACACTGACGCTTAGGAGAACGTTTCATAATCAACATTCCAGAGGACACAGAATTCCTCTTATATACTCCTTCCTGTCCACAAAAGCACAAAATCTAGAGAAGAACTTACAGGAGAAGGAAGCAATGGAGACCAGTGACTTTGATGACAGTGGCGTGCTGAATCTGGTCCGGGTATTATTCCAAACTTTACAGGATCTCTACAAGGGTCTGCAGAATTAGGATCGGTATGATGGACAATTCCTTTAAGCTGGAGCCCACACACCAGAGCAGATTCTGAGCCCTTCCAGACCCTCCACTGGAAGAAGGAGGACACAGGGAAACAGGAGGATAAGTTGTTCAATAGCGTTTCCTTGTTCTTTACATCAGCCTCTGATATCTGAACATCAAATTTGAAGGGTGGGTTTGACAATCATAACCATCTGTGAAACATTTATCTTCCAATGTAGAAACAAATTAGTTGCTTCCAATTCTTTCCATGTTTGCTTTGACCCCTTTTCTTATTTGCCACAGTTCTAAGAGAGACAGGTCCCATAGGATACAAAAGCAGGATCTTGTCCTTAGTGGACACACAGTAGCGTTATCTACCACTGACCACACGAGTTGTTCTTCATTATAGTTGGGTTGAAAAGCATTTATTAAATGGCAACATACTGTTGCCAGCTATACTATGATCCCTGCTTGTAAAGCAAATAATTTTAAAGCCTTCATTTCCCAAAATGGACAATCAAAACCCATAAGCTTTACAAAAGACCTGCATATCTATACTCCATTTGTTGAAATGGATAACAAGCTTTTATTTAAAACTATCACAGGGTAAGCAAACTTTTAGGGGCGTTCATGATGTGTATTCACACCTCCAAACTTTTCCATTACAACAGAAGTGCTTCATAGGCCCTGCCAGATTGCAGGCTTTCACAAAGGCACTCCCACACAGACACACACAGAAATAGCTTGATGTGTTCCATTTTGGCAACAAAACCAGACACTCTGGAGCTCCAAAAACAGGTTCCAAAATTTTGGGGAGAAAGTTCAGAGCGATGGAATGTTGGCCGAATCTGCAAGAAAGCAAATTGAGCCTCGTTCAGACTAATCCTTCTCTGGTTCCCCCAGTTGTCTGGGTCAAAGAAGAGACTTTGCAGCCATGCAAATAAGCCAATCTGGACTGCCTTTTGAATTTTCAAGAGGTGGGTAGGTATGGCATCGGGGAGGTGCCAAGAAGAGCACGGAGGGTGCAGTTCAAATGAATGCCATCTGTTGATCTCATCTCTTCCTGCCCGAATGCCATATGGCTGGCATCAGACAGAGCAGAAAATGGTATCTCTCACCAATTGGACTGGGGGTGGGGAGGCTGCCCTGCCCAATTCCTTCCCTGGAGAGTGGAAATCTCAGCCCCGTCTTTCCTTTTTGAATCCAAAACACACACACCATAATGCCAGCAAAGTAATTATTTTCTCCTCTCAAACATTGCGCTCCGTTCGCTGTCGGCAGACAGCTGGAGAGTGATGAATCCTTTTTTCATCAGCGGTAGCCTTGGAATGGCTCCAGGAATGAGAAAGGTGCAAACTGGCACAAGGTTTGCCATTCACATTCACCCCTGGAGGCCGTTTCCCCCCCCCCCAGGTTGCACCATCTGTGCTAAGAGATCTCCACCAAGGAGGCCATAGGCAGGGAACATCTTACGCTGGAATGGCAACAGTAATACAGATATAGGCAAAAGGTTCAGAGAGTACTGCTCTTATATATCCTGCAGAAATATAGCATGGCTGCTGAAGGGATGAGACATGTCATTTTATTTCATTTTATGTCTAGCTGTATTTCTACTCTGCCCTTTTTCCCAAATAGCTTCATGTAGATCACATGGCTCTTTCACTCCTCCCTTTAGCCTGACAACAACACCCTCCCCCAGTAAACAGTGGCGGCTGATGGTGGTTCCGGGGGCAGTAGTATCGCATGTCCAGGTTTTCCTCCAAACTTTAGAGGTGCCGTAGCTCTACTTGAGAGTTCAGATTGCAGTTTTCAGGAGCTATCCAAGGTGCTGAACCATATGCCTAAAACACAAGCTGATAGCTTGGATGCATATAGCATAGACTGGTGGTTCTCAACCTGTGGGTCCCCAGATGTTCCTGGACTGCAACTCCCAGAAATCCTGGCCAGCTCAGTGAGTGATGAAGACTTCTGGGAGTTGCAGTCCAGGAACATCTGCTGACTCATATGTTGAGAAGCAGTGGTATAGACTATTTCCACCTCATTGTCATGGTTCATGAAATAGCTAAAGCAGAGAGAGAGAGAGAGAGAGAGAGAGAGAGAGAGAGAGAGAGAGAGAATGCAGCTGGTCCAAAGTCTCCCATTGAGATTCATCGCCCAAGTGCCAATCTAACATCCATCACCACAATACACAAATAGATTACAAAATCCACTGGACATTAAATGCATTGACAAGTATTAATTTTGAAGGCTTCCAGCAACATAGGAGACTGCTGGATACTGAGTCAGACACCAACAGCCCTCCTGTGTTTGCCACAGGATTTTTCCCTAGTCTGGTCTGGTGATGTCAGAAATGGAGCCCTGGAATACAAGGATGTGCTGTTGAGTTTTGTGTGTTCCAACTCCCAGAAACCTCCAAGAATATTTCAGGAAGAATTTTAGGCATTCTGGGCAACAGACTCCTATATTTTGCTGGCCTGGGGCAAGTTCAAGAGTGGGGAAAGCAAGGCCTGTAGCTTCCAACAACATGCATGCACCCCAGTGATCCTTTAAGTGGAGGGCAATTTAGCATTGCTCTGTCTACCTATTTTCATATTTGAAATGCCTTCTTGTCCAGCAGAAGGGAACTTGGGGCTTTCCCCCAATATTTTGAGTGTGAAGAGCCATGGCATGGCCATCCAACATCTAGGACTGGGTGTGAATGCCTGCCACCCTCAGAACATGGAAGCTGTCCACCCCTGGGTTGGTTGATCACTGTTAGGTTTTTTTGTTTAAACCTGGAGGCCTTTCTAATGAAGCCAAATCAGGGAAAGCCACAGCACAGCAGCAGTAGAGCTTTGCTTGGCACACCTAAAATCCCAGGCTGAAGATTTCAGCCAGAAGCCTGTATTAAGGAGGCAATGCTATTTCTCTGAATTGACTTTTAGTAGCAAACTCAGCTCAGTGGCACAGAACAGAAGCTTTACATGCTGGTCAGTTGGCATAGACCAGGGTGGGCCAATTCCCCCACACACATCTAGAGGGATCTGCCCAAAAGGTGAACCAAAATGAGCACAGAATCAGCAGCCAAGGCAGCAGAGCCGGCAACTAGAAGAGAACACCCTCTGTTTGCTTTCTGTGACCAACATTCACAGAGCCGGCAAGTAGAAGAGAACACCCTCTGTTTGCTTTCTGTGACCAACATTCCTAGATCAAACCCCAAAGGTCTAACAATAGACCTCACTGAGCCTACAGAGCAAATCACATCTATTTATTTCTTCACATTTCCCATCCCACACTGAATCTAAGACACGAAAACCACATTGGTGCACAAACGTCTGGTCTGGTAGCAATCTGGCATGGCCATTCCATCTCATCCAGAGTCTCCTGATCTCCTCTGATATCTTCCAGTTGTTGTTGTTGTTGTTGTTGTTGTTGTTGTTGTTGTTGTTGTTGTTGTTGTTGTTGAGTCATTCTGTCATGTCCAACTCTTCGTGACCCCATGGACCAGCGCTCGCCAGGCCTTCCTGTCTTCCACTGCCTCCTGGAGTTTGGTTGAATCCATATTGGCTGCATCGATGACACCATCAAACCATCTAATTCTCTGCTGTCCCCTTTTCCTTTTGCCTTCAATCTTTCCCAGTATCAGGGACTTTTCTAAGGAGTCCTCCCTCCTCATGAGGTGGCCAAAGTACTGGAGCATCAGCTTCAAAATCTGTCTTTCCAGTGAACATTTGGGGTTGATTTCCATTTAGACTGATCCAAGTGGATGGAAATGGAATATCCTTATGGTTTCACCTGGACATTCAGCAGTGCCAAGTCTGAGCAACACCTTTGCCTTCTGTCAGGGAAGCAAGACAATCCAATGGATTCGAATGCATCACCAATGAGCCAGGCCATCCATTAGGAGGACAGCTTTCCAGACTGAACTCTCTTGTAGCAGGGTTGGAAATAGTTTCCGTGATAGGGCACAGAGCTGGTCTTCCATCTGAGACTTCAAGGATGGATTCCTCTTTTTCAGAATGTCTGCTTACAGAAGACAAAAATAATCTGCTGCTGGGAAGCAAGTCCCGCTATGAAGATGGGAACTTTTATTCCAGCTCAACCTAATTCATGTAGCAATAATATCTGGCACCCCCAGTTTGGGATGGGGAAAACTCCCCTTTGAACCCTTGGATAAATGCTACAAGCAATGCTAGCCGGATGAAACCAGAATGGACCCTTGATCTGATACAACCACATGGTATATTATGAGATATCATTATCAAAACAGGGGTTCCTCACTTGCTGAAAACATTTGACTGGCACAGCAGGAGTTGTGCATGCCTCCTGTAGTTTGTGGTTACCTTGGGCTTGTTATATGAGTGGTCTTTAGGAGGTAAATAAAAGTTTTGTGTGCAGGTATGGTAGCTCAGTCACAAGGATCTCCCTGAATCATATCTCTGGAATGCAAAACAATGTCAACTTCTAATAAGAGGTCCTCTTTAATGTACAGGACAGGAAACCAATTCCAAATTACTGTCACTTGAGTAGTGATGCCATTGCTTCTCTGAGCCTTTCCAGGTAGGACTGGGAAAGATTTCTTTCCAAAACTCCATAGAGTCATTGTTGGATTGTTTGAAGATCAGAGGTCAACAACTTGAAGCCTTCAGGATGTTGCTGGGCCTTCATCATTAACTGTGCTGATGACAACTGATGATTGGGACAGATCAGTAATTCTGACAGGAATCAGCCTGCTTTAGATCAGTTTGGATGAAGTCCCAATTGAATGTTGGAGCTATCTGTCCACAATCTGCCAGGGTTGCTCCCCTCCATTAAGTCTGCAAATTCCATGGACATCAGGGCACAAAGAAAAAAGTACAGTGGTACCTCAGTTTAAGAATGCCTCAGTTAACAAAAAAGATTGGTTTAAGAAAATAAATTATTGGAAATGGGGATGCTGTTTAAGAAAATGTTTCAGTGGAATGCCCCTTTTTTTTTCTGACCTCGAGGATTAATTGGTTTTCAAAGGATTCCTATGGGAAACCGTGTTTTCATTTAAGAATTTTTCACAATACAAAATGACCCAGAGAAGGAATTAATTACTTAAACTGAAGTACTACTGTAATAGCTTTGGGAATTTTCCAAAGTACTGGCTTTAAAAATTTCATACCGTTGTGTAACACCAACAAATTCAGAAAATTTGGCCCATTTGTCATCAACATATAAGGTTCTTGACCAGCAAGGAACAGTCTGAAACTTACTTGTTGGCTTATTTTGCACCACAGGATATTGGCACTGATTCCAGGGGGAGGCAAAAATGGCATCAGGCCTTGCATTTCAGACCAAATCAGGATATGTTCTAAAACTCTGAAGTGGCCTCCAAAGCAAATTGGGAGAGCAGTGCCCAGCTGTAATCTAGAGGTTACTAATAATAATTTAAAAATTCCAGATGTACACAGTGTAGTGCATTGGATAGAACGGTGATGGCAAAACGTTTAGAGATCGAGTGCCTAAAGTGTGATTCAGAACCCACTCATTTTTCGCAAAGTGCCAATACAGCCATTTAACCTGAATACAGGTGGCTGTGAAGGGGAGATGTCGGGTGCTCACAGAAAGGGCTCCGAGTGCCACCTTTGGCACCCGTGCCATAGATTCGCCAACACTCGGACAGAATGATGGACTAGAACTCATGAGACCTGGGTTTGAATTCCTGCTTGGCTATGGAAGCTCCCTGGGGGAGTGGAACTGATAAAACAACTCCTTAGTATCTCACTTAGCTCTGAAACCCTATTATGGTCCCTCTACATCTGTTCTGACTTGACGACACAGAGCAAGTAAATACATACTAAGCTGGTTTGCAACCTCAGGTCGGGGTGAGCCCAGTCTTCTTTCACCTGTGTTGAAGGATGTTTCAGGGAGCAGCAGTTTGTGGTCTGAGCTCAGGGAGGTCACCTTGAAATTCAGAGAGAGGTTATCTGTCCCTGCTACAGACATGTACTGCTGATGACAGCCAGTTGAACCAGCTCCTGCACATGGGTGGAGAAGCCCATCTTTGCCTCAGACAATAAATCCTTATCCCCCATAGCACACATTTTCCTGGGGGGGATCACTCCCTGAAGAGTCTTAGCCCACCCCTTCTCATGAAATAAAGAGGCGGCTAATTGCTACCAACCGTCGCCATTCAAATTCTCATTTTTATACCCCAAGATTTTCTTTTACCCATTTCTTTTCTAATCTCTCTCTTATGTGTAGAGTTGTTTTGTTCTTGGCGGCTCCAGAGGCAGCGTGTCTTCCTTTACAGGAATAAACAGGACATTTTAAAGGAGGAAGAAAGAGGGGGGGGGACGGGGGAGGGGAGGGAAGCCCAATAGAAATGAATCACGCTTTTCATAATTTTGAAAAGCGAGGGAACCGTTTGGAAGCCAAGGCAATTATCTCTCTGCATTAACAGCGCCGCCAGCTCACGCCAATTTGCCACAAGACCGAGCTTTTTGTAGGAGCAACTACAAAAATAAGATTTGGGGTTGGGGGGAAACAATGCATGGTCAACACTAAACTCGGCATTTTCGCATTATTGTTTTTGTTTTAGACTTTAGAGAGGGAATGAACAGGAGTGACATCATCCTTCACTAGGATAGGAATAAAGGCTGAGGGGGATCTTCTTTGAAGATGAGCATTTATTTATCTATTTGCAGAAGTATTATAAGGTGTTGGAGAAAATCATACCTTGATTCAAAGAAGTAGAACTCAGCATTTGACAGGATGGGATTATCCCATGTCACAGATAGGGAAAGCTCTATGTGTTTTCTAGTATGTTTGCTTTTTAATATATACAGAACACAAGCTCTCTTCACCAAAATAATTAAGAACTCAGCAAATTCATGTTCCGAACCAAAAGAAACTAGGGCACAGGTCTCCTGGCTGAATCTGGAGGCCAATTCAGGGCTTTGGGTTGTGTTCCAGTTTCGTCGAGACAGATTTGTGCCCTGCCCAAGTGAGATGTGTCTCAGATGCAAGTCAGTGTTGTAAACCTCTCATTGCCTGATGCTGGAAATCCAAGCTATAGTAGCAATCTCTACAGAGCTAAATGAGAAGGGTTTTTTTTTTTTTTTAAAGGATGTCATATTGAAGAGGGGACAGGTTGTTTCCCATGGCTTCAGAGACTAGGACTGGAGCAATGGTTTCAAACTAGAAAAGATATTCCATTTGAACTTGAGGAAGAACTTCTTGATCGTTAGAGCTGTCTGGCAGTGGAATATGCTGCCACGGAGGGTGGTGGAGTCTCCTTCTTAGAGGTTTCTAAGCAGAGGCTGGATGGCCAAATATCCGGAGTACTTTGATGGGGGTTCCTGCATGGCAGGGGGTTGGGCTGGATGGCTCTGAGGTCTCTTCCAACTCTATGATTCTATGATCCAAGGCATATTGGCTATATAGATCATAACCAGAAAATAAATGGCATGTGTCATATATTAGAACAGCCACATTTTGCAAGCATTTTATACAGAGGAAAACACCACCTTGAAACATGTTTTATGACACTGTCATTTTTAACTGAAATTTTGGACTCATACAGAACCCAGGAGTTTAACTGTGTTCCAGACAGCATCTTCATTCAGAAGGCACAGATCAAGTTGCTTCACTTCCAGATGGAAATTGAACAACGTTCTCAAGCAGTCTTTCCCATTTAAACAGAAACTCCCATCATCCATGGCCACCGGCTATGCAGATAGGGCATGATAGGATTTGTAGTCTGTGCCTCTGGAAGGGCCCCAGTTGCAGAAGTCTGTTTGAGGATTTCTTTCTGCTCTGGATCATTGTTCCATTCTCCACTTCTTCACTCCCTAAGCATTAAACAGCTAAATTCAAAAGTCACTTTAAAGTACGGTAATTTCATTTTAGGTTTGTAATATTTCCTGCCATTATGCAAACATTTAGTTGTTAGGGGGTTATCGCTTATTTATTTCTTCCTCTTGCTTTGTTTTTCTTTTCTTTTTTAATTCAGGGAGTCAGGCTTTCAGCAGCATTAGATGTTATGAAGCTTCCTTCAAAAACACCTTGCCAGTTTAAGACTGTGATCAGATTTCTCCTTCCTATTGACAGATTGCTGGGATCATCTTTGTTATTCTTATGAAACAAGACTTATGAAATTACAATGTCATATAAACAGGATGCCACCCAAAGTCTGTACATGGAGAGAAGCCAGATAGTTATTAAAATTACAATGTTTTGGAGAAACAGCCATGTTTTAAGATTTCTTTTCACCCTCTTCCATCAGGCAGCGGGTGTAATTATTTTTATTGAACCCTTATTGGCTATAAAACTCCTGTTGTACAACCTCCTGTGGACAAAACGCCCAACAAGGAGTTCATAATAAGAAGAGCAATAGACAATTATAGCCCCAAAGCAATGGCAGCTATGGGGGGAAATCCATATAAATGTTCGCTTTTAATAAAACAACCCCAAATGGTTAACTGAAGGGCAAGCTGTTTGGGGATTGACAAAAAATCGACCATTCCCTTGAAAGCCGTAATGGCAATTAGCAGAAGGCCAAATGACACAGAGCATTGGTTCTTCTTGCATGTTACAGAGATGCTGGGACAGAATTGCAAAGAGCTTTCTCTCTATCTTATGCTATGGATCAGCATCTTTACAGAAACATCTTATAAAGGCCACACCTGCCCTCTAGCATCTCATGCTGCCTCTAGATGTCACACCCATTCCTTCGATTGCCCATTATGCAGCCAAACAGCACCACCCACAAAACAAGGGAGTATGAGTAGGCTCTGGTGATGCTGAAAATAATATTTTATATGGGATTTATTGACCAGAAACATATTCTTTGTGTGACATTTTAATGACTTGCAGAGGCTAATTATTGCTAATTGACAAGGTGCTGGGTCACATCTGGGCCACCCCCATGATTGCACAGCTGAGATGCAACCCCAGTACGTCATCAATTATCTGCAATTAGCATTGGCAACTTACAGCAAACCCTACACCAATATGTGTATCTTGGAGCATTGATTTGTCTATTTGTAAATGGACTGCTAAATGTTAATTTTAAAGCTACAGTCTCCATAATCCTCCACTCTAGCATGAGCTAGATGATTTTGGGAGTTGTTGTCTGACATAATGAGGTTTCAAAGCTCTGTTTGCAAATTCCATATAGGTACGTCACTTCCAAGAAGTTCAAGTTGGTACACCTCTTTTTGATTCAAATCCTGATGCTCTGAAGTAGCTCAGGATGAATGATAGTGAATAGCCATTTAACATAAGAACATAAGAACATAAGAAGAGCCATGCTGGATCATGCCAAAGGCCCGTCTAGTCCAGCTTCCTGTATCTCACAGTGGCCCCACCAGATGTGTTTGGGAGCGCATGAGACTCTCTGTCTCCTGATACCACTCCCCTGCATCTGGTCCTTGAAGTACTCCGGTTTTAAGACTGGAGATGACACATCTCCATCATGGCTTGTAACCTGTGATGGACTTTTCCTCCAGGAATCTGTCTAATCCCTTTTTGAAGACATTCAGGCCAGATGCTATTACCACATCCTGTGGCAAGGAGTTCCACAGTCAAGATCTTCTTGAGAGTTTCAAGATTTAGTGAATCTCCCAAATCCCACCCTAACAATCTGACTGCTACACCACACTAACCAGCATCACCCAAAATGTTGCCAGGGCTACAGAATGCTTATTGAGATTTGGACTGGGTGGACAGACAGGAGGAATAAAATGGAGTGTCTGGGAAAAGAGATATATTGATATTAAAAGGTAAAGAGAAGCATCTCATTTCCCCGTTCACCGTGGGAAGCTCTTTCCTTATTTGTTTGTTTTATAAAATTATCTCAAGGGAAAGAAAGACCTTCCTACAGGAATCAATGCAGCAACTCTCAATTCTAATCTCCCTGGCCCAGAAATGTGCAGCCCGCCTCTTCACCTCCTGTGCCTTCTGAAAAGGCCAGAAAGAAAGCAGCAAAGAAGTTTTGTTTTTCTAAGTGTGAAATATTCTTTTACAATATCCAGCCATTCTAATGGAAATTGCAACATAACTCTCATGTATTGCCCCCAGATTGCAGGTTGGGTGGGGCAGAGGCTGGGAAGGAACAGTTTATGACAATAGTTGCAGTTACCTCTTTGTTTTTCTTTGATTTGTATTTGCCTGCCTGTGTCTGGAAATGGATATTATCCTCAAAGTTCATAATACATTCCTGTTAGTCCCACCATCTTCACAGGTGTGTTTGATGAGGGCAAACACTCGTGGACCCCAACCCATGGAACTCCATTCCACTGGAAGCTAGGTCAGTCTCCTTTTTGCTGCTCCTTCCATGAGCAGGCATCTCTCTGCAGAAGCATTTATTCAGAAGATTTAATCTGCAGTATATTTAGTTATATTTTTTTCATTCAAATCCAAAATGTAACTAACTAACTAACTAAGTAAGTAAGTACTGTATATACTCATGTCTAGTTTTTTAGCCCTAATTTTGGGCTGAAAAAAGGGTCCCTGGACTAATATTCAACAACAACAACAACAACAGACTAATATTCGGGTCAATACTTTTAGCCACTGAGGCAAGTGCTTGGGTCAGTGGCTAAAAGCCATTTTAAACACTGTGTGCCACTTCTCCTGACCCCCCCATATGCATCACGGGAGAGCGGCACGTGATGTTTAAAATGACTTTTAGCCACTGCGGCAAGCTAAAAGTCATTTTAAACATCACACACCACTCCCCCAGCTCACAAAGGAGGAGCTGTCAGGCCCTGCTGCATTTCCCACACTAGACCTATACTCGAGTCAATAAGTTTCTCTAGTTTGGGGGGGGGGTTAAATTAGGGGCCTCAACTTATACTTGGGTCGACTTATACTCAAGTACAGTAAGTAAGTAAGTAAGTAAGTAAGTAAGTAAGTAAGTAAGTAAGTAAGTAAGTAAGTAAGTAAGTAAGTAAGTAAGTAAATTTATACCCCTTTTTTCATCAGTGAGCTATAGACCTGCTGGATGGCTCAGCAGTTTAGGAATCTGGCTGAGAACTAAGAGGCTGGGAGTTCAATTCCCACTGTGCATCCTTGACAAAGGCTAGACTTGATCCATAGGGAGGATCCTATCAGTTCTGCAATTGTAAAATAATGATAACAGTGGTGGTGGTGGTGATGTTCATAGAATCAAAGAATCATGTAGTAAGAAGGGGTCTGTAAGGCCATCAAGTCCAGCCTCCAGTTCAATGCATGAATAGAAGTCAAAGGAGATCTCCTAGGTGGTTGTCCAAATTTTGCTTGAATACCACCAGTGTTGGAGTGCTCGCTACTTCTTGAGGCAACTGGTTCCATTGCCGTACTGCTCTAACAGTCAGGAAGTTTTTTCCTGATATTCAGCTGAAAGCTGGGTTCTCGTCTCTTGAGCCCATTGTTGCGTGCCCTGCATTCTAGGTTGATCGAGAACAGATCCTGCCCCTCCACTATATGACAGCCCTTCAAGTGTTGGAAAAATGTCATCATATCTCCCCTTAGTCTTCTTTTCTCAAGGCTAAACATGGCCAGTTTTCTCTCTTCTGATTTTAACCCCTACTTAACCACTGGGAGGTAGGTTAGCCTGACAGGTAGGTCAGTCCTTCCAGCACCTAAACCACTTACATAATACTACCTGTCACTGTATACTATGGATCAAGTCCTAGGGAATTTGTAACAGCTCCACAGTTTTGTCAGGCCCATTATAGCCATACCAATATGAGGCTGGAGCTAGAATAGAGCCAGTTTATTCCCTATTGTTTTCATCCCCACATGGTAAGTAAGATGGAATGCTAGACACTTTGCCTTGCAGCGTGACAAACTCTTATAAGTGCCTAAGCTAGACTGGAAGAGTACACAGAGAAAGGGTGGCTCCGTTCAGCTGGAATGTGGTGTCCACCCTTCATATTGCAGAGCAAGAAAGAAGCTGAGGGTGGTTTGCCTTGTAAACAAAATTTTCTCCCTCTTTCTTAGGCTGGAACAAAAATCCATACAGTATAATTCAAGGCCAACTCAACCACATGGTTGCTTCCTGAATCCTTATGGCCACTATCTTGACTATGAACCCGTTGTATTTTTAAACGATGTGTGAAGATGAATGCTAGAGCAATTAGGTTCAGTGTTATTGAGGTTTCTCCCAACCACTTTACCAATATATTAGGGATTAACAGTGACATTTCACTGCAGGCATCCACCTGCCTGTTCCATTGGCAGGTCCTTTTATCAGTTTTGCCAATGACAATATTGATGTTTCACCTATCATTTCTTGCAGTGTTTCAACAGTGGCTTCATATTTTATCTTGTACTTTAATTCCAGTTTCCTGACTCAGGATTGAATGAACAAGATTAGCATACAGATGACCATAAAGAAGAAGAAAAGAAGGGTGTTGAAAAGAAGGTGAAAGTGTCAGAGGACAGGAAGAAGACAATGCCAAGGCCAATGATGGAGAAGATGATGAATATGAAATAGGGGAGGGGAAGGAGGAGGAAGAAGAAATGGTGGTCAAGTTGCCCTGAAGCTGACAAAAATGATGATTACAAAGATTGTGCCTAACACAGTAAAAAGAGAGAGAGAGAGAGATCGTAGAAGGCTAACAGAATGAGTTTCAACAGAGAGAAATGTAGGGTCCTGCATCTAGGTAAAAAGAATGAATTGCACAGATATAGGATGGGGGATACTTGGCTGGAAAATAGTACCTGTGAAAGGGATCTGGGAGTCTGGGTGGACCA
The DNA here is from genome assembly GCA_029282475.1 of Phrynocephalus forsythii. Taxonomy (NCBI): domain Eukaryota; kingdom Metazoa; phylum Chordata; class Lepidosauria; order Squamata; family Agamidae; genus Phrynocephalus; species Phrynocephalus forsythii. Next base: position 2,743,434 of record JAPFRF010000019.1, read on the forward strand.
CAAATTGAACATGAGTCAGCAGTGTGATGCGGCGGCCAGAAAAGCCAATGCGATTCTTCATTGCATCAACAGAAGCATAGTGTCCCTAGATCAAGGGTAGTGATAGTACCACTCTATTCTGCTCTTATCAGAGGAGGGCGACCAGGATGGTTGAGGGTCTGGAGGAAATATCTTATGAGGAACGGCTTAGGGAACTGGGAATGTTTAGCCTTTCAAAAAGAAGGCTGGGGGGATATAATAGCTATGTTTAAATATTTGAAAGCATGTCATATTGAAGAGGGAACGTGTTTGTTTTCCACAGCTTCAGAGACTAGGACTCGGGGCAATGGTTTCAAACTATAGGAAAAGATAGTCCATTTGAACATTAGAAAGAACTTCAGGACAGTTAGAGGTGTTCAACAGTGGAATATGCTGCCACGGAGGGTGGTGGAGTCTCTTTCTTTGGAGGTTTTTAAGCAGAGGCTGGATGGCCATCTGTCAGAAATACTGTGATGGGGGTTCTTGCATGGCAGGGGGTTGGTCTGGATGGCCCTTGGAGGTCTCTTCCAACTCTATGATTCTATGATTCTATGATTCTATTTCTATGACCCCCACCTGGAGTACTGTGTTCAGTTCTACACACCTCAATTTTAAAAGGTTGTGGACAACCTTGAACGGGTCCAGAGGAGGGCGACCAGGATGGTTAAAGGCATGGAAGCAATGTCTTACGAGAAGCGGTTTTGGGAGCTGGGAAGGTTGAGAGGGGATATGATAGGCATGTTTAAATGTTTGAAAGGATGTCATATTGAATAGGGAACGGGTTTGTTTTCCATGGCTTCCGAGATTAGGACTTGGGGCAATGGTTTCCAATTACAGGGAAAGATGCAATATGAACATTAAGAAGAACTTCCTGACAGCTAGAGCTGTCCAGCAGTGGAATTTGCTGCCCCAAAGGAGGGTGGTGGAGTCTCCTTCTTTGGAGGTTTATAAGCAGAGGCTGGATGGCCATCTGTCAGGAGTCCTGTGATGGGGGTTCCTGCATGGCAGGGGGTTGGTCTGGATGGCCCCTGGAGGTCTCTTCCAACTCTATGATTCTCTGATCCATATGAACATAGAATAATGGAGTTTGAAGGGGCCTATAAGGCCACTGAGTCCAACCCCCTGCTAAATGCAGGAACCTGAATCAATGCAGAGCTGACAGCTGGTTGTCCAATTTTCTCTTGATTTGTCTCCAGTACTTGAGTCCTCATCACCTCCCGAGGTCATTGGCTCCATCACCATATTGCTTTTACAGAAGGAGACAAGGCCAAGGGGGGAGAAGCCAATGCTGAAAACAGTGCCAAAGATCATGGAAGATTATAACAAAGACATTGTGAAAGAAGAAGAAAAGATTGTGATGACTGGCAAAATTAATTCATTAAATAAATAAAGACAACAGTGATCAAGACAGCGAGAAAGATGACAAAGGAAAAAGAGGCAGCAAATAAGACAGCGGTGGAGATGTGGTCAAAGAGGTGCCAGGGAAGAGAAAAACAGCCAAGGATGTGAAGACAATCAAATCAAATCCAATTAAGCCACGGGAAACAATGGTTCTCACTTCGAGACCTCCTCTCAGGGTAGCCAGAGCCCGGCTGGTTCCATCTCCGTGTGCAAAGGGCCATGACCTGAAGCTCTAGCTGAGACCAATCCAGCTGCAGCAGCAGGAGCAGCCAATGCCATTAAAAGCAACAAGCGAAGACTGAGTGCAATGCTTTCTGACCTGGTTCTGCTGTGATGCCTTTCCTTTGGGGGAGGGGTGAAGGTGGGAGGGTGGGGTGGGGGTGCAGTGGAAGAGGGTGCTGCTGCTTGAAGCCAGGGAGCCATGGGGACTGTCGGAATCTCTTGCCATGCATCCTCCCTGCTCTTAAGCATGCCAAAGAGGGTCCATCTGCTTTCTGTCTCCCTGGATTGCCTCGCCTGCCTTTCTTCTGTGCTGTGGATCTGCTTTTGCCAATATCAGAGGCATCTTCCCACCCCAACTCTAGGCCAGCAGCCACTCGGCACCATCCCTTTTTTTCTCTCTGTTGTTCTCCACTCTGCTTCTAAATGCACCTCCCAGTGGATGGGGCTGGGAGGGGGGGTGGGCTGGGGGGTCTGACTGGGAGTGGGAAGGACATCAAGGCTTAAGAGGCTACAGCAAGAAATATCTTTTCCTCCCATCTCGGTGCAAATGGTCCCTTCTCATTATTAATGCATCTTGTTAATGAGAGCTGGGGAGGGGGCCCAAGGAAGGAGGGAATGAGCAGACCAGGTCACTTTAATGAGATCATCATTCATAAGGCGGGGGGTGTGGGGTGTGGGGTGTGGAGTGTACTTTATTCCTGTGATTTATATCCCACTTTTCCCAGGTCCATGAAAACATAGCAAGAGCCTGGGGAAATGCCCGCAGATTTGAAGCAGTGAATCTCCTCCATTCCCTTTGTTTAATTTCCTTTGTTTTGCAAATAACAGCTTCCCAGAATTCACAACATTCTTGAAAAACAAGGTGGCAGGAATTTTTTTAAAAAAAAAATCAGAATTGAGATAACTGAGAAGCATGAGGATTTCTTTGTTTATCTGCTTCCAATTAGTGGGCATTAATTTTGTTCAGTCTGGGAATTTTTTTTAAAGAATTTGCCACAATTCATGATTTTCTTTATAATGCAGATAACAAACCAAAACTTTAAGTGGTAGGGGGGGGTTGTGGTTACGTCCACCCTTCTTCACAGGTTCTGACAAGTTATCTTTGGGTCCCAGAGCCATTTGCTATGTTCTAGACCAGTAGTGGTAAAATAAGCCGAAATAGGCAAGCTTCAAGGTCCTAGATTATGTCATGCTTAATCCCTTTGGTAGAGTCAATAGCAGATTATAGGACTTTTGGTATAAAAACACCCATGGCCAAGTGAGACAGTCCAGGTGGTGTATCTATAGATTCATCTCCTCTAACCAAGCTATACTTAGCCATACTCCAGAACTCTGGGCTTCCCTGGCTAAGCCTCGGCTACTTTTCATATCATGGAACTTCCATATATATGAACTCCATCTACCAAATGCTCTGTCCCTCACATACACTAAACCATCTGTCAGCATTCCATAGCTGCTGGGCAAGCTCAGTATTCTTTGGGCAATTTGGAGAGAAGGTTCTCTTCCACCTAATTGCTTTGCCTAAAGAATTTTGTATGTCTGCAAGTTCTCCGAAGCCCTCAGTCAAGACCCCTCTTTTTCTGCTAGAGATGGGTGGTACCATTTTGGCTGCAAAAGGAATGGTCATGCAGCAAGAGTGAGGATGCCAGGGATATTTACAATAGGAGATAAGTATTAACATCATGATTGGTTCTGAATTTCCCATAGAATGGGAGGGACTTCGACCAGGTGCCTATCCTCTATTTACGTTACCAAAGTGAAATTGTACCAGGTACAATTGGCATTAATTAGCGAGATGGCAATTGCATTCCTGGCAATATACCTCTTTGTGCAATTGACACTTTGTTAATCAGTGACACCCACTAGTTGCCACCAACTGACGCTTTGTTAATTAGTGTGTCTAGTGACAGTTCAGTGCAGCCGTTTACACAGTTTCACTTGTGCCCATTTAGATTTCTGATAAGATTCTGACCACTGAGTTCAACAAAACTACTTATCAAATTGTCCTTATTTAGAAGCAGTTTTAATATATAATACATGCAACTCCTCTTGCATGTTGTATTTTGGCTTCCTTGATGCTGCATTTTTTTCTTTTAAATACTTTGCAAACATTCTGGGCCTTCCATAGGTACTACATATCACCAATTTCCTTTGTGGTGGCCCTAGTAGGGTTTTCAAGGTATGTGAGATGCTGATTGAGTGGTTTTACAAGACACATACAAGCCTGTGTGCGTGCACACACTAACACACCAGTGAATCCCCATGGTTAAGCAAATGCTTGAGCCCAGGTCTTCAAAGTAGACTCATAGAATCATAGAGTTGGAAGAGACCTCAAGAGCCATCTAGTCCAACCCCCTGCCATGCAGGAACCCCATCACAATATTTCCGACAGATGTCCATCCAGCTTCTGCTTAAAAACCTCTAAAGAAGGAGACCCCACCACCCTCCATGGCAGCATATTCCACTGCCTCCCTGACACTCTTTGGGAATTATAAGACACAAAAGCCTAGAGGAATGATACTTTCCTTCTTGTAGACCCATTCTTCATAGCAATCACACTCATGGCCTTCTCCTTCACCCATGGCATCGACCTCTTGCTTACCTGTGCAGGGATCAGGCATTTCTAAGAGATTTCCCTCCTCCCTCCCCCATTTGCTACCACCACCCCGAGAATGAAGGCAGCAAAAAAAAGGAAAGACAAGCCACAAAGCAGACCGAACGAGGAAAGGGAGGCAGGCAAAAGGAGTGCGGGAGGGAAAACCTGGCGGGGTTGAAAGGAACATGAAGTCATCCTGATGCCCAGTTCCAAAAATGCCAAGACAAGATAGGGAGGAAGGACAGCGGGAGGAAGAGGGGAGGCCACAGCACAGCTAAGCTCCTGCAGAGATATATTATTACATCATCCCAGAGAACATTCAGGTTCTGGACAGAAAGATCCTGCACCCGTGGCCGGTGCCAAGCTCATTTTCCAAATGGCATTAAAGGCTCCTCGCCCCCCACCCTACCTGCAAAAACAAAACAGCAATGCTTGCTGCAGCTGCATTTCAGCAGGCAAGACTCTTATAGTGAGAGCAACAGGGAGCTACAGGCACAGGGTGTGACAACACAGTCACCTGCCCTGCTTTTTGCTCTGGAATGCTCACTGTTAATTTTGATGGGGGGGAGGGGTCCACCTTGGCTACTCAAAGTCAAGCTAATCTCAAGGAGATGTGGTCATTTCCCATCAGTATTCATAGCATTTTGTTCTGCCAGCAGAGCACTTGGGGGGGGGAGGTGCTGTACGTTTCTCCTCAGATTGTTTTGTCCCACTTTCTGGCTCCTGTGATCCCTTGTTTCAGCCCTCTGGGGCAGTTAGGGGGTGTGCTGTGACCTCATTTAGGGTAGCATCTTCTGTGGGAGAGGAAGCAATGGTTCAGCATTAATTTCTTCATTCCCCAAGGCTGAAATAGCTAAAAAAACATATTTTTAAGGTTCAGTGTTAGAAAAAAGGGTTTTCAAATACATAAATATGCAGTATTTTAAAATGTTACTGATTTAGCGTTACGTCAGATGAGTGATCAATCAGCAATTTATAAGTGATATGTCAATTCAGTGCTATATCACTTTGTAAACTGAACAAAAAGCAGGTGCTGGTGGGGAAGAGTGTTGATGAAAATGGTAGAGCAGGCCTGCCCAAAGTCCGGCCCCGGGGCCAAATCTGAGTGGCCCACGGCTGGCTGGCCTGCCCCTCCCTCCCCCTCCTTCACCCCATGATTTTTTAAAAAAATATTCCGCCAACACTGACGCCACTGGGAAGCTTGAGGGGCTGGGCGGGCCAGCCGGCTGGTGAGCAGAAGCTTGTGGGGCTGGGTGGGTGGGCCACCACCACCAGCACCGCTGGGAAGCTTGTGGGGCTGGGCGCGTGCACCAGGGTGGCACGCGGGTGGGCCACCGCCACCGGCATCACTGGGACCTTGTGAAGCTAGGCGCATGTGTGGGGGTGTCAGGGTCGGGAAGCAACCGTCCCCTGACACATTCTCAGCCACCAAATCTGGCCCTCCTTAGAAAACGTTTGGGCACCCCTGTGGTAGAGGAAGACAAAACATCTGATGGGAAGTAATGTACCTAGTTTGAGCCTCTTCCAACACATCTTCTCAGAATAATTAAACATTTCTGTGTGAACAGCATGGCTTTCAGGCAGTTCAAGCAACAGATTGCAGTACAGTACAATCCAGAACAATTTTTCATCTTGTCATTCCCACAGACAAATAGAAAGATACACACACACACACACACACACACACACACACACACACACACACACACACACACACACACACACACACACACACACACACACACACACACACACACACACACACACACACACAGAGTGTACTCCCTTCTTCAATTAAAGACCACACTCAATTAAAAACCTTTTGGGAGGACTACACCTCCCAGACTCTCATACAATATGGATACACGGGGCATACTGGGAGATGTAGTCTCTTGCTGCTGAGACCTGGCACCACTGATTTTAAAAAACAATCTGTTTTGAAGAGATCAAATCTAGTTTTCATTTGTTTTCATTTTTGTTGGAAACCTTATAGCAAGCAAAACTTGATAGTCCTTCAGGTGATAGAACATTATTTGTTCTTTGCTGCAATAAAGTAAAACAGATTAACCTCTCCTGATTCCCATCCCAGTTGTGATATTTTGTTAAATCCTTATTCTATCTTTCGTCCTATGAATTCAAGGTGACATATATAACTTCCTCCCTTTCCTCACCCTACCCACAGAACAACAGTGCAGGGGGATAAAGCAGAGATAGAGCTTGACTAGTCAAAGCAACCTGGTGAGTTTTATACTTTAGTGTGGACTAGAATGTTGGATTGAGATATGAGTGATCTAGGTTCTTGTCTCATCTGAGCCATGAAACAGATCATCTGACCATGGATTTTATTATAGAAATCAAATTACACCCAACCCTTCCAAGATTTGAACATGTGCCTTCAATCTTAGAAACAAGCAGGCATCTTTGAAAATTCAGGGTACCAAGAAGGGCATCTAAATCAGTGGTTCACAACTTTGGGTCCCCAGATGTTCTTGGATTAGAACTCCCAGAAGCCTTAACCATCAGCTGTGCTGGCCAGGATTTATGGGAGCTGTAGTCCAAGAGCATCTGAGAAACCCAAGGTTGGGAACCATTGATAACTGTCAATACCTAGGTGTTACTTTGGATCATATACTAACCTGTAAAAAACACTGCTAAGATACAAAGCAAAACGTCTCTGCAAGCAACCACATTATTCAAAAGCTATTGGCAACCAATGGACACTGAACATTACAGCTCTGCCCCTATGTTATTCCACAGCCAAATATGCCATCCTGGTGTGGTGTAGTTCAGCCCATGCAAAAGAAGCAGATGTAATACTCAGTGAAAGCTATAGAATCATTATTAGATGTCTGAAGCCAACCCCTACTGATAAAATCAATTACCTAGCAGGCATTGCACACTGTGACTTATGGAAAGAGGTAGACATTAACGGTGAAGCATGTACATCAAATGCTGATACACTCTTCAACTACCATCCTGTTCCTTCCAGATTATAATCAAGGGAAAGTGTTTTCAGAACATCTGTAAATCTTGAGGGGACAGCAAAAAAAAATGCCAGGACTATAATGTAGAAAGAAAGAACAACCTACCCCTTAAAATGACTGGAAAGTCTAGCTTCTGGCCAGACAGAGAACAGGGGGACTTGGAAATCATTTCACATGCTATTGGCAGAACCAAAGTGAACCTAAGAAAATGGGGTTGTCACATTGACACACTCCTCTGCAAGTGTGAGAAGAACAGACAACTGCACGCCTATGTCAGGGACCACTATTCCTTTCAACATGTGCCATGGAAAGTTTGATGGCAGCCGCCCAAATGGTCTTGATATTGGGCAAAAATTATCCAATATGTTTTATTAATTATACAACTGTGCTTCTGGCAAGCAGGCAGGCAAGCAGGCAAAAAAACCACAGCCCAGTGGCTGCTGTGTCAGGAGGGTACCTGGAACTGTCCAAGGTGCTAAGCCCCAGTGTTGGACTTGCCTCTTAGTCCCTTGGAGAACATGGAGCCATCAGCCTCTGCCAGAACTCAGGTTGCAAATAACAACATTATGTCAAAGGCATTACTTTCTGGGGCATCAAAATACCTTCTGGGTGCAGGTGCCCCCCTCCCGAAGTCAAGGCAGCCTCCTCACGGGGAGGCTTGTTGAGCAGCAGATCGTATGCTTGACAAACCCTGCCTCACCCTTAGTAGCGCAACATGTGTCATAACATTGTTACAGCTCAGCCCAATTTGATTAATCTCACTGGCGTTTTCTTTTTAGTTATGGCTGGTTCTTTTGAGAAGTTTATTGCTGTTGTCATTGCTGAAGCCGTCTCTAATCTGCCTTCCTCTCCACCCTTCCCTCCCTCCCCCTCCTATTTTTATCTCCGTATAAATAGCCTATAGGTGTTGCTATGTTCTGTATGCTGGCTTCGTTGCAGCCTTTTCTCTCTCTCAATCTCTCTCCCCGCCCAGTTTAATAACTTGTTCTGCAGCTTTATTTTAACACTTCCACTAATGCAATAAGGGATGAGAATACGCAAGTAGCATCATCTCCCTGCCAAAGCAACCATTTCAGAGGAGACATGAGTTGGAGTACAGAGCCTGGGAAGTGGGTTTCTGCTGAGAAAAGGATTGTCTTATGATAAGAGCTCTGTTTATCCTCCTTGTATTTCATTAGGAACATCATGGGGACGTCATGACCAGCAGGGTCCTGGTCCATCATCTGGCAACAGCTGTGAAGAAGCCTGCTTACTTCCTCTTGTCCTGAAAAGAATACTCAGCCCCATTGGGTAGTTGTTCAGGGGACACAGAGGCAAAACCATGTGTTGCAGTGTTCTTGACTTTTCATATCGTACATGCCACCAACCATTCAATAGAGCCCAGCCCTACCATAGCAGAAGTAAATTGCCAAGAAGCTCTCCTTCTCAAGAAGGACATTTCCTCTATTTACTTTCAGCAGCAGCTCCCAACCTTGGTTCCCCCTCTTATCAGACTTTTCTGGGAGTGAGAGTCCAAGAGCCAAGGTTGGAGAAACCACTGCTCTTCAGGGAGTTAACGGACCAGGTGAACAGAGGGAAAGAAGAAACATTAGTGTATTAAAAGTTGCCGAGGGTCTCTCCCTTCAAGCCCTAAGGTCTGATATGGGCAACCCATACCAAATAAGTTTGACAGGAGCTGATCTATAACTAGCAATTGCTTCCTGATTGGCTAAATTTTTGGCACATGTGAAACTGATCTATCTGGAAAGAAGAGGGACATCTGGCTATGGGTACCTGCTAGACACATTGGGTCTATGCTGAGGCTACTTGTCTTTCCCTTCCTTTTCTCTGGGAAAGGGGCGCTCATTTGGCAGAGAGTTGCAAAGGAGCCTTTCCATCCACAAGGACCATAAGTAGGTTCCTCCTTCTCTAGCAGCCAAAGGTTGTACCCCCCTCAATAGGAGCACCTTGGGACAAAGCCCCAGCTGCTCTTGCCCCAGTGATGGGCAAAAGACTGGCAGGTGAACCTTTGACACTGCAGAGGGATTTCACCTCCCAGAACCCCCATCCTGTACAGCCAAGAATAAAGAGCGATGGGAATTGTAGTCCAAAACATCTAGAGGGGCAAACGGTCAGCACAGCGACTGAGGGAAATGCCTGCAGTGATGGTTATGGAAACCGTGCATACCACCAAGACCGCTCCTTCTTCCCATCAGTGGTATCTCTGCTGCTGAAAACCAATTGCTCTTCAAGCTGGACCATCAGCATTTGCATTTAACCCTAATTTTGGGCTTCCCAGTTGTTTTGGACTTTTAAGTCTTCGAAGGCTCACACCACGAGACTGATGGTAAAGAATTGCGGGGATTGTATTCAAAAATATCTAAAGGGTCAAGTCTCCCCTGCCTCCCCTCCCGCACCTTGACTCCTAAAAGTCCTGGCTTGATACCTTCTGCTGCCTAAGTGTTGCTATCCCCACCACCACCACCACCAAGACTTTCTTTCTTTCACACAAGTATGTTCACTAGGTACAGTGGCTCTCCTCCATGCCATGAATAGCTGTGCCTGGGTAGCTCCTTTGGTCAGAGCACCAGGCTGGGTGGGTGTTTGATTCCCCACTGTGTTCCAGAATCAGGCAATGTAGCCATGGGCAACCTTGTCAGCCTCAGAATGGCCCCACAGAAAGAGAAGTAGAAACCACTTTCGAGCACTCGATAATAAGAAAAACTCTGGAAAAGTTTTGCCATAAATCATAATTGATATCATTATTTATTAATGTAGTTGAGCTCTGCTTAGGGCAGCTTGTTCTCCATGAACTTGTCCAGTCCTTTCTGAAAGTGGTCAAGGCTGACAGCTGTCACCACTTCTTCTGGCAGGGAGTTCCATAGACCAGTGATCCTCTAGGTGAAAAAGTACTTTCTCTTATTTGTTTGAGATCTAGCACCCAAAAGTTTCATGGAGTTCTTAAAAGCAAAATTTATGTAGAAGGAAGTGGGAACCAATAAGTTATTCATACCCTGCTTATAGCTTGTCATTCCATTCTTTTCTTAAAGAAAAGATCTCCCTCCTTACATTACTCCTTCACTAGTTCCCCCTTGTGTGACTTGTCTTTTTGGTTTGTAAGACTGATGACAGGACATCTTTCTCTTTCTCTTTTTTATTGATGGGACTCACAGGGAGATAATATTAATCAAAAAGTCGGCTAAAGATATTTTAAACAGATAAATAAGCAGTTACACCCATCACTGTTCTGTGTTTTACTGTAAGCGGCCAGTTTTCTAAACAGGCAGGGTACCTTATCCTGAAATACTGCAGGTGAGGTACCCCTCCTAGAAGAAAGACTGTCCTTGATATTTGCTATTACCAGGCTCCGTCTCTCTTCCTACTTGTATTTTTTTTTAAAAAAAGTTCTCTGATTTTTGGCTCCGATGATCAATCTTCTGTCTTGACTGAGGTAACCTTTTCCATTCCCCCAAGGCTTCCTTTGTCAAACTGCAGTCCTCTCACCTCTACCCAAATCTCTCTGCTGTCAGAAGCATTCCCTTCTCCCTTACCCCCATGGTCATGTGAACACTTTCCTAAAATCCCAAAACTTTCTATGTCCTCTGCTAATTCCTTGTCTTTATGTGATTAGAGTATCGCATTGATCTCTCTCTCTCTCTCTCTCTCTCTCTCTCTCTCTCTCTCTCTCTCTCTCTCTCTCTCTCTCTCAAGTTCTCCCTTTCAACAAAGGCACTCAACACTGTTTATATTACAGAACTAGCACACTGTCTAATGGTCATGATTGTTAAAGGGTGTGGGGAGAGACAAAGAGGAGAATGAGCAGATCTGGGGAACAATTCTTATACTGTGTTATGCAATTGTCATAATGGGAATGCCAAATATTCACTGCAGGATGTGGTTCTGGGAAGAGGAAAAGCGATCTGGTAAGTAGTCCCAGTTAGGGTGCTGGAAAGGGTTCATTTTTTTCACTTTTCCATGAGAGAGATTGGCCTCTAGCAACACTAACACACTACAGAGCTTTGAAATAGTTGTAAAAATGACTATCCAATGTGTATGAAATTTACGATGCACTAATCTCACTGTTAGTTGCAACACAGTGCTTTAAAAAATATTCCTAACTCTTTTTTTTTAAAAAAAAACCACCACCAAAATCACCCAGAATCCCCTACAGACACAATATATTTATTTGATTTAATTTCCTTCTTCCCTTTCTCACAGAACTGGGACCTAAGGTGACCCATAACATGTTTTAAAAGCGACATTAAAAATAAAAGCACCAGCTACTTTGCTAAAACACAGTTAAATGACTTATGCTAAAGCGCTGCCTGAAAAGGGATTGAAAACCTTGCTCTTTCCAGAGGCCTTTGGTGACCAAGTTTAATTTATGCAGTTACTTAGTTTTTGTTTGTTTGTTTGTTTGTTTTGTTTTTGTTTTGTTTTTGTTCCCGCCATTCGCCATTTCTGCTCACTCTGGAAAATTAGCTGTATGGCTATCGAGCCTTTTTCGCTAGAATGCTAAGGGTGCCAGAAGTGTTTTTAACTTGTTGTTTTGATTGTTATTGTATTCATTGTCTATTGTACCTGCCTATTGTATTTTGTACTGACGACCACTGTTTGGTCCGTCCATTGGAAGCCGCCCAGAGTTCCTCCGGGAAGATGGGCGGGATATAAGTCTAATAAATAAATAAATAAATAAATAAATAAATAAATAAATAAATAAATAAATAAATAAATAAACAGTTGAAAATGACCCTCCCCAAAACTGCTGTGTCCTTAAATAAACATCACTTGTTGTTCCAAAAGCCATTCACATATTAATGTCACTGTTAAAGCACCCACCCCACACACATGAAGTTGCACACAAAAATACCTAAGACTATGGGTGAGACCTTCATAGGCTGCTAGTAGAAAAATAAAAAAAGTTGCTGAGCTTTTGAGAGGACAAGCCCTCTTTTTCAAAGCAGGTATAAAAGTCCAAACATGGCAAGGGATGTAATTTGCCAGGAGAGAGTTCTTAAAAGTTCACTTGGCAAGATGGATGCCAGGCTTCTTCTTGGAAGGCACAGAGCAGCATGGTCTGATAGAGCTGGACTTAACAGGCAAATCTCACTGACAAAACACCTTACCATGACATCCTCTTGGACCAGCATGACTGGCCAACTACCCACAAAATCAAAGCTCCTCCTCATCCTCCCCCTTCTTGTTGCCTTTTCTTTTCTTTTCTTTTTTGGCCTGTTTTTCTACCTGAGAAAAGGCCAAATTCTGCACAGCCCGATGCCCTTTCAGAGGAATCTTGCTCAAGAAAAATGTCATTTTGTACAGGAAATCCCAACCATGTTGCCCAGATGGGCATTGCTTCTGGAGAAAAAAATGGTGACAAAACATCTAAGAAATGCTATTTTAGGTTGCATTAATAGAAGCATAGGCTCTAAATCCTGCAAGGTACTAGTGCTCCTCTATTCGGCACTGATGAGACCTTATCTTGAGTACTGAGTCCTGAACAGGAAGGGGGCAGACAAGGCCATCATCCAGTCCACATCCCTGCTCAGTGCAGGAATACAAATCATAGGATATTTGCCAGGTGTTTGTCCAAATTTCCCTTGAATGCCCCTGGTGTTGGAGCCCTCACCCCCCCTCTTGAGGTCATGGGTTCCATTGTCATACTGCTCTAACAGTTAGGAAGTTTTGCCTGATAGTGAGTCGAAAACTGAGTTCTTTTAACTTGAACCCATTGTTGCACATCTTGCCCTCTGAGATGATCGATAATCGATCCTGCCCCTCCTCGGTACAGCAGCCCTTCAAATATTTAAAAAGTGCTATCATATCACCCCTCAGTCTTCTTTTCTCAAGGCTATAGTTATTGTTAGATGAAAAATTTCATAAGTTGATGATGACCACACAACCAACAGAACCCTAGGGAAAATAACTCTGTATTGAAGTTGAAAATTCTGTTTGGGAGTAACGGCTCAAAATGATTTCTGACACAATTTTTTTCCTGGCCCTACTTGCAAATCCCTGGTATTCTCTGCCTGTTACCCATCCAAAGCTAGATGGCAACAGTCATTACAGAATAGAAGCAGTGACGGCAAACCTTCAGCACGCCAGATGTTTTGTAGCACAACTCCCACAGTCCTATGTCCTTGGCAATACATGCTTGGAATTCTGAGAGTTGTGGTCCAAAACATCTGGAGTATTGAAGGTTCACCACCACTGGACTAGAGGTTCCAGTGAAGCCACTGTGGGTATTACTCTAAACCACTGGTTCTTAACCTGTGGTTCCCCGGATGTTCCTGGACTGCAACTCCTAGAAATCCTGGCCAGCTCAGCTAGTGATGAAGACTTCTGGGAGTTGCAGTCCAGGAACATCTGGGGATCCACAGGTTGAGAACCACTGCTCTAACCTTAAAAGGTCTCTCCAAGGCCTTTAGGAGCATGGTGGCTCAGCAGACTAAGGCTCCAAAAACTTTCGGTGAGCTCCTGCTGCAAACCCCAGCTCCTGCCAACCTAGCAGTTCGAAAGCATGTAAATGCAAGTAGATAAATTGGTACCTCTGTAAAAAGCGGGAAGGTAAAACAGTGTTTCCTTGCAGCCAGGCCGGCCACGTGACCATGGACTTGCACTACCCCTAGAGTCAGACACAACTAGCACGTATGTGCGGGGGGGGAAACTTTACCTTTTACCAAGGCCCTTTGGGTAGCTAGAATTCAGCACCTTGGACAGCTGCTGGAAAAATCAGGCTAACCTTTTTGCACAGATTCAGCACCCCTTGGACACTGGAGCCCCCACTCTCTGTGGCCAATGGTTCGCTTTCATCACATCTTGTTCTTTCCATCGGAACCCATGACTCTCCTTCGCTTCTAGAAACCTGCTTGTGTGCTCTGAAACCCCCTATTACAGAGGTTTTGGCACTGTTTAGCTAAATATGGACAGGAAAAGTTCACTTCTCCTGGAATTCACTAGGTGTGAAAATGTCATTTGACCTTGCCAAATCCTAACTCCATCATCTTCGCTTCCAAAACCAGATGAGATGTCACAAGAGTAGCACTCCAAGGCACAAGCAAGCTGCTTAGCCCTGCTCTAACTGGTATATTGATATTGTCAATATCCACCACGCTTTTTAACATTTATGTTAAGCTGCTGGGGGAGGTCATTGGGATACTTGGAGAAAGGTATTGTCAGTTCGTGGATGACACGACACCCTATCTCTCCTTTATGGGTCAACTTCCTGTTTCTGAGGTTTTTTATCTGACATAACGTAGATTGTGGGTCCTGGTGGCAAATTTAGTGTTTTGTGTTTTAATGTTCTTATTGTTTTTAATTGTCCATTGCCTTTTTAATGTTTTAACTGTTTTAACTGTTCATTTTTATTGTAAGCCGCCCAGAGACCTTTGGATAGTGGGCAGCATATAAGTTGTATAAATAAATGTATAAATAAATAAATGTATAAATAAATAAATAAATAAATAAATAAATAAATAAATAAATAAATAAATAAATAAATAAATAAATAAATAAATAAATAAATAAACTTTTACCAGGTGAGGCTTATCATCCAACTCCATCCACATTTCGATGTAGGTGCCCTCAGGAACTGGTACATATACTAGTCATCTCCAGGATCAGATATCTATTTTATTTATTTTATTTCAGAGTATTTTACCCTGCCTTTCTCCTTGGAAAAAGGACCCAAGGTGGCTTACAGAATGAGGGATAATATACAGTCCAGTACAAGTAAGACATGTTCAAGTATTGAGAACAAGGGATTGAGGGACATCTTACAGTGCTCTCTACATGGGCCTTCCTTTGGAGACTATAGTGGGTCTAGAATGTGGTGGCCGCCACACTGGTGGTTGGTGTGAGAAAATTTTATCACCTCACTCCAGTTCTGGCTCACTTCCACCAGTTTACCTGTTGTGTCATGTACCAGGGTCAAGGTTTGGACGCTTACATTTAAAGCCTTCCATGGTTTGAGACTATGCTACATGTTGGGACTAGGCTCAAAACCACGGCGGGCTTTCCCCCAGTGTCATCTGCCCACTCCACCAGATCCTCTCAGGCTATGCTTCTCTGGGGAGCCACTCCAAAGGTGGCCCAGAAGTCCATCTAGGAGAGGTTGGGCCTCCTTTGCAGTGGCACCAACTCTGAGGAACCAGTTCCCCAGCCCCCACCCTCCTAACCTTTAGAAGGGAAAGCACTTCAAAGCAATGACCCTGCCTGATTTCATGCTTCATGTCCTTCCCCGTCACAGAGATAACATGCATCTTGGTATCAATGATATTTTTTCAATCGCTTGTTTGTAATGTTATTGTTCCATGTCTGTTCATTTTATTATATTGAAAACCATCCATCATACTAATGGGGAAGCACAACAAACAAACTACTATTACATGACAGTACCTTGGAATATGTGAAAAAAGGATGGAAGTTAAGATTGGCCCCAGCACAGGGAGTTTTAACAATTAGGCGCTGGTTCCCTACCATTAAGGAATCCTGCAAGGAGACTAACAGATAAGAGGGAAATGCAAAACAAGACTGATGTCTCAGCAATGCCCAAAAAAAGACTCGAGATATCATTCAAGGGAGGAGGGGGAAGCGGAGAAAAATCATACCTCTGCCAGATTCTGTGGATGCCTCTATAGCTTAGAGCACAAAAGCCTCCGTAATTGACAGGGCTGTGTAAAAGCAAGCCTTTACTGTTCACCAAGGCTCATGCAAAATCTGAAAACAAACCAGCAGCAGAGTCTAGAGAGAGAGAGAGAGAGAGAGAGAGAGAGAGCGAGGCTGGGCCTTCAATCACACACAATGTCTTTCAAGTGCACATTTGCTTGTTATAATGGCAGCAACGACACCTGCCTGGAACGCGATGCGGTGTGCAGCGCGCAGGGCTGGCCCATGACATTTTTAGGGACATCTGGAAATATACCCTCTCCTTTTCGCTCTCAAAATACATCCACTCCAAACGTACTGTTTCACCTCCTTGTTGGGCAAGAGAAACAAGAATAGGCTGCTGCAAAGGCAGAGATCCTCGCCCTTATACACAGAGAGGATAAGGGCAGGAATCTCAGAGCTGGCCCCACCATGAGAGTGAAGGCGTTGCCCCCCACACAGTAGATCTGGGGTGTTAGGTAATTTGGTGGTGGTGGCATTTCTGCTACCAAGAAGGAGAGACTTGTGAGAAAACAGCATCAATGGCTTTAGCAAATAGAACCTGACTTTAGTAGTGGGATGTGGAGGTGCTTTTTCCTGCCCTGGCTAATGCAGACTGTATTGTCCAGTGGGCTCTGCCTATTCTAAGGGCCCAAATGAATAAATCAAATGAACATAAAATCATGATTCCTCCTACCATCCAGAAACTGAGCTCACAATGCCTTTGTCCCAGTGATGGGTAAACCTTGACTTACTACCAGCTATGGAGGAGTGAGTAAAATGACCAGCCGGAAACACTGGCATGGGGAGGCTAGCATGGAGAGGGAATTGGGGGTGGGGTGGTGGAGAGAAATCAAAGAAAAGTGTTCTGCTTATATACCGCCCCATGCCACTTCAAGTAGTCTCTGGGCGGTTTTACAGTTTAATAAAAGTATGCAAGCTACACATTGCCCCCAACCCCCAGCAAGCTGGGCATTTAACCACTGTGCTACAAGGCTCCTTGTTAAGGTTGCTGATTTTCCAAGTCTATTTAGCAAATCCATGCTACCTGAAAGCAGCAAGCTAGCACTGAGGTGACTACATTTTATAATCCAGAAACTCATGATTGGATTTTTAAAAAAACTATTGCTTGAGGAAACCCATCCAGAGTAGAAAGAGCCCTAAACACCATTCAAAGCTGGTTTCTGTATGGATAGGTCTGGGCAGGCATTATGGAGTTCTGCCTTATACTAAAAGAAGGGAGAAGGAACAAGATGCGATCTCACAGCCAGAAGGAGGAAGGAGACTTACGTATCACTCTACCTGTAGATCGAGAAAAGATAAGTGTTCTACCAACACCCCCACTGATCTGGATCAGTTGACAAATCCTCTGGTGCTCTGCTCCAATCAGGTTGTGCTGTGGGAGATGACGGACACTTACTAAGAAAACATGAGCCGTCATACTCTCATTATCAGGCCAGAGCCCATGGGATTATTATTCTGAGGATAATACAAGGCACTGGGAGTGAGGTAAACGTCCATGAACTGCCTGACAAGAATGAGGGCAATCAGTGTGACAAATAAATAAATTGTCCAGAAGCACTGACTGTTCAAAAAAAAAAAGGGCAAATTATTGTACAATGCCTCAGCTGGTAGTGACAACAGCCACCAGCTGTGATGGTTTTATTGCTCCTAGTCATGCGGACTTCAAGAGTAGTGTAGTGAGTAGAGTTTTGGGCTAGAAATCGGGAGACCTGGGTTTGAATCTGTGCTTCGCTATAGAAATTTGTGTGTGGAGAAGACGGCATGCCAGTCCTTGAACATCTCACGTAGACCAAAAACCCTACTAGAGCTGCCACATAGCATAAAGAACTTGGTTGCACAGCTCAACAACAACAACAGAGCATTCAGGGAAGATACTTCCTTGGACAACAAATCCCAGCGTTCCACCCCCAACCTGCAGCAAACTGTAATTCAACAAATTAATGCTTCTAACAGCCACGACAGTAAACTTCACCTATATACAGAGACAGCCCATTACTAAATCACAGTTGCTACAGATCAACTTCAAGACTTGTATCATTCTCTGTTTGTTGGCTCTTCAGTCATTGTCGTGGGAGATGTTGGGCTAAATAAGCTTTTTGTCCTATCCCACAAGTCTGTTCCTATTTATTTATTTATTTTATTTATTTATTTTTATATTTATATATCACCAGATTTTCCCAAATGAGACCTCAAGGTGGTTAACAAATCTAAGATATCACAATTCAAAATTCAAAGAAATAATAATCAGTTCAGGAGAATGTACATAAAAAGAATGAACAGCAAACAGCGGAACCCAAAGTTAAAAGGAAAAACTAGCCAAAATTCAGAATAATAATACTGCCTGCATTACTTTTTCCAAGCATCCTTGACTACCAGGCTTGCTACCTGCTTCCCAAAGCTTGGAAGGAAGAAGCTACATGTAACTACTTATATCTAGTAATATAAGTGGCAATTACAATGTTATTTTTTAGGTCCAAGGAATAAAAACCCAGAATCCTTGGATTTTTATGAATATTCCAAGGTGCAATGTCATAACTGCCCACTAGAGGGAATCTGACAGTAGAGTAGGACCCCCGTATCCACTGATTCAGTCATCCACAGTTAGCAGAGGAAAAAAATTAAATAAATAACTCAGCTGCTGCAAAGCAAGCTACTGTCGCAAAACAGCAGCCATAAAGCAAGCTACTGTCACAAAACAGCAGTTTTGGAGGGAGGGTTTGGTGTTCTCTCTTATCCATGGTTTTCATTATCCACGGAAATCTAGTAAATCCCCAGTAGATTCCAGGGTCCTACTGTATTTACAATTGGGCCTATCGATGATGACCACAAAATATGTGAACAAATTGATGGACTACTTAGGTAAAATGCAGCAATGGCAAAGATAACAGCTGCTGATAATGCCACAAGTAATGCAACCGTTTGTTTTCAAATGTCATGTTTGGAGCTTGGCCCCACTCTAGTGGGGTCTGAGCCCTCCTTTTTCCAAAATAAAAGGCACCCACGCTCAGGGCTCACCTAAGTTTCATGTGCATTGCCTGCAGAGGCTCCCAAATCCCGTCAGAGACATCTTCAGCTACAGCAGAAGGCTAGAAAAGGCTGCCTCCTGCCCACACAATATTCTGGTCAATGTACTGCCACACAGCACTACGCACCATGAACCAGGCGAAGCAGGGCTCAACTCCTGCCTTAGGGCAACCTCATATCCTCAGACAGCTGGGGAACTGCTAAGGGCTGAAAGCCTATGAGCCCAAAAACACACCTAATGAAATCAACAGTTAATAGAGCCTGAAAGCCTCCCAAACCAGGGGCTTGCCCTGGTGTTAGCACAACCACCCAGATTCGGTTGGAATCAGAATATAAGGAAGGTGGCCGACTCCAGAGCTAAATATAGTCTTCACCATAACAGGGTTTCCTCCAACGCCTCGCTGAGTTCTTCCGACTGCATATACAGATGATTATTTTTCACCTGTTCCCTGCAGGGCGGTGGCTTTATTTTGTTTCATTCTGTTTTAAATGGCATGTATTTCTTCTTCTTTTCCCCTCCTCCTCCTCCTCATTATAAGCCTAACTCCTAGCTTCAAGCCTCCTTCCACTAAAGTCTTTCATTTTAGTCTGCTGGTTTGTAAGCCCTATATATCTCCCCTTCCTGCCAGAGCAGTAGAAATTGATTCTGGATTAGATTTATAATAGCAAACAGCACACATCTGCAAATGGAAAGCTTTCTCTCTCCTTCTTGGGCACACGTCAACACATACGCTCTCTCAGTCCAAACTCAAAAGAGAACACTCTGCGCCCTCTTGTGACCACAAAAAGGCACACGTGGCCATCCCAGACATCCCCTTAATAAGCCTTGTTCTCTTGAATCCCCAGTTCCTGCCAGTTCTGTGAAGCAGAGCAGGTCACATTGGATGGAGGTCCAGGGAACCACCAAGGTTGGAGGGAAGGGCCATGCACAAAGCAGGCAACTAGAAACAGGCCCAGGAAACAAGGATGGTTAGAGGCCACATGCCTCCATAATTAATGTTTATTTCCCCAGCCTTTCTGTCATTGCTTCCCCCAAGTGCTTCTCCTAAGACATCATTACTGGCATAAAGAGCATTAAGCAACAATATGCTAGTGTGTTGGTTCCTCATGCTTGCTCTTACCTCCATCCTGCTACGCTCCCTAAAAGAGGGCCAACTTTCCCAAAATCCATCTTCCTTGCTGATGAGCGCAGAGCATTTAAACAGCAATCTTCCAACCAGGAGATTGGCAGCCATCATTTCTATGGCCCTTTGACGAGGCCCTGTTGGGAATGACAAGCAGCCTCAGCCGAGGACAAAACTCCTGTTGCTGGTGAGAGCAAGAGAGGACATTTGAGCTGCCCTTTAAAAGGTTAGGGTCTAATACAAATGCTAGTACCCTGTTGGGTCAACCCACAGAGAAAGGGAATCACTTAAGTTTTCTTTCCCCAGCCTGTTAGCCTCCCTTTTATGTCCTTGTTCTCACACAATGATGCTGGCCGCAAAAAACATCACGCAAAGAGGAGCCAGTCAGTGCATGGTGGGGCCAAACGTTATGCAATTTCACTTCTGCTCTATATTTAGGCAATACGAGAGTAGCCATTAGAGATGGGTGTGAACTGGAAAACGATGGGTTGTGATAGTTCGTGGCTACCCGTGAACCACAATCCACAAACCACAAACTATCATGAAACACGCACACACGCCACCTCTCCCTCTCCTTCTGCCCCCTGTTGCCTCCCCACCTTCTCTTGAAGCCTCCGTTGCCACCCAAGTCCTGATAGGCAGCAGGTGCCTGCCACTCAGCCGGGGCCAGAAGCCTGCACAGAACCAGCAGGCCTGTCTTCAAGGACCCAGGCCCACTACCTGTGTGCCTGCTCCCATTGCACAGCTGAGATGTGGCTGCCTGCATAGAACCAGCAGGACCAGCGCCTTCAAAGAAGACAGGCTGTGTATGTGCGCATGCACCCACTACTCAGCTGACAGGTAGGCGCATGCACACAGACAGCAGGCCTGGCTCCTTGCAAGTTCTACTCAGCCCGTCATGATTCTAGTGGGGGAGAAAGTGGCAGAGGCAGCATGGAAGCAAGGTAGGGGAGCCAATGGGGTCAATGGAAGGGGTGGTGGGCATCCCCTTTTGCAAAACAAAACAAAGTGCTGAGTAGGGGGTAGGGGGATTTGGGCACTTCATTCCCTTTCAGCAAAAGGAACTGAACCACAAACTCAGCTATGAACTACAGACTGTTTCATGGTTCTGTTTGTGCCCATCTCTAGTAGCAATAAAGTTCACCCAGACAGAGTTGGAAGATTCAAGATGAAAGCAGGAGGTCATGGTCATGGCCAGTACCAAAAGTAGAGGCAGATGGTGGTCTCGGGTCAGAATCATACAATCACAGAACAATGGAATTGGAAGGGGCTTATAAAGCCATTGGGTCCATCCCCTGCTCAGTAGATCCCACAGATGGCTGTCTGATTGTCTCTTGAATGCCTCTAGTGTGGGAGCAATAACCACCTCCCAAGATAACTGGTTCCATCGTCATACTGCTCTGACAGTTAATAGTTTTTTGTGATATTTAGCCTAAAACAGCCTTCCTGTAGCTTAAGCCCATTATTATATGTCCTGCACTCTGGGCTGATCAAAGCAAAAGCAAAGTGTTCTGCTTATATACCGGCCCATACCACAGTCTGCATGTATTTTACCGTAAGGATGGAACTGAGTCAACCCCGGCTAGGTTGAACGGTCGTGAGCACAGTTTTACCTGTAGGACAGGCATTTAACCACTGCGCCAAGATCCTGTCCCTCTTCTATATGAGACAAGTAGTTGAAGACTGGCATCCTATCTCCTCCTCATTCTTCTCTTCACAAGGTTTGACATGCCCAGTTCTTTCCGTCTTTCCTCCTAAGCCTTGGTTTTCCCTCCCCTAAGTAAGTGCTAAACAAGCAGTTTGTCTGAATCCTCCTTCTAATGCACTGTCCAAAACTGGACAAAGCACTCAAGATGAGGCCTAAGCAGTGCTGAAGAGAAGAGAACTAGCACTTCACATTATTTGGAGATGACAGTTCTGCTAATGTAGCCTAAAATAGCATTGCCCCCCCCTTTTTTTGCAACCTCATTGCACTGCTGGCTCATATTCAGCTTGCAATCTAGAACAGTTCAAAGATCCTTCTCGCATTTAGCATTGCTGAGCCAAGTATTCGCCAACCTGTAACCATGCATTCGTTTCATTCAAGCAAGTAGCCAGACAATAGCAAGGTATTGAAGGTAGTTGCCCAGAATAGCCTTTGGGCTAGATGGCACGGTATAAAAATCTAATAAATAAACAAATTAAATGACTGAAGGGCCAGTCAACAAGGGTAAAAGTGAAAGTCATTGGGCTACTATACATTTTTATTGTGTTCATGTCTATCTTTCTGTCTTTCTTTCACTGTAACTAATTACTTCCAAGTTTTGGCAGTAGTTCGGCACTCAGCATCTCCATATCCTGAAGTCTTTGATCAGGTGTGGTTTTCCCCCCTACAAGAGTCTTCAGAATCATCTTAGCTGCAAGTGTCCCTGAAATGAGCTCCTTCTCTTCCAGAGGCAACTAGGCAAGAAGATACGAGCTTTAGGTTGTCCTCTTGTCCTCAAGAGAAATCCATCCAAGAGGTCGTGGTGACATCCAGAGATAGTTGGCACCAATAATCCTGAATTCTTTGTTGAGCTAGTCATAAAAGTGACTGTCTCTGGGGCTCTCAATACTCAGAAGAGATTGTTTCATTTTTTAAAAAATACATCAAATACAAGAACACAACAGTAAAACATGATGTAAAATTGAGAACGAATTAAAACAGCCCCAAAGTGAAACCAAGTAACAGCAAAGGCAACATAAGGATGCAAAAGCATTAATAGGTTTAGAAAAAAACATTTCACACAGTAGGCAAGGTTCATTTTCTACTTTTAAGTACGCATAACATGCAGCACAGTAGAGCAATGGGTAATGCTTTTATTTATATTTTTTATATTCCAATTTTGCTTTTAAACCAGCACATTACAGTCTGTGACAGAGCAAAGGAACAGATCGGCCAAAAAGGAAGAGATGAAACCTCAGGAATGATGGGCAATGTTTACTTTTACTTGAAGTCATAATTTGCATTTCACTTTCATGCCAATGTCTTGAGCAGGCAGGCTAACAATCAATAGAATGCATTTTTAATTAAAACAAAGGAAAAACTTAACAATCTAGAAAAACAACAATAAAGATCAGATTTATAAGGAAGGACAAGTGAGAGTTAATTCATGTAGTGTACAGAATCAATGAAGGCAGGTGACTTCAGAGTACATCCACTCCTGGATTTAGTCTGAAGTTTATGACTTGTGTTAGGTGTCCTGTTTTGGAGATAAGGCTCAGCATCTCTGATAGCACAACAAAGTTCAGGTTAATATCTGGAGAGAATGGACCACCATTCAGAACTGCAGTCCCCAGGCATCATAGCTATCCTAACCACCTCATATTATACTACATAAATAATATTTCAAAATCCATAAATGGGTTGGTTGTAAAAACTAAATACTTCTAGTCAGCTTGTTCTCCTTCTGGACTAGTGACAGATGGGAGTGGAGATCTTAACCAGCTGTTCCATGTTTGAGCAACCAATGCACATAACATCCCCAAGGAGAGGACAAAAAAGGGCACCAAGTTTTATGTAAAAACATCTACGTAGAGATGCAAGATCTCATGGTTCCCTAGTCATGCCTTTCCACTGGGCACCTAAGATCAATAATCCCAAGACAGGTACAGAAGGAGAAGACTAGATTCTCATACCTTCTTGGTAGTTACCCCAATGTTATGGAATGAGTTGCCACCCAAGATTCAACTTACTCCCTCCCTGGAATCTTTCAAAAGCTCTTTGAAAACAATGGCTCATCTGGCAGGCTTTTCCAGAGCTTCCTGCATCGTAAGTAATCGGTCAACCAAATTAACACCATCCCGCTGTCTTGATTTTATTGTAATGCTAATGTTAATGCTGATGCTGATGTGGTGCATGATGTTTTGATTTTATGTCTTATATTTAATTTTCTTGTTATGATTGTGTTGTATTGTGTCATGATTTCTTTTGTCAATTGTTTTATTAATATGTTGTTTATTTTGTGTTATTTGTTGCTGATGTTGAATATTGTAAGCTGCCCAGAGTGGCCATTAGGCCAGGTGGCTGGGATATAAATGCAACCAGTAAATAAATTCTATAGTCACCCAGCCATGCTGCTCTTGCTCACTCTTAGGTGGGAGAGACCAGTTAGGAATAAGATATGCAGAAGGCTATGATGGTTGACTGGAACCATGTCACTCCCAAATGCTCTAGTTTTTCAGATCGAGTGGGAAACAGAAAGGAATCCCCAACGTGATTGTTTAGAGCCAATGCATACACCTTGCAATGTAGTTGCTAACGTTCTCATTGGAAATCCCTCTAGCTGGCCAAGGCAAGGACATGTTTTAGTACCACAAATTCTTTCTGCCAAAATCCAGATAGATATTTGAATGGATAGAAAAGCTAAGCAAAGTAAGCAAAGTGTTTTGCATATATACCACCCCATGGTGCTTAAAACGCTCTCTGGGCAGTTTACAATTTATTTACACAGGCTACACATTCCCCCGACCCCCCAGAGAGGGGCATACGCATTTTACTGACCTCAGAAGGATAGAAGGCTAGAGTCAACCATGAGCACAGTTTTAGCTGCAGTGGTTTAACCACTGCACCATGAGAAAGAAAGAAAGAAAGAAAGAAAGAAAGAAAGAAAGATAGATAGATAGATAGATAGATAGATAGATAGATAGATAGATAGATAGATAGATAGATAGATGATAGATAGATAGATTTTAAAGGGTAACAGTTCCAAACAGTTACAAGAAAAGATTTTCAAAAAGGCACAAATGTGGAGAGACAGGAGAAAACAGCATTCAAGAAGAAAACACACCAGAAAATTTATTTATTTATTTATTTATTTATTTATTTATTTATTTATTTATTTATTTATTTATTTATCCATTTTTATGCCGCCCGTCTTCCCGAAGGAACTCCAGGTGGTGAACAGAAAGGGACCAACAGACCCAAAAGGAAACAATACAACAATATAATAAAATCTTATTTATTTATTTATTTATTTATTTATATAGCTTGTATGCCGCCCACTACCCAAAGGTCTCTGGGCGGCTCACAATCAAAATGGACAATTAAAACATCAAAATACAATCTACCCTATCTAATATTCATACCTTAGTGGAAAGATAACATAATTCTGGGACATAGACATGGACATATATTTTCCCTACACAGCTTTGTAGGATGGCAAATGGACCCAGTCTCTCCTTAAAACCAGACTAAGTCCCTTCTATGCATCTAGCAAAGAACCGGAAGGGAGACAAAACATTTTTCTCCTTAGAGAGATGCAAGCCTAACTACCTAGTTTTCCTAATCTCTTTTAGGCACGTGGGCCCTTATACACATATTGTCAACAACAACTTGGTCCCTTTTCATGTCATGCTTCCTTTCCCACTGCCAAAATCTGCATAACCCTCAGGGAAGGAAGCAAACTGATTCCTTTCAAGGCAAGAGGGACAGCAAGCATTAGAGTCCTTGTTGGGCTGCTCTGATATGCCCTCTGATAAAAGATAAACATGAAAGTGTCACTTCCTATCTTAGTTGTTTATTTGAAGTGTTCAATAACAGGAGGTAAGTTAAAGATATGAATTGTCCCTTTACCAATTGAACACAGCCTGTTTAGACAACTTCCCAAGCACCCAAAGAAGCATAGAAGTGTCCAGCAACTGAATTCCATTTTTCATTATTCCCAAGTCCCCAGTTTCTTCACACAAGATAAGAAATGAATTTTATAATTTATATGGTATCACAAGTGAGACGCATTTTGTCCCAGTGACCTGTGTGCTCCTGAGTCTACTCATTGTGCTCATTGTGAGTGATGAGCAATGCAAAGGTTCTCCATCTCCCCTGTTATTATTCATTATCTTTAAACAATAATGTAGCAAATCCAGGACTCTTAGAGTCAAAACCTCAGGATTTTCTTTGAAGCGGGAATTCTGACATCACCCTCCACCACCACCACAGGTGTTCCTGTTCCCTCTGAGCTTTAGCTGTAATCCTCACAATATCTAAAACAGAAATGGATTCGTCCAGAAAGTGTGGCAAACTGCTGATTGCAATACAAAATATATGAGGTTGGTTTGGTCTGGAGTGGGCAATTGTGAACCATTAACTTTGCAGAAGACCTGTTCCTCTTTGGTTGATACAGACTAAGCCAGCAGCATGCATTTTCAGTTCTCTTTGTGAAGCAGTATGATTATGGGGACAATGATTAAATTTTCCACTACACCTGTGCCTTTCATTCAGTGTTGGCCAGGAGAAGGCATTGGGAGGGGAGGGGAGAATTATTCCCTCCAACCCTTCATATATAGAGAACTGGTTTCTGTGAAATGAGGCTCACGGAGAACTTCGCATTGGTTGAGAGTGCTGTTTAGGTGCAAAATGGTGACAGTCTCCCTAATTTAGTTCCTGGAGAAACAGCCTTGATGTCTTATTCAAGAGAAGAACTAACCTTCCTATAGAATCGAGGAGGGGGAAGCCCTGAGTTACCCCTTCCTTCAAAGAAATAAATCAGATTTCTTTAGCCTTTCACAGCTGAATTTTTAACACGTCTCTCTGAAATATTTTATCATTTTTTATTAAGCACATTAATATCCCAAGTACCTTCACTGCTGGCCAGAATAATATAATATTTTAATTAAATTTTTATGGTGTTCATTTCTAGACAGATGCTTGATACAGCTGTTTAGCCTTGATACCACTTCCCTTTTCTAATACCTGGGCAGGGTTTGACAAGAAAATTGGCTGCCTTCTCAATCTTTGTGCTGAACCAAAATGTCACATCAGCCCGAGGATTGGCCCTTTGTTTTCGAAAGGAACAGATGTTGGATGGTTCAAAAATGCAATTCCATTTTTCATTCCTCACCAGAAAAAAAAAAGAAAAAAAAAAGCCAAGCTGGTTAGCAACAATGGCTTAGTGGAAGAGGATGTACTCTGCATAATTTCAAACAAACCTTTCTTTCCCTCCCCCCATATATTCTGCAGTGGAATCCCAGCATTTTAAAACAGGTTCTGAGGTTGGGACCATCAAAGGGGGCCATTTGTACAAACAAAAATCCAGAGATGTGGCTATTACTTTTAAAATTAAGCTTTTTGCATGGTCTTGGAAGCCAGGTTGCCATTGTTGCTAACCTGTTGCATTGTCATGACCACCAGGCAGAAAATATACAAGAAATGGTGGCCAATTCTGATATTTCTCATTGGAAATATTTATAAAAGAATTGAAAAGCCAAAGCCAAAGAGAAGTACTTCCCCTGCTTCGCTGAATGAATAAGAGAATGGAGTAAAACCTGAAAACTACTTCTCCACATGTTTTGTCATGTTTCAAAGAAGTAACTACAGTGGACCCTTGTATAACAAACAGCTTGTATGACATAAAAAATTCTGGAGATAGGGGAAATTTGCTTAACATAATCCCCTATGGGGAGAATCCGTACAACATAAAAATGGGATTACTCCATTTTCAATCCATTTCTATGGGAATTTGTAAATAGGAAAATTTGCTTAACATAATTTCATTTGGAATGAATTAATTCCTTTATACAACGTACCACTGTAATTGCTATGTGGTTCCCCTAAGTAACTCATAAAGGAGAGAACTGTTGAAGTGACCAAGAGTAATGGGAAAGAACAGGTAGAGATGCTGAGGAAAATTATTAGATATATCCCTACTAACTCAAAGTAACTAGTTACCAATACTTGAGTTTACATTTATATTGTGCCACTCCAGCTGCAGGCATTATTATACTGGTTGGACGCAGTGCTGGTTGCACACTGTAATATGCCTGATTCCATGACCTAGTTGTTCTACTATGCCAAGAGATGGAGGTATGGGTTTGTGAATCTATATTTAGCAGAATCCCACCCATTCTTGCTTGTAACTAATTACTTGCCATTTCTGCTTTAAAATTGAATTCAAAAAAGTGCTTTTTTAAACCACAATCCCCAAAAGCTTCAAGCCATCAAGTTTATTAGCCATGCTAACCAAAGAGATATTGAAACTGTAATTAAAAAAAAAACCTTCCAAACTTTGTATAAAACCATATTGTCACAATCAGAACACAGATAGGAGCTCCCCACCACCAGCAAGTAGACATAGGGTTGCCAAGAGGACTATTAACATGACCCCAATGATTCAAAAGCATGACAAGCTAACCAATTGTAGAAATGGGTAAGGGAGGGAATCCAGGGAAACAGGGATGGACTGTGGCTGGAACCTGGCAAACCAACTAAGGCAGGAATCTAGAACTGGAGGACACTATTTGGGATGTCTTCTGTTTCTATCCCGAAAACCATGAAATAATGAGCAACAAACCATCATCATAGCTGTCTGCAGAGGCAGACCTCACAAAGGTAAAAGGCACACCGCCTCTGAGTTATTTAAGCTCAGCAGAATCTCCTGACTTTTGTTTCAAATGAAAGGGAGATCTGCCCAGGGTTTTCCTTTTAAGAGGTACATGAGCTGTCCAAGGTACTGATGGGTGATCCCTATAAAACGACACCTTGGATAGCTCCTGTCGAGTCTGACTTCATTCCAGGGCAGAGCCACTGCCTTTTCAGCACTGGCATCATTCACCACCTTTGCTGCTAGCCCTCCAGGATATAATCCTGTTTGTGTCCGGAAGTCCCCCATGAGGGTCTAGTTCTCAGTATGAGTAGGAGTGAGCAGTGGTCATCAGAATAATACCCATATCACATGCAACAGGCTCTCATTTCAGTCCCCAGCGTCTCCTGGCATCTTGAGAGAAAGACCCACAGCCCCAAAACACGAATATGTCTCTGCCAGTCAACATAGACATCACTAATCTAGAAGGAGGGAGGCTCTGACTATGTATAGGGCAGCTTCCTAAATCCATCCTCTATGCTTAGCAACAGAGGCTAGACTAATACTGTATATTTAGAGAAAGGAATATTATTCAGTCAAACATCGTGTCTATCTGACCTGACATGTCTGGATAGGGAAAGATTCCAGGCAAAAGCTTCAGAGAATGACTCCCAGTCAATATCGAATGTGTGTGCTAGAAAAAGCAATGGCCTCATTTAGTATCAGACAGTTTCCTCTGTTCATATTTAAATTAGCCTTTTATTTAGAACCCTGGGGATAGGGATGTTGTGTCATTTTTAATGAAAGGGTCAAACTTCCACAGTAGAATTAGAATATGTAATTGAAATGCAAAGGGGGACAGACACAACCCCCCCATAGCTCCTCAGAGATCTTGTTAAACAGCCTGGAGACGTCCTGCCAACTTGTGCTGATAAGATAACAACAACAAACAAACAAACAAACAAACAAACAAACAAACAACCTGCCCTCAAGTCGTTGATGAGCCTTGTGGCACAGTGGTTAAACTACTACACTACAGCTGTGACTGTGCTCACAACCTGTGGTTCAATCCCAGGTCGTTGGCTCAGGGTTCACTCAGCCTTCCAGCCTTCTGAGGTGAGTAAAATGGGTACCCAGCTTGCTGAGGGTGGGGGTGGGAGGTGGGGGTGGGGGAATGTGAACCCTACATCATTACTTGTAAACCACCCAAAGAGTGCTTTAAGCATTGTGGGGTGGTATATAAGTGGCATGCTTTGTTTTTGCTTTGACTTATGGCAAACATTTTCTGGGCCTTTTAGGTTGAGTGTACTGTATTTAGAACTGGCTTACCATTGCCTTCTACAGGGGGGTTATCCTGGGACTTTGCACCCAGCTGTTCTAGGAGGCTCAGTGGGGATTCAAACTTCTTCTAGCCTCTGGCTCCACAGCCAGATCACTAAACCACTGCACCACCCACAAGGGCTGGATTTGATTATTCATAAGGTCCCTTCAAGTTCAGTAATTCTAAGATTAAAATTAAGATTGTATACATGACATATAATCCATAATTAAAAGATACAGTTCCTCGTTGGGGAAAGTGTCTGATTGAAGTGGGTTTTTTTCCTCTTCATGAAGATTATAATAAATAATAATAATAACTTTATTTTATGTCACCTTTCTCCCCAGAGGGGAGCTTGCTGTGTTTTGATTGGTCATCCAAAGCAAAACATGGTTTTTATTTGCAAATCTGATTTCTGAAACCCTGAGGTATGCCAAAATGATATCTATGAAACACTAGCATGGTTTTATTTGTAGTGATTATTTTTTTCTTGTTAATCCCTTTAAAACTCTGGCTCCCTTGTCAGCTACCTATACCACTGAGCTGTCCCGCCAACTAGTAATAAGCTAGACAGACGTGGCCTTGGATGCTGTTTCTACTTGTAATTCCCGCCCTCTATACAGTCCTTATATTGCTCGAACCCATGTTCAGAAAGCCAGAAACAATTGTGTCTAGACTTCCAAGATTTGAGGGAGTGCAGGTGAGATACTTTTGACTGCTCAAGGAGCAAGGTGATGGAAAAGCCAGACCTATCTATTATTCCTCTCCTAGATGCCAATGGTCCATTCCTGGTCCATGAAGGAGGAGAGGGGGGTGAGAAAGAGAGAGAGATTTAACATCCCCACATAAATCAGTTTGCTGGGTCCTGAATGAATCAGCACCTGGGGGCTGGTGGAGGCTGAGGGAGGAGAGGTGACTTTGCAGTGGCTCTGAAGTAAAGCTGTCATCTCTCAAAACTGCCAGGTCTCAATTAATGGCTGGCATCTCAAAGGCTTCTTCCTCCCTCCTCCCTGCCTCACCACTCCCCTCTTCTTACTCTTTTCATTTAAACAAGGATCCTAGAAAACAGGCACAAGGGAGGAGAGGGGAGGTCAGGATGCAACATCCACTCAGCTATGAAACCATGTGATTGAGGAAATGGGGTCATCTGAAGGCAGGGACCTTGCCATTGATGGAGTTGGGTGGGGGGGTAGGAGAATGTCATCTAAGCAAATTTGATCAAGGGCTATTTCTGAAGTACCAAGGATTATTACTTTTAATTATTTATTCTTTCAACTGGCAGTCTCTCTCTCTCTCTCTCTCTCTCTCTCTCTCTCTCTCTCTCTCT
The DNA here is from genome assembly GCA_029282475.1 of Phrynocephalus forsythii. Taxonomy (NCBI): domain Eukaryota; kingdom Metazoa; phylum Chordata; class Lepidosauria; order Squamata; family Agamidae; genus Phrynocephalus; species Phrynocephalus forsythii. The sequence continues at coordinate 2,774,412 of JAPFRF010000019.1, forward strand.
CTCTCTCTCTCTTGTAGACCACTTAAAAACAGCTAAGGATCTCAGTGGACCACTTAATAAACTTTTATTCTGTTCTGCAAATCAAAGCACCAGGCAACATAGATCTCTCTCTCTCTCTCTCTCTCTCTCATTTCAGAGCCTGCAAATATCACCAAAACCAGCATGGTATAATGAAAATGAAGTTCCAGAGGTTGCAACATCAGGCCCAGAAGACAAATCCAGACCTCCAGGCCCTGGTCAGATTCTCTACACCAGTGGTTCCCAACCTTGGGTGCCCAGATGTTCTTGTTCTAAAGCTTCTAGGAGCTTCACCTCTAGCTGTGCTGGCCAGGATTTCTGGGAGCTGTAGTCCAAAAGCATCTGGCTGGGAACCAACACTCTAGACTTCCCCAGACAGGCCTGTGATACCACCATCTGACCTGCATGTCCCCCCACTCCGCATTCTAAAAAGCTAACATTCCTTTCCTAGAAACAGAAGATAGAGGCTAAAATAGACTGGTATTACCCTTTTATTGACCCCATCACGACCACATGTGGGCTCTAAGAATTTCTTTGAAATTGTATTTTGCCCTTGCTGTGAGATAGACACACACATACATGCCAGTCATCCAAAGACAGCTTGTTTTACTGGTAAAGTTAATTGGTATGACAAAACCAGCAGGATGACCTTATGTGACTAGAAGAGGCTTAGAAAAGCTTTTTTTTTTTCAACTGGGTGCCCTCCAGCTGTTTTGAATGTCAGCTCCCATCAGCACCAGCTACTATGGCCAGTAGAGAAGTATTATGGGAAGTGCCATCAAAAACATCTGGAAGGCACGAGGATGGAGAAGTGTATTATAGGTTTAATGGGAGACCAATGAGAATAGGAAGAGGTGTTACAAACAGATTCAGAAGCTTGGATACCAGGGGTGGAGCAGCACTCACCATGGGTTAAACATATTGGGGTAATTTCAATCTTGCATGTATTAAAACTAGGTATGACTGGGAAGGTAGCTTTACAGCCTAATATGATTGTCCTTGGTTATTAAAGTGGTTTTTCACCCTAGCCTCTGGCATTTGAGACAAGCCCTGGCTGGCTGGTTGGTTGGCTGCCCTGCCCTGCCCTGCCCTGCCCTGCCTCCGTCCGTCCGTCCGTCCGTCCGTCCATCCATCCGTCCGTCCGTCCATCCATCCATCCATCCATCCATCCATCCATCCATCCATCCATCCATCCATCCATCCATTGTTTGAAACAACCAAATTTGTAGAAGCCCTCTTTTTTATAAGTAACCCTCTCTTCTGTTTTAGTCAGGCCACACCTGAGATGCTGTGTCCATATCCTGAACTCCACAGTTCAAGAAGGCGATCAAGAAGCTGGAATGACAATGAAGAGAGGGATGGAAAGGATGATAAAGGTCCCGGACCCAGTGCTGTGGGGGACTTTGGAGGGTGTCAGTATTTTTAGCCTGAAGAAGAAAAAGCTGCAATGTTATATATGCCAGTCCATCTTCATGCATTTGAAGGAATGACAGAAGTGAGATTGAGCAAGCTTATTTTATGCTGCTCCAGAGGGCAGGAGCCAAACCCATGGATTCAAATTACAAGGTTCAATGTTACAAAGAACGGCAAAGAGATGGAGTGCTTTGGAGGGTGGTGGACTTCCTGTCAATGGAGAATTCACACAGAAGTTGGGTATCTGTCTGTCAAGGAACTTTCAACCATGGATTCCTAGAACAACTGTGAGTCAGACTAGATGACTCTTGGTGCCCCTTCCAGTGCTACTTGTTCTGTGACTCCATGAAGAGAAGTAGTGTGGGGTAAGACTGCCAGTTTAGGCATATCTTGACTTTACATGATGACCCCAACATGCCCAGGAGATGTCAAGCAGTGGTGGATGGATGATCCCACATTGAAGGGGCCTCTTCTTTTAACGTCCCATGACCCAGAAGACAATGCTTTCCCAAGACATCGGTTCCCAGTCTTTAATTTTCCAAATCAAAATAAATTATGAATAGCGAGTACACAAATCAATTTAATTGGCAACTTAATTTCTTCTGGGTGTAGAAGTTGGCTCCCCAACCCACCCCCTTGTGTCAGAGGGGAGACAGTGCCTGGGCACAGCAGTCCCTGCCTCTTCGCCTTCATCCCAATTTGAATGTCAAAGTTTTGTTTATCTGTCTCAGATGAAAAAGCTGACAAACTTGCCGGGGGTGGGGGAATAAAGGAGCCAGTGAGGTGGGGGAGAAAAGAAAGAGCAAAAAAAAAAAAAGCTATTAGGCAGCATTAACCGTATCCAATTAAACCTTTTCCATGCCTTTGGCTGCTGATTATGAGCCCTTAGAAGAGAACTGCTAAGAAGGGAAAGGGCAGGGGGAAAGTGCCAAGGCAAGTGTGTGGTTCACAAGATCCAAAGAAAAAGAGTTGCATTTTCCTTTCCTCAAGCAAAGAATTGTTCCTGCTCTCCACACACACACACACACACACACACACACACACTTTCTTTTCCAGACTGATAATCTTGCTAAATATTTGCTGCCAGGGAAGCGAGGCGAGCCATCCTCCCCCTTGCCCACCCACCGCCCACCCCTGGCACTTTGCAAAGCGCACCATGCTTGTTCAATTATTTACTGATTTGGCTCATGGAGCGGAGGATACAGTTGGGAATGTAAAGGAACTGAGGCCCCACACCCCCCCATCACTTCCTTTCTCTCTGTTTAAGGCTTCTTCCTACGGTGAAGTAAGAGCTATCACGGGAGAAAAGGGGAATGGGCTTCAGAAGATGGAAACCCAGGAAAAGAGAGAGGAAGAGGGAGGGACTGCTTCTTTGCTGTGTGATAAATAGAGCTGTCACTGGACTCTGTGATTATCGCGTCTAAGAAGGGCCTTTTCCTGACCTTTCTTTAAAACAGAGGAGAAGATGTCCCAGTTCCTTAATACCGAGAACAGGACCTTGTCTAACCAGCAGCACATTTGCGTCAGAAAGCCGCTGTTGCGTACAGCTTGCAGAGATCCATCCCCCAAAGAATTAAGGTACATCTCTCAGATTCCGTTCCTCACTTGGCTCCCAGGCTCAGGCCTTGGGGGCAGGGTTACAGGGAGTATTGCCTCACGTGTCTGTCTCAAGAAGAGGAGGAATGGGAAAGCATTTTTTTGCTACAGATGAGGTTCTTGACAAGGGTGCTGGTTTTGCAGCTCTTGAGACTTGTTGCAAGAGACAAAAGTGCACCTCGGTTTGGAAATCTGCACAAACGAGATGCTTGCAAAGGCATTTTGAAGATATAAATCACACCCACAAATCATACACTGGGTTGGGGAAAATGTGGACAGCTTAAAATGCTCTTCCAGGACAATGGAAAGATCAGTGCTTTCTTACGCCACTAAATATTACATAAGACAAGCCATGCTGGATCAGGCTAACAGCCCATCTAGTCCAGCTTCCTGTATCTCCCAGTGGCCCCACCAGATGCATCTGGGAGTACACGAGACTAGATGTCTGTCTCCTGATACCACTCTCCTGCATCTGGCCCTTGAAGTACCCCGGTTTTAGCCTGGAGATGACACATCTCCATCATGGTTTGTAATCTGTGATGGATGTTTCCTCCAGGAATCTGTCCAATCCCCTTCTGAAGGCATCCGGGCCAGATGCCATCACCACATCCTGTGGCAGGGAGTTCCACAGACTAACAACACACTGGGTAAAAAACATTTTCTTTTGTCTGTTCTTACTCTCCCAACCCTCAATTTGAGTGGATGTCCCCTAGTTCTGGTATTTTGGGAGAGGGAGAAGAGCGTCCCTCTATCCACTTGACTCATGCCCTGCATTATTTTGTATGTCTCAATCATATCACCCCTCAGGCACCTTTTTTCCAGACTAAAGAGCCCCAAATGTTTTAGCCTTTCCTCATAAGGGAGGGGCCCCGGACCTCCATTATGATGAAAGGCTCTGTTCTCTGTTCCATAAAAGGAACAAAAGTTGTTACCTCTTAGTTCTATCTGCCCCCCCCCCAAAAAAAAGGCCTGAATGCCAGAAACTGCTAGCTTCTGGACTACTACTCCTGTCCACCTCATTGTGGCACCAACAGCCACAACAAGCCACAGCATCTAAGCATGAGCCAGCACTTGAAATGTGTAATATTCGTTTCCCAACATTTAGTGGGGCCACACCCACAAAATTATAGAAATAACTAAATTTTACTGTTTCAGCACAGAAGGGATGAAGTTCATCAAGTCATGTGGCAGGTCTCATATTGGTATTGAAAAAGGAACTTGCTAAAAGAAACTACTTACTTGTAACTAGGTGCTGCCAGGCCATGCCTAGTCTTTAGAAAGAAGAGTCATAAGTCAGACTGCAAGGCAGGTAAGAACCAGCCCTGGTGTACTCATTTACTATTCAACAGCCAACTCTTTGCTGATTAAAAAGCCAAGAGGGAATTTGTTATTTGAATAATCACTACAGCTAGAAATTATTCAAGGTGGAATATTACGGTTAGATCCAGCTAAAGTACTGATGGACTTTTGAAGTCAGCCTTTCTGTAAGTTCCACTGGTGAACAGTTTTCTTGGAATTGAGCAAAAAAATGGATTTAGCTCCAATCAATGAAACCCAGTGACTCCAATATCATGAGGATGACAAATCCACTCCTGGTTTCAGTCAATTTTAAGGGAGCTTTCTGGAGTTCTGAACCTTTGGGGTTCAGCACCATGGCTAGTGTTTGGAAGTCTGGCTAGAAACAGAGCAGATGCAGCATTTCTGTGACTCCAGAATCACCAACTTCAACTGGATCCACATACCATATTTTAAGGACTTAAAACCCCATCTAATTCCAGTGGCAAGGGATCTTAAATCATATGCAGCTTCCCATGAGCAATGCACTTTTTTTGTCCTTGTGTGTTACCCCCCCCACACACACACACAGAAGGAACATTGCTATACTGACTTTCAAAGAAAGGAAGGGAAAAAACAGGGATACATCCTGGGTCAGCAGCTGCATAGTTCAGAAAGGGGAATCCTTGTACTGTGAAGATCTCAGAAAATTTCAACAAACAATCGACAAGAAGAAAGGACAGATTTGTACCACATAATAATCCCTCGCTAAGCATATTAAACTGCCATGGCAAGCACAACAAAGCTGGTAGCACCTGGGAGATGAAAGGAGCTATTGCTGTGATGGATGTTGTGGATTAGTAGGGCTTCTACAGCAGTGATTTGCTAACCTCTGCCCTTCCAGATGTTGCTGGACTACAACTCTCACCAAGCCTCAACAGGGGTTATGGACCCAACATGAGGAACCAGTCCAAAAAAAAAAACCCTTCAACTCAAATCCTTTAGCCTTTAAGACTTTGTGGCTACTTTTCTTCCTTCATTTTTGTTCCAAACATATAACAATATGTAACTTTTCATTCAAAACATTCCACCACTATTGTGATGCATAGGTACTTGCAATCTGCTTCTTATCTTAGGACTCATATGTGTTCATTTATCTATATGTCTGCCGTGAGGACAAGATGCATACATTCCCCAGCTCAAAATATTAATTACTGCAGCCCCCAGGTAGGCAGCTGGTGAACCCTGAAGAAGAACAGCATGGGTAACGTGCACAGATTTTAAGAAGGCATCCACGACAGGCTCAAATGGTGGCTAGCATAAAATAGTGGTTTAAAATCATTAGAGATGGTTCAAGCACAGGAAGCAGGAAGCTGTTTAGACCACAGACCTGGTCAGATTTGTTCCTTGTGCAAAAATGTGATACAGAAGATTAATCTCCTCCCTGATTAGTGGCCACCCTCTTAGCTTAGACACCTTTGCCAGCAACACTGTATTGTAGCCATCTATCCCTGCTGCAGAACAAAATATTAAGGGGTGGTTTGTTTTCAAGTGGGCAATTAAGAGCTGTTAACTTTACAAATGACCTGCTCTTCATTTATTGACATGAACCCATCCAGCTGTTGGACTCCCTTCATAGAAGGAGTGGCTATGGAGAATTTCCCATATGCCTTGTGCTTTCAAAGGCACCCTTACACCACTGTTTCATCTGCCACCCAGTTCTTTTGAAATACAAGGACAACAGGTTTGTTTATTTATCAGCCCCATTTTAGATCATGCCTTGGTACATCTGCTCTAAAAGGAAGAAGACAATGAATTCAGACCCTTAGGCTTTCCATTGGGGGCGGGAGGGGGGAGGGAAGCACTGCTTTGAAGACTGCATTGGCCACAACACAAATCTCTCTATGCCTCACACGTCCCTCCAGTCCTCCGATTAGCCAAGCCTAACCTTTACAAATCAGGGCACGTTCCCTCCTTACCACCTACTGGACAGCCGCTAGCCCTTGTCTTCTTGCAGGTACATCATTCTCTAATCGCCCACTTCATTTCAAGTAGTCAAAAGACTCCTCCGCCCTGGCCAGTCTCATTCCCTTGAAGAGGAAGAACGATCTCAATGTTTATTCCCCCCCTCCATCTCCTCCTCCTCCTCCTCCTCCTCCTTTTTTTTCTCTCCACGCCAAATCGATCCCTTGCTTTCTTGTATTCTGCTCACTGGCGACACAGCCTGGTTCAGCATTTTACAAATCCCATGGTCTCCAATGCGGGGGTTTGTGGCGGCAGGAGGAGGGGGTGACTCCTGGAACAGCCGGCCTGAACGCCTGAGGCTTTCTACTTAAGCATGAAGAAAGAAGAAGGGAGGAATAAAGAACGTGGCTGCTCTCACCATTAAGATTTATTTTCTCACTGACAGATGTTCTGTTCCTTTAACAACTACACGTAGCAGAAAACCAAAACATACGCAAGGTCTATCTCTCTCTCTCTCTCTCTCTCTCTCTCTCTCTCTCTCTCTCTCTCACACACACACACACACACACACACACACACACACACACACACACACACACACACACGCAGAGCAAAGATGTGATGCCTTGGACAGTAAACAGCTTCCATAATAAATGGAAGACCTATCTGCAGCAGAGGCTAGGGACTGATGGATTTGATCTGAATTTTAATCCCACATTCACAGCAGTCAGTTCTAAAGCTAAAATAATATTGTTGCTGTCACCTTGGATTCTTTAAAACAGGCATGTCCAAACTTCGGCCCTCCAGATGTTTTGGACCACAGCTCCCACAGTCCTTTGCCATTGGAAATACAGGCTTGGAATTCTGGGAGTTGTGGTCCAAAACATCAGGAGGGCCAAAGTTTGGGCATGCCTGCTTTAAAATCTAGACCAAACCCAAAACTGATCTGTGAAATTGGAGTCCCGGGCTTCCACGGCCAACTTGGCTACATCCACGAAACACCAAGGAGCAGCTTGAGGCTTTGCTTCTACACTCATCAGCTGAAAAAGCACCCATCTCCAACTCCCAGTTGTTCCTGGGTGTTGAGGGGAGAAGGACACACCACTCTCTGCCACAGCAATCAATGGATCACTGCTACTGTGTTTTGAACTGCAAACATACCTAGATTAACCATTAATGAGCACATGCTTAGGACATCAACAAGGGAGGGGGGTACCAGAGAGGCTTTTCCCCCACTAATGGATTTACCATGACCTGCAAATCTTGCACCCTCCTTAACAAACAACTTCCATCCACCTCTCAACCTTGGCTCCCTCCCTCCCTTCACAGTCCCAAGGAAACCCTCTCCCTCCCTAAAATAATTGAGTATGATGAACCAATAAAAAGTATGACTTGCCCAGTGAGAAATCTCATGTTTTCAGTGAAATGATCGGTCATCATTGTAGTTATTTTTTTTATTAAAAAAAAATTCTGTATTTTGGGGGGTTGGGTAGGGGAAAAGATAAAAAGCACTGCTGGTCTTTTCAAATCCGTAGCCTCTGCACTATCTGTGCAAGCCAAAGATAGATAACAGCCATTGTTTAAAAATGACACCAAAGGGGGTTTTAAACACCTGTTTGAGCTTTTCATTTTACAGATTCTGGCAAAAATCTGTCTACACACACTTAGTCAAAAGTGTGAACATGCAAGATTGGGCTAGAAGCCAGTCATTTGATTGCATGTATGATTTTGTATACAATCCACAGTTCTTTTTTTCCTCACATGCTATAAAGAAATTCCTGTATTTTCATGCATATATTGTATATGTTATACTTGTTTTTCAAACCCTGGGACCCACTATGGACTATATTTGTGGGCACCATTAGCCCTTTAACGCTTAGGGCCTCTAAAGATCTTAGTTCGACCATCACAATAGTTCCTATAACCATGTTCTCCCTCCTTGAAGAATCTTCAAAACACAGGCTATTTTATTGATCTGTGTGTCTCGGGGCCTTTTCACACGACCCCTAAGATCCGCTGGCCACTTAAATTTGGACCAGAGATCTTAGGGGTTTGTCGCTGTTCCTGCGTTCCCACCCCCTCCGCACTCCTGGCTGCTGGCTGCGTGAGGGGAGGGAGAAAAAAGGAAGAAAAGAATGCCGCTCACCTCCGTTTTGCCTTCCCGGCACTACATTCAGATCTCTTAAAGGGGCGGGGCAAAAAAAGAACAAACAAAAGCAAGGAGAGCCCGGCAGTCACTACTGTTATATCCGCATCAGGAATTTTCACCTCTGGAGAGCAGGTACCTGAAAAGTGCGCTGGGACGCGCTTAGGTGGGCGTGGTCGCACTTAATTATCTGTAAACTCAGGAGCTGGTGGGGAAATAATTTTAAGCTCCAGAGCTGGGAGCCATTTGCCGCGGAGTATAGGGGTCCTGTGAAAAGGCTGTCAGTGCATCTATTTGTCAAGTAGCAATACTTAGCATAATTGCCACTTTGTCACACTTAGCAGGGGCAGGGCAGCAAAGAGGGTAGCAGGATGGGACTTCAGCTAGAGAGCCCTAAACTTACACAAGAAAAGGAAAGGCAGTCATACATGTCACTGAGAGTCTAGGGACTACCAGCTCAAGAGCTGTCCTGTCCCCAAATCTCTAAATCAACAAGTCAGTTCAAACAGTCTTGTCTCCACCAGGAAGAGGTCTTATTTGCCCATTCAAGACCAAGGCACTTCCAAATAGTCTGCGTTCCAACAGCGAGCGCTCATGGCCTACAAGTAGAGATGGGCACGACTCAAAAAAATGGTGTTTCGTTTGTCGTTTGGTCGTTTAGGGGTCCGTTTCGGTCATTTTTGCAAAAAAAGTCGCATTCATTTCCTGAAAAAACGAAAACAAAAACAAAAATTGCTGTTTCGTTAATTCTTTTTAGCAATCATCTGGCCAAAAACGAAAAACACGGCAAATTTGGTCAAACTTTTCCCTTGAAAAATGAAAACAAAAATGAAAAATCGCTCCATCTCTACCTACAAGATTTCCAATTATTAGTTCACTTTATAATGCTCTCCAGAGTCCAGGTGTGGTACTTACCTGGTCTATGACATCTCCATTTATTTGGTATTTTATTCGGGCACAGTGCAAAAAATCGAATAACTAGTCTTAGAACATCTAATTCCAGACAAAAGAGAAACTTACTGTTTATTACATGAGAAGATCCACAGATAGTGCAGGTGGAGCAGGCTGTCAGACATATATTCATAAGTTCTGGGATCTTACTCCTGTCACTCTTCATAGATGCCTGTATGTTGATGCCTCTCTCTACCTAGAAAGCAAAGAAAAAGGGACCTCAGAGAGGAAGAAGGAAGGAAGGGGGCCTATGAGTGCCAATCTGCCCATAAAGACCAGAAAGAGGAAACCCATTCCAGCCATTCTGGCTATTATCTTCCCCCTGTTCATGCTCAAATCACTTGCTATATTCATTGGCATACTGTTAAAACAAATAAAACATTGAAATAATAAGGCAAATTTGGCTTCTGAGTTGAGGAGTTGCTATTGGTGGATCTTCTGCACTGGAAAGTTTCATATAAGAACCATTTCAACTTCCCATCATGCACTGAAGTAAGACTGTTCCAGGGCATATGGGAAATTTTTAAAAAATGATAAGAGAACTGGAGGCTAAATCTTATGAAGAATGACTAAAAGAACTAGGCATGTTTAGCCTGACAAAGAGAAGATGGAAGGACGACTCGATACCAGCCTTCCAATACCTGAAGGGTTGCCACAGGGAAGAGGGCATTGATTTATTCTCAGTTGCACCTGAGGGTATGACAAGAACCAATGGGTGGAAACTCATCAGAGAAAGAGAGAGCCAACCTGAAAATAAGGAGAAATTTCCTGACAGTTCAAGACATTAAATAGTGAAACAGCTTGCCTCACGATATTGTGATTGTCCCATCGCTGGAGGTTTTCAAGAAGAGATTGGACAGCCATCTGTCTGGGATGGAATGAGGTCTCCTGCCTTGGGCAGGGGTTGGATTAGAAGACTTCAACAATCATTCTATGATATGAAATTGTTTTTGAAAACTAATGGCAGGATTCATACACGTAATTATTAAAATGACGATAACACAGCCAGGAATGTGACTGTGTTAATTATTACTCAGTAAATTTGAAGCCATGATGTATTGATTTAACTTACGCATACATAGGCTGCAACAACATGGCCAAATATTGTAGGATTTCCTTCACTTATAAAACAGGTGAATTTAACATATTTTTAGTAACCACATGAAGGAGTCTGTCTGTCTGTCTGTCTGTCTGTCTGTCTGTCTGTCTGTCTGTCTGTCTGTCTGTCTCTCTCTCTCTCTCTCTCTCTCTCTCTTCTCTCCCCCCCCTCCTGCCAGGGGGCTTTTATGTTTTGAATCCAGAATAACTTAAATCAGCTTTTTCCTGTGTGTTTAGTTGCAACAAATTCTTGTAAAGATGAGTGGTCTGTGAGTGGTGTTTCAGTGATGTTGCACATCCACAACTGGATACATACCCCCACATTCTTTCCTCTTTGCCAACTGTCCTCTGAAGTTTTAATTTGTAAAAAAAAATGTTTACATACAATGGATTAGCACTATATCACCCTATCACCTCATCACTGGATCATTATTATTATTTGTCATATTTATGACACCATCAGTACCCTGTCAGATTGGCAGAGGTGGGGCCAGAGGAAGGAAAGAAGGGCAGGAATGGGCTAGAAAGTGAATTGCATCACATTCAGTATGAATGGTGAACACTGGAATGAATATTCAGCCCCTGTGTGAGCCTATACTTCAAAATATAATCATAAAAAAAAAAACAAATGCTGCTACTGGTCATGTTATAGCTGTACCTCCATTATTCAGAAAAGGAATTAAATGGAATCAATTCATTATTTGTAGCTGTACACTTTTTCATAATGAGTTACCTAGCTGAAGGGCCTTACTTGGATATCTAAATAGTGCCTAGCTGCCAAGTGCTGCTGGTCATGCCATGCAGGGAGAAATTTAAAGTGTGGGAGCAAGGATTATGCCAGTAATATTCCTCAGAAATGTAAAAGAGTTCCTAGGCATTATGCACTACACAAACCTGTGTTTATAACCACTTATAGTTTTGTGTCTGTATCTCTCCTTGAGGGATTACATTGATACTATGTTATCAATAGATAGTTCCCATCCCTCATAACTTTTAGATGGTCTACCGTACATGATTACATGGAATTTATACTCTTTTCTTAACTGCTTGCATTCTCTTTTTGCGTTAATGTTGTCTTCTAATGCTGTAAGATACCCCTCAGTTCCCTCAGTTCCCCGTTCTTAAACTTTGAATATATCTTAATTGTACTGGACTGTATATTGTCCCTCCATACTGTAAGCCGCCTTGGGTCCTTTTCCAAGGAGAAAGGTGAGGTAAAAATAAACAAATAAAATAAATACAGTTAGGTTTTATTTAAAGCACCTCCAGGAATCCACTGCCAGTCAGTTAGATGTCTTGAACTTGACAGGACAACGGTCTCTTCACAGCTGAGGCCAAAATATATAATAAATGCAAGCCTACACTTAACTTTAAGACACAAGTTGTCATTTTTATCATTCCTGAACAGAAAGTGTACATTTCAGCCAGCATTTGGCCTCCTGTGGACGCCTCCGGTGGCTCTCAGCCCTGCCTTTCTGGGAGGGAAGAGGCCTGAAGCCACCATGCCAGTAGCCATGGCAACCACACTTTAGTGGTGCTTCTGCAGATGGACCGGGCTGCCAAGGCCTCACTCTTAAGGCCAGCTATGTGTGGAAAAGCCAGGAAAGACACCAAAGAGAACCATGGGGACGATGGAGGGGTTCCCAAATATGTGACCAGCTGTGATAAAAACCCATGTCCAAAAATAAAAATGTGGGAACTGGGTAGAGGGAGAGAGAAAAAACAGAGGGAAAGATGTCGTCCTTGGAAAGCAAGTCCTAAGCAGAACACTTGAAAAACCTACTGGGGTTTACCCTCCTATTAGGGTCGATGAGGCAGCTGACCCAAAAACGAATTTGTAATTTCATATATCATTATATTTTGACTGCTAAGGAGGGAGGAGGCACTTGGGGGAACCACACTCAGGAACACCCCTGATCAATACTTACAATTTCACACATTTGCTTCTGTTGCTCCTTTCTAATTTTTTCCCCTCAGTTAATTTTGTCTGCTTTCGATAAAGCTGTGAGTCTGGGGTTGGGCAGGGTTATTAAAAAGGAACACATCCCATCTCACCTGGATTGGCAGCTTTCTGTACTCTGTATTTCGGTCTCCTGTGGGGATGTTTACAATACAATCTAACAACAAACATAGGCCATAAACTTCTGCACATGAAATGTAACCACACACCCAAGACTCTTAAATGTTTTGAATGTTTTACTTATGAGTTCAGTATTTTATTTTATTCTATTTGTCTGAAGAAGTGGACATGACCATGAAAGCTCACACTAAAATATAATAATCTTGAAGGTGTCTATTTTTGTCTTTGTTTGTCTTTTGTCTATTTTTTTTTATTTTGGGTTACCTCCCCCCACTTTGGTTTTTGTCTGTGTTTCTATGTTGCTCTGTCTCGTGTGTCAAAATACATTCCTCCTGGACCATTCCCACATTCTTTTTAACTGGGCCTAGAACAGCCAGTCATAATGGTTTCTGAAAGATATAGTTCAATAATGCATTGTTACCAAGCTCAGCTCTAGCTTGGTAACATTCACTTCAAATGGTGCTGCTGAGTTTAGTTTAACCAGGAATACCGATGAGCAGGAAATATCTTAGACCAAGAAAAACAGGAAAAAAAATCCTTTGTTGGGCAGACATTTGTTGCTGACAATATCGGGTTCCATAGCGATGGCCTCCTCCATTTTAACTTTGTGTCATGACAGTTACATTAACAATGTAAACCTTATAACCACTAGGAGTGGTTACATTTGTAAGTTTTTGTTTATCTTGTGTTTAAATGTCAACATTCTTTCTCCCATGTTCAGTTAAAGAAATCATTCCCAGCATTAGTAACATCCATCTTCCCTTAGTACAAATTTTTCTAATGCTTTCCTCTGGGCAAGTTTATGAGAGGTTTTCTGCATTTTTCATACCCTTGCTTGTTTTTTTGGAAGATTAAATAATAAATAAATAAATAAATAAATAAATTTATTTATTTATATAAATATATAATTTAAATAAATAAATAAATAAATAAATAAATAAATAAATAAATAAATAAATAAACCTTGTGGTTTGCACAAAGTGCAATCATAAAAAATTGTTTTAAAAAAACTCTACTTTTTTCTTAGAATACCATTGCTCCTTTCTTTTTACTGAATTTTTTTAAAAGACAAAACAAGTTGCAGAGTTAACAAAAAAGGATGAATGCTAACCTTTTTACTTATCTGTAGACCTTTTAAATAAAACCTCACTTGTATTTTTATCCCCTGAAGGACCAAAAACAAACAAACAATACAGCACTTCCACCTTCTTAGACAATGTGTTTCAAAGTATTGACACACATTTTGCCATCAAGAATGAGAAAATTGGTGAATTTTTAGTTTATGAAATAATTTGTGAATTCTGATTTATTTGTTCTGATTGGAACAAAATTTTCATGTACCTACAAAGCCATGCATTGAAGTTATTTCCAGCACACAGAGGATCTGCCTGTCATACAACTGAAAAGATGAAAAGCTACAAATGTGGCTGAATCTCAAGAATCCAATTTTCAGTCTATCTAGAACTTTAAAAGCTCTAAAATATTCAAAAGTGCCTACAATTCTATGGCTGAATCTGTCCGTTTCAACCCCCACCCCACCCCCACCCCAATATTTGAAGACAGATCTTTCCATTGAATTTATGAAGGGTGTTATAAAACACAAGACAAAGAAAAATCTCACCTAGTACTAGACATAGCAGTCAATAGGGTGGCCTTTAGACTTATGAGATTAGAATACAATGTTATCTTCTGTATGCCTCATTTCTAAGATAATTTTCAGCAGTGTATAGGGACATAAATTCAAAGATACTACAAACCTTCAGAGACATAGAATCTTCAGCTGGATATATAATGTAGGACTTTTGCCAAATTAAAATATTAATTATTATGGAAATAGAAGCCCTCTCCCCAAATCTCTAAAATTAAGACCATGAGAAGAGACAGATCTTGATTGCAAGGTGGCATATCATATTTTCCAAACACAGACTCAGATTTTGTATCTTTTATATCTTTTTCTTATTTTTACCAAAAGTAGAGAACATTCAAACTGAAATCTTATGCCTGGCACATCCTGCTGTGATGTATGTAACTTTTTTTCTATTACATCTTTAGGCCATATAACTTTGCTCTGATGTTGAGCTTCATCCCATCCAGGTTTTTGTGAAATCATGCCTAATTAGTTAAGAGGAGGGGAATTCAACTCATCAATTTTCTTTGCCATTTTGGTTGGTGTCTTGAAGGCCCAAAAGATTATCATTCTGATTTCTGAAGTACTAGTGCTGTAATGTCCAGGTTTTTTTATGGATGGGAGATTATTCGTTTATGCTTCCATGAGCTCACTAAAGGAAATGTAGACTTTAAAAGTAACAGATTAAATATTTTCTAGTTACACAAGGAAATCATAGAATCATAGAATCATAGAGTTGGAAGAGACTGGTTTCAAGATTATAATTAGCTAGGCTGATCTCACTTGGATCTAGCCTTGATCCACCTCTGAAAGAAGATTCTGGAAATAAAGATGGGAAGGAGAATACATGGCCCCTTCAGTTCCCATCATTCTTGACCATTATACATCATGTCCGAGGCTGCTGGAGATTAGAAACTGGAGACAGCTAACATAAATGGCCACAAAGTCTCCAGCCTAGGTTAGGGATGTAAATATATGATCTTAAAGGGAAAATGACTATAAAATTGTGGTCAATGTAGTTATTTTAAAACAGTTGAAATACAATCACATCCTTTGTGGTCAAGAGCCATCCAGTAGAAGTATGGATGTGTGTGTTTATCTTTCCCAAAGAGGGTTAATCTACATAAAGTGGTGGAGCATCTGCTATCCTAATCTCTCCGTGATTCTTGCCCTTTTGGAACTCTACAGCAGCTCAGGCAGTGTGTTAACCTAAACTAAGAACAGACATGCAAAGTTCTGCTAATCCCAACATGCTTAGCTTCCAGAATCAAATCACATCAATATACATTGAAAGGATAGGATAAAAATCCAAAATGACCTTGACAGATTAAAGTCCTGGGCCAAAGCAAATAGAATGAGTTGCAAGAAAGAATAAATATAGGGTCCTGCATCTAGGCAGAAAAAATGAATTGCACAGATCTAGGATGGGAGACACCTGGCTGGAATATAGTACATGTGAAAGGGATCTCGGAGTCTGGGTGGACAAGAAATTGAACATGAGTCAGCAGTGTGGTGCGGGGCCAAGAAAGCCAATGCAATTCTTGGTTGCATCAACAGAAGCATAGTTTCTAGAGCAAGGGAGGTGATAATACCACTCTATTCTGCTCTGGTCAGACCCCACCTGGAGTACTGTGTACAGTTCTGCACTCCTCAATTTTAAAAAGATGTTGACAACCTGAAGCAAGTGCAGAGGAGGGCAACCAGGATGGTTAAAGGTCTGGAACATATGTCTTACAAGGAGCAGCTTAGGGAGCTGGGAATGTTTAGTCTTACAAAAAGAAGGTTGAGAGGGGATATGATAGCCAGGTTTAAACTTGAAAGGATGTCATATCAAAGAGGGGGCTGGCTTGTTTTCCATGGCTTCAGAGACTAGCACTTGGAGCAATGGTTTCAAACTACAGGGAAAGAGATTCCATTTGAACATTAGGAAGAACTTCATGATGGTTAGAGCTGTTCAGCCGTGGAACATGCTGCCACGGAGGATGGTAGAGTCTCCTTTAGAGGTTTTTAAGAGAGGCTGGATGGCCATCTGTTGGGAGTCCTGTGATGGGGGGTTCCTGCATGACATGGGGTTGGATTAGGTGGCCTCAGGGTCTCTTCCAACTCTATGATTCCATGAAGGGTATTTATGGCAGTCCACCTGCCATCATGAAAAGAAAGGTATGGGCTGTACAAACTGCAATCCACCAATTGTTGCTGGACTTCAGCTCCGATAATTCCTGTCTGGCACAGTCACTAGTGAGGAATGCTGGGAAATATAGCCCAAGGGCATCTAGAAAGTCACATGTTGTCCACCTTCTGCTCTACTTGATTCCTGTGAGATATTATCTGAAGCTGCTTTGGAAACCACTTGGGCCTAGAAACCACCAGAGGACTAGGTATTTCTGAATGAGAGATATCCCATAGCTGTGGTACAGCCACTACAGTCACCTTCTATCAAATCCTTCCATGCTTCAGGCGGCAAGTAAGCACCAACTTGATTTAGAATCACAGAATCATAGAGTTGGAAGAGACCTCAAGGGCCATCCAGTCCAGCCCCCTGCCATGCAGGAACCCCATCACAATACTTCCGATAGATGGCCATCCAGCCTCGGCTTAAAAACCTCCAAAGAAGGAGACTCCACCACCCTCCTTTGTGGCAGCATATTTCACTGCCAAACAGCTCTAACTGTCATGAAGTTCTTCCTAATGTTCAAATGGAATCTCTTTTTCTGTAGTTTGATACCATTGATCAATGAAGCGTTGATCCTGTTTATATTTTTTTCATCTGCAAAAAGACAGGGTAGGTATCCTGTGTTTTTATAAAAGCAGAGACAAACTTCACGAACAAAACCATCATTTGAAGATCTGAGGCCCTCTTGCACATGCACTGAGAGACACACGTCCTGTGAACTTTGTTTTGCCTTCTTTAGAAAAACCGAAAACTGCAAATCGCTTTGATTTGCCTTCTTTAAAAAACTGAAAACTGCATCAGCTTATTTCCGGGCTAGGGAGCAGAGCAAGAGGGTTTTGGCACAATTTCTCTGAGAGCGACAGCTGTTTCATTCAAGGGTGGGCGTTGTTGCGCTGTCCATGGTGCTAGCCGAGCAGAGATATAAAATCCTAGCTCCGGGTTTTTGCTCTTGCTTCCTGTAGGGATGAAGAAATCTGATGAATTATATATACGATTCCTCCCCCCCATCTCCCCTCTTCTCTTGCCAAAGCCAAAGGGTGGGGGAATGCTGGAAGGAATCTGTTTGATCAGTTGAGGGAATGCAATTCCTTCTCCAGGTTTTCCTTTTCCCCTCCCCCCTCCTCCATCTCCAACGATGCTGTACAGAAATAGCAGGATGCTGGAATCGTTCGGCAGTGATGCAGAAGGTATGTGCTTTTTCAGTTCTGGTCCTGATGCTGAGCTTGTGGTGAGGTCTCTGTGGCGCAATGGACGAGCGCGCTGGACTTCTAATCCAGAGGTTCCGGGTTCGAGTCCCGGCAGAGATGGTCTCCCAGACAGGTGTCTTAATTTTTCTATCATCTTTGAGTAAGGAATGCTAATTAAATTATATTTCACTCCAGAGGATTTCAAAGAGGAAATGCATGGCAGCTCCTCTAAATCCCCTTGGGAGATGAATTCTGCTTCCCTCTCCTCCTCTTCTAAATATCTGTCACCTGATATAAATGCATGCCCTGTTTTTTTTCCTTTCTGCTTTACATTTTCATCTCTAAATAACAGGCTTGGGTTTTTTTCTTTCATTAATGTCATCATTACATTGATTCCTATAATAACAACCCTCTGTTTAGACTTTGAAATGCTGCAATGCATTAGAGTTTTTTTCCCCATTGTTAAGACAAATATATCATTTGGCCTTTATCTGTGGTTTCTTTGGAATGAGCTAAAAATCTGTATATATTTATTTTAAAACATATATACTTTTGGTTTCATCTTAATGACTTTATCTGAGGACCTAAATATTAGCCCAGCAGAGAAAATGTGTTCATATGTTTTGCACACACACATTCACTTTAATAATGGGGTATTTTTATCTGTTTTTCATAGGAATTTGCAGAAATCCAAAATCTCACCATACTTAGGATACAAAGAACCTGAGTGTTTGCTTTTTAATTGCAACATGATTGCTTCCCTGGATCTATCCCACATTTGGGAAGAACAGTTCCTATCCAATTTGGCTGGCAAAAATCAAAGATTGTTTTGTCTTGCATTCAACATAATTTGCAATTTTCTCCATGCTGGGTGAAAAAGGTTTCAAGCACAGGTTCTCCATATCTTCATCCTACAGAAGTTTCAGAATTTATTCTCAGAAGCCTGAGACAACATAGTCAGGAGTTCTGGGAGTTGAGGTCCTGAGCATCTGAAAAACCACTTTGCTGTGTCATCAAGACATCTCTGACCTATGATGACCCTATGAAGGAACAATCACTAAAAAAATGCCCTGCCCTCAACATCCTTGCTGAGATCTTGTAGACTCAAGATGGTGCTCTGTTTAATGAGTCTGCCCATCTTGCATTGGATCTGTTTGAGCTGTCCAGCAGTGGAATATGCTGCCACAGAGGGTGGTGGTGTCTCCTTCTTTGGAGGTTTTAAGCAGAGGCTGGATGGCCATTTGTCAGAAATACTGTGATGGGGGGTTCCTGCATGGCAAGGGGTTGGACTGGATGGCCCTTGAGGTCTCTTCCGATGCTATGATTCTATGATCTTCCTCCTTTCCTGAGGGCTTCCACCTTTTCCAGCATGGCTGTCTTTTCCAGACTTGCCCAAAGCAGAGCAGCCTCAATTTGAACATGCTTTCCCCTCCAGAGATAGATCAGCCATGACTTGATCGAGGAACTACTCATTCTGCAAAGCCCTCCTCTAGCACCACAATTCAAATGAATCACTAGTCTCAAAAATTTGAAACAAAGATGGAAGCCAATTTCATGTCACCCTCCCCTTTAAATATGCCTAGATTATAATAAAGCACTGAAGAAGGGAACTATACTGGTTGATGCCACCTGCTTAATGCCTTATTGACACTTTTGTAAGGGCATCTCCTAGAATGAGGAACACCCAGATTTCCTGCTACATCTTTTTGAAGCCATGAGAGCTCAGCATTCTAGCTGGCTCTCAGAGCCTACAAAAATAGAGAAATATATTGTGGGCCTGGGTTCCTTTGCTCTGACCTAAACCAGGTCCATGTATTCCTTTCCCACTATTAGTAGCACCACAAGAATGAACAGCTACCTGCAGGAATCAGAGCTACGGCCAAACTGGTGGCCGGTGTGTGCCAATTTGATCACAGCACTCCAGTTTTAGCTGAGCTTCACTGGCTAACCGTTGTGTCCCAGCTGAGCACTGAGGTTTTGACGCTCACATGTAAAGCCCTTCATGGTTTGGGGACCATCTTTGCAGCTCATAACCTCATAGAGAAACACCAATGGAAGACCCAACCATTGCATATGGCATTCCTAAACCTGCTGAAGGCATTTGGCCACGCCATGCAAGAACCCCAATGGCCCTACAGTGTTGCTTGTCCATTTTATACTAGTCATGGATGCCATCACACGCGTCGTACAACAGAACACTCCCTGGACCATGTTCTATGCAGCAATGCCATACTTGCTACTACCACTAGGAACAAACTATAGGGGAAAGTTCAAACATGGAATGACTGTCTCAACCACTTTGGACTCCACCTAAACATTAAGAAAACTGGGTATCTAGGGTCAGGTTTCTAGCAAAGGCACCAGGACCAATCCAGGGTTGGGCTGAAGAACCAGGTTACAATACTCAACCGCTAAGGGTGCCATCTACCAGACAAGCATTTAAAGACCAGCTGCACAATGACCAAATTCAAGAGGTTAGGCAAACTAGAGTCAGACAGACCAAGAGTCAGGAGCCAGGTGGAGCAAACCAGGGTAACAGGCATCTGCAGGATCCAGGAGCATGAAGGAAGGTGAGTCAGGAACAGGCAAGGGACAGAACCGGAGCAAGGTTACCAAATGGATAGCAGGAGTACCTGTGAAAGGGATCTGGGAGTCTTGGTGGACCACAAATTGAACATAAGTCAGCAGTGTGATGCAGCGGCCAGAAAAGCCAATGTGATTCTTGGTTGCATCAACAGAACCATAGTGTCTAGATCAGTGGTTCTCAACCTGTGGGGTCCCCAGATGTTCCTGGACTGCAACTCCCAGAAGCCTCCACTACTCACTGTGCTGGAAGGGATTTCTGGGAGTTGCAGTTCAGGAACATCTGGGGACCCACCAGTTGAAAACCACTGGTCTAGATCAAGGGAAGTGATAGTACCACTCTATTCTGCTCTGGTCAGACCCCACCTGGAGTACTGTGTTGATTTCTGTGTGCATCAATATTAAAAGGATGTTGACAACCTTGAGCGGGTGCAGAGGAGGGCGACCAGGATGGTTGAAGGTCTGGGGGAAATGTCTTATGAGGAACGGCTTAGGGAACTGGGAATGTTTAGCCTTTCAAAAAGAAGGCTGAGGCGGGATATGATAGCTATGCATAAGTATTTGAAAGGATGTCATATAGAAGAGGGAACGGGTTTGTTTCCATGGCTTCAGAGACTAGGACTCAAAGCAATGGTTTCAAACTACAGGAAAATATGTTCAATTTAAATACTAGGAAGAACTTCACAATGGTTAGAGCTGTTCGGTGGTGAAATAAGATGCCACAAAGGAGGGTGGTGGAATCTCCTTCTTTGGAAGTTTTTATGCAGAGGCTGGGTGGCCACCTGCCGGAAGTCCTGTGATGGGGGTTCCTGCATGGCAGGGGGTTGGACTAGATGGCCCTTGGGGTCTCTTCCAACTCTATGATTCTATGATTCTATGATTCCATGCCATGGAGGTACATATGCAGTGATGGATATTGGGTATCTCTTTACTCGACCACATCACAAATTATACTACCCAACAGCAACTATGTATAGTGTCAATAGCGGAAAAGATGAGTAAAAGCTGGATCCACTGGTATGGGCATGTCCTTAGAAGAGCACCTTCCACCATCACCCAAACTGCATACCACATGGAAATTGATGGTCGGCGGCCACATGGGCAACCAAAAGACAAATGGCAGGACACTGCCAGTAAGGACATGGGAATCATCGACCTGCACCTTGAAGATGCTGTCAATCAGGCCAAGTGAACATATTCCCGCTTGTTAATTTCCTTAAACTGCAGCGCACAGAATATGACACAGTATCCCACTGAAAGCTGGAATAGCACTGAATAGATGCTGCCACTACTTGCCTTGACCTTAACAGTCTTTAGCTGAGGCACTCTAGAAATGCATTAGCTTTTATTGCCACCACATCACAATGCTGACTTGTTTAGTTAAGAAGCCTGCATCGTTTTCACATACACAGCTGTCAGGACAAGTATCAACTCATTCTGTATTTCCAATTTTTCCTGCCTGAATATCCAACTTTGCATTTATCCCTGCTGCCATTCAGTTCTCTCTGATTCATGGTTTTAATCTGGGGTGTGTGTGTGTGAGAGAGAGAGAGATGCATATTGCAATCATCCTGAAATGCTTTCAAGATGTAAACAAGCAAACTATACAGCAGTGATGTCTTGTATCTAATAAATGAACAAGGAAATGCAACAGGTACATTACAGGTGTATGTAAGAGCTTTTATGATGATACAAAGTAAGAGAAAGTGGTGCATTTTCCCTCTGAAACAAACGCAAAAATATTCCCACTTGAATGTGCCTAGGGATATAACCAACTGCTAATGTGAGCTAGAGTATACCCACTGAATCAGTGTTGTACATAACAATTAATATTATTCAGCCATGGGATTCATTGAGTCTATTCTGTCTGGGACTGACAATTAAGCTTCACTCAAAACACACACACACACACACACACACACACACACACAGACATATACAGAGAGAGAGAGAGAGAGAGAGAGAGAGAGAGAACACATCAGGTGTATTTCAGTTATGAACCAATCTTGAGTAGTTTAGTAATATTACTGCTTTTCATGTAAGCACAGCATCCTTTCTTTACTCTGATCTGCCAAATGATGGTAAATAAGAGGGCAACCGTACTGTCCCTTTTAAATAAATTTTGACATTATACACCCCAGCTTGATTGCTGGGGAAATAGCATGCCCTGAAATGTCTAGGCCAAATTCTACATTTCGTTCTTTAGGAGCAGCACAGCAGAATTCTTCCTGAGAAGGTCCTTCCCCAGAAATAAACTTTCAGGGACATCATGGCGGCTGAATGGACTGAAGCGCTCTTGAGAAAGGTGGGTCTCTGCACACTGCTGGGATGACTGGTCAGAACCAGCAGCACGAGATTATTATGCAGTGTAATGTAGTGGATCAACGAGACCCAAAGTGATAATTCAGCTCTTTATTCCATAACACAAACACAGGTTGCATAGGGATTTAAAAAAAAACAGCTAAAATGGCCCAAGGGCCTGTTTATATACACTCCTTGTGGCTGGCCATTGGATGGTTTCAACAGCCTGCTAGCCCCCAGTTGGATAGGCCAGAATCCTGCCCTTCAGTTATTCTCCACATCCTACACCTGTCTCCAATTACCTGTGCTTGGGAGCTTAATCAGCCTCTTCCTGGCTGGAGCTTGGCTGGAGCTCTGCTAAGGTAAGCTTGGATCCTTCATTTCTATTATCCATATACTCCAAACTCAGGCAGTTCAAGGGTTACACTAAGAACACCACATGCTGCTTCACAGGAGCATCAGCAGAAGGGACTCTTGGCCCCTCTACCCAGGGTGGGGGTGGTAGGTGGCCAGGAGGGTAGACTCCGTGAGCATCAGGCTTCCCCTGCTGCTAGAACCGGTCTGAATTGGGGTCAGGGTATAAGGTACAATGATCAGTAGGGTGACTTGCTCTTCCAGCCCAGCAGTCCACAGCTGCCAATAAGGCCCAGTGGCTCTCAGTCCTCAGCCAGGCCTGAGGCCCATTCCCTGGGCCACCCGTGTCTCCCCTCTGGTGTCCTTCAGGGAAGGCCAGGGAAGGTCCTGAAGACTCAACACTTATTCCACCTCCAGAGGTTTGGCTGCAGGTGTGCTTTTTGGGGCACTTCCTTGACCAGTGATGCTGCTGCATTGGGGTTGGGCTCAGGGTTCAGCTGGGCTTCCTCTGCCACCATTGCAGGACCCGGGCTGGGTGAGAACACAACCACACTCCATGCTTTACCTGAGGGGGAAGCAAGACCAGGCACTCATCCAGGGATCCACCAGCAACAGTGAGGGTGTATAAACTGGGAAGGGATTTCGGCCCAGTCTTTCCCATCTGAGTCCAACAAGGGCAACACTTCCCCCTCTCCTCTTCCAGGCCCTGCCAAGCTATCCTGGTCTCTGCCCGCCTTCCTCATCTGCCTCTGTCTCCTCCCTCCCGCCTGAGGCCCCACTCTTGCTGACTGCATCCTCAGATCACCTTGCTGCCCAGGTCTTCATGAGGTCTTCCAGAACGGTGAGTCCAAGGCGGGCAACCCACCAAGGGGACTCAGAAGGCCCCCTTTCCCTCCACTCCCTGCCAGCGGTGCAAAGAGAGAATGGTTTCTCCCCCTCCTGGTCCACAAGGACCTAGTTCAGTGGTTCTCAACCTGTGGGTCCCCAGATGTTCCTGGACTGCAACTCCCAGAAACCCCTTCCAGCACAGCAAGTGGTGGAGGCTTCTGGGAGTTGCAGTCCAAGAACATCTGGGGACCCACAGGTTGAGAACCACTGATTCTAGTTCTTCCCTTTTTTGAAAAAAAAACCAGATTCGCATCGATTGGAAGATCCCGCATCTCGCGTTCTACCATCCTCTGTGGAGGCCCTCCCAACCTCCTCATGATGATTTCCCCATTGGGCTTACAAAGGTTTCCCTCGAGTCCCTCTTCAGCATCAAGATAACATATGCGGCATAATTTAATGAGCAATTTGGAAAAGGTTTTCTGTCAGTCTTGGGCCTTGCTTGTCATCTTCAAGGCGGATGACTCCCTCAACTGCTGATGGCCAACAAGCAGGGGGTGACACATCACACCAAAATTTCCAGAAGGAACACCCCTGTCCTGGACACAAGGCATGTGTGCCCTCAAAAAAGGGAAGGAGGGAGACATTTTCCTGGCAAAAGCAATGGGTCAAATAGAAGAGGGGTCACTCCCAAACCCGGAGTATATAGTACCTGATGCCAACCAGATTATTTTAGCTCCCGAGGTGTAAACCCTTCTGACCTTCTTTTCTACTCACTCAGGAACAAATGCAGTTATAATAAATAAATTGGCACAAACTAAATATGCTTTCTCACTCTATCCATGGGAAGGGATGTTGGAACTTTTACAACCTCGCATGCAGCATAGGGTAGGAGCGGCTGGGAGGGACTTTTGGCACTGGGGAAATTCTCAGTCCATCCAGCAGGAACCAATCCTGCCTTCCTGTCTCAGAATTCAAAGGGATCCCCATTCTTCTTCTGAGTGTTCTGTTCCCTTTCTTTAGCCTGTTGGAAGCAGAGTGTTTGCTAGTTCACTGTTGACCACTTCACAACTGTAAGTAATGGAATCATTGTTGTCCTTCCTCCTTAAAAGCTCAAAATGTGTTATTGAAGAGGTCTGGGGAAAAATAAAATACAGTATATGGATCCCAGGGAAGGAGTTGCCAGTATGGTCTATTGGATAGTCCTGGTCTTGACACCCACTGTTTGAGTGTGCAGGTCATGTGCGATTTCATCCATGACTAGTATAAAATGGATATGCAACAGTGCAGAGCCTTGGCTCACACTGAGCATCACCAGAAAAGTATTAGAGAGAGACCAACCGAGCATTGCCCAGGGCTGCTGGTGTTCTTGAATAGCATTTTGACTCAGTTCATGAGTGGTTATGGAGGGCACACCAGAACATTTGATGTGGGACATGGCCAAATGCCTTCAGCAGGTTTAGGAATGTCATGTGCAATGGTTGGGTCTTCCATTGGTGTTTCTCTGTAAGCTGACAAGCCCCAAAGATAAGCATCGGTCATTCTGCATCCTTTGACGAAGCCACATTGGTTGGAGATGAATTGGACAATGTTACCAACATGCTGGTCCAGAACTTTCTCAAATATCTTCATCATGTGGGACAAGAGGGGATTTGGAAATAATTGGTGGTAGCTACTAGGGATGGCTAAAGCTGTGAATTCCACACTGCCTTTATTTTTCTGAACGTGTCACCGTTTTTCCTTTCCCATCAAATAAAATACATCCTCAGCAACATTACTTCAAATATACACATTTTTAGCAAGTTCCTCTAATGCAATATGCTTTTCTACAGGTTTTCTTTCAACTAATAAATTCAACTTTTCTTTCACCCTATTCCCCCTGTATTCCTCTAACATGTATATATTTGACTGGGCAAATTCAGAAAATGATGAATGACAATAATTATTATGTTTTAGTTGATTTAATGATTTAAGGCAACTTAAATGCAAATCAAACCAAGCTCAGTGATTTGGGTATCTAGCTGCAGAGTCAAATGCAGGGAGTTTAATTCCCCAGTGTGTCTCCTTGACAACAGCTGGACTCAATAATCTGTAAGGTCCTGTTCCACTTTTAAAATTATTATTATTATAAATTCCTCCCACACACACACTTTTTCTTCCCTTTGAACAGTGGTGTATTTGACTCCATGCTGATAGCTTTGGCGACTGTTCCCTCTCTATGTTTAAAGTTAAGGGGCATTCTCCTACATTTTGGTTTAGAAATTGAAGCTGGAACTTTCTATGTACAGTGAAGGCAGCTGACTCCGATTCCATGGGGGCAGTGAATCCGCTCCAGATTTTAGTCTGGAGTTGCCATGAGCTGCCCATGGTACTGAAGTTATTTTAGGGAAAGGGTTCTGTACCTTCGATAGTTATTGTGAAACTCAAAGCAAATTCACCAACAGCACTATCCTACAAAGTTCCAGTCACTAGTTGCAAGGAATGTGTACTCCCAGTGAATTTATAGACTCTCAACACACACACACACACACACACACACACACACACACACACACACACACACACACACACACACACACACACACACACACACACACACACACACACACACAAGGTGCAGCATGTGGAAACATAGAAAAACGAAAGCATAGGAAAGTCCCTTCAACTCAATAAGACCTTTGGCCCAGCTAGCCAAGTAATGTCAACTCTCATTGAATGTAATGTCTCTCTAGGGTTTAAGATGGATTATTTTGTTCTTCACCCTACCCAGGAGGTTGAAGTAATCCTGGATTACTGGGAGCTAGTAGCACATCTGTCTTACCCTGACCCTTGGTCCATATAAAACAACATCTCTGGCTGGAAGTAATAGATCTGCAAAATTTCAGCCTTACCTCACTGTGAGGGTTCCCAGCCATCCAGGTGAGTTTATCTGGAAGTTGAGTCGTGGCAACTGGACCTCTTTTTCTTGAGAGAAAGAAACATTTTGCTACTCATCCAAACAGCTTCATCAGTCTGAATAAAGCTAGTTGTGAGTCCTCCATCTTATAGTCCACTTTGACCTCTTGTCACCCTGGTCCCCCTGGCCATTGTTCATCTTATGAGCCTATTTCAGACCAGGGTGACAAGAGGTCCAAGAACCCTACGATGGTTCTATGATTCTACAATTCTGTGGTGAGCTGCTCCTGCAATAAAATATTGTCGAATGAGTTGATGCGGCTTTGCATTCCTTCCACTCCACATCCAACTGTGTCCCAGCTTCCACTTCCCAGAGTCAATCAACCATTGTTCATTTTCAATGTTCAATCATAGTAACTGAGCACACTCAGTTTGGCCAACACTGTTTTTTAGAGCTCAGCCCCCTCCCCCTTTTAAAGCACGTTTCTGATTTTTTTAAAAACATGCATTTCTACAAGCCTGCCAACACCCTCCTATGGTGCGTGGCTGTTGCCCCTATTGTCTGCTTTAAACAATGACACCTCTCGCCTGAATATCTGAGCTAAGGCTAGCTAAATAGAACAGCCCAGGTTCAGAAGAATTTTATCCTGAAGGCAGGCAGGTCAGAAGGAACCCCTCCTGCTGTGCCCTCTGAGCCACCCACCGAGATCTTAAGAGGAGCGGCCAGCTTAGTGTCTGTGCTTCCGCTGGACAAAGATCATCGAGTCAGTGGAAGCGAGCTGGGGTGGGTGCTGAGTTGGCTCTGAATGTTCACATTTGCTAATTGCTATCTCAAGTGCTGGACGTGTTTTGGAGCTCAGGTTCAGCACCTTGGATAGCTCTGGGGCCTGGCCACTCCTGCATCAGGAGAGGGGCATCTACTTGTCTCCTGCACTCCCAGAGGCATCTGGTGGGGCCACTGTGAGATACAGGAAGGTGGACTAGATGGGCCTTTGGCCCGATCCAACATGATGGCTCTTCTTAGGTTCTTATGTTCTTATCCCCTTAAGAGCCATTTTAAATGTTCCCGTTTCTCCAGGAATTTTGTGGAGACCTCTGGTTTTTTTAAATTGAGCTAAACGTCCAATCTAAGTTGTATTTAGGCAGATATGTTTCATCAGCAGTCCTTGCAACTTTTCCACATTTCTTTGTAAGGTTGTATAGGACACCCATCTCATAGCCACCCTGTGTTTTGAGTACTAAGGCATTAGAATGAACCTAACTAATTAGGGATTGGGGATTGCAGCGGAGCAGCAGCCCTGGAGTCCTGCTTGAGTCAGGATCTGCCTTGGGAATCAGGTTTGGCATCTCTTATCATTCCTTCAAATTCAGACTAAAATCAGTGGATTCTCTCTCTCTCTCTCTCTCTCTCTCTCTCTCTCTCTCTCTCTCTCTCTCTCTCTCTCTCTCTCTCACACACACACACACACACACACACACACACACACACACACACAAACAATTTTAACAATGACTGAGACTTCAAACGTGGCTGTTCCTTAGCTAAAAACATGTCCACAATTACTTCTTTCCATCCCGTTATTGGTGTCCATACAAATACTTTCAAGTGTCTCTTTCCACCCTGTTATTGGTGTCCATACAAATACTTTCAAGTGTTCAGACATCAGTGAAAGCAGATGGACTACGAACTGGCTTGAAGTGAATTAGTTGCTACTTCCTGACAAATTCAGGCCACAGAGAAACAGAAAGTACTTTACGCACCCTTAGTTGTAGTAGTTAATAAATAAAAAATACTGTGTGATCCTTCTTCTGGCAAGTCACAGAGCAATCCTATATAACAGTGTTGGCGAACCTATAGCACGGGTGCCAAAGGGGCACTCGGAGCCCTTTCTGTGGGCACTCGACATCGCCCCTTTCCAGGGACCTGTATTCGGGTTAAATGGCTGTATTGACACTTTGCGAAAAATTAGTGGGTTTTGAAAGCGTAGTTTGGGCCCTCGGTCTCTAAAAGGTTCGACATCACTACTATATAAAGTCTACCCCATAGTACTCTCGTACTAATATCTGTTAAATTCACTGAGGCTCAGACTATGTATTCTATCCACTCTCGTGGTCTCCGTGGGATCCATTTCTGAAATGGCCGTGTGTAGGGTTGTTTTGTGGAGTTAATCAGGTTAATCTCCTCCATGGGGTTTTAATGCTCCTATTTGTAGACTATATATTATGTTGATCATAGGCTGCAGTTTGATTGGGTCCCCCCGCCTCCCCGTCTGCTACTCTGTTAATTTTGCTGGAGGGCTGCCTTTAAAATACATCAACACAAAGAAAAAGAAAATAAATTACACAAAAAAATGAACAAGCCACTTCTACCCTCAAATTACAATATAATCCTCAAGTTCTCAACATGGTGTGTTTCCCCACACACACACACACACACATCCCTTCTTACATTTGCATGTCCAAATAGCTGGAAAACATCAAGTATTTAGTTCTGGGTTCTCTGTTTGTTGCTGTATTCCATTATTATGACTTCGTACGGGATGGATTTCTGGAAGGCATTACTGCTGTTCTGCACCCAAAGGTAGGAATTGTTTGTAATGGCACACATGTGCTTTTCTGAAAAGTGCATCTTGTTTTCTAAGGTTCTGGCTTCCAACAATATCCTGCATGAAAATTATATGCTGTAGAGAAGCCACGCTCAGGGTGATGTTTTATTAAATGTTTCCTGCAGTTGATGCATCAAACACAAACCTTGTCCTTGGATCAGCAAACTCAGCCTTTGCCTTTCTAGCTACACATCATGCTGGATGTCATGCATATGCCATGTGTTGGGAGCAGGGGGCAGAGAGGAAGGCTGACATTTCACCAAATAGGAGAGGGAGATCTTTATTTGAATGTAAGTTTACCCACTTTCTCAAAAAAAAAAAAAAAAGGCTTTCTCCGTGGCTGTTCCCAGATCCTGGAACTCCCTCCCACTGAAGACCAGGCTGGCCCCGTCTTTGCTGTCCTTCCACAAGCAGGTTAAGACCTTTATGCTCAAATTAGCTTTCATATGCAATCTCGCCTGATTTCGGAAGCTAAGCAGGGCCGGCCCTGCTTAGCACTTGGATGGGCGACCACCAAGGAATACCAGGTGCTGTAGGCGCCTGGAGTAGGAACTGGCAAGCCACTCCAGTACTCCTGCCAAGAAAACTCCATGGACATGGAGTCACGAAGAGTCGGTCACAACTGTAACAACACAACACAACACACACACACACACACACACACACACACACACACACACACACACACACACACACACACACACACACACACACACAGAGAGAGCTGCCTGGGTAGGGCTCTTACACAAGTTCTTACAACTTCCTGCATTGAATGCATTTTGACGTGTCTTTTCAGACTCTTTTACTGGGCCATTTGTCTTGTCCTTTTTCAGGATTTGTGGACTTATTGATTTTAGCCTTAAATATTGTCTTTGAATGATGTAAGCTGTCTTAGTCCATGTTAAGGAGAAAAGGTGGGCTAGAAATGTTTTAAATAAATAGGGTACCCAGAAGAAAACTTAAATCGGCAGACTTCTCCAGCTGAATGTCCAAGAAAGAAAAGAAACCTAGGGTGGAAGGTAAACACTCTGACCAACTTTCTCCCTCCAGTGGTTTTCTTTACTTATCTCTCTTTCATCTGTCAAATTGAGCTTTTAGAGGATACGGAGCTTGGGAGCCAGAGGCAAATTTCTGCCTCAATCCCACCTTACAGGCTAATAAATTTAACTCAAAATACACTCTGGTGGACTGAAGGCCCCCATTTTCAGAGTCAGCAAGCAACAGAAGGAGAAATCTGGTCACCGGCTTCTGAAGTCTTGTGATAAAAGGGAAGCCAGAAATAGTAATGGAGCACCTAGAAGACTAACTAGTTTTTGTTCTTCATAAGCTGATGAAAAGCACCCGTGGGAGTTTTCCTATGATCTCCATCAGATGGAAGCTTGGCAGTCTTAAACTTCACACAGGCTGTTCATAGGGCATTATCTGAGTCCCCCATTAGGTTCAGGACCTTGGACAGCTACTTCCACCTTGGATTCCCAACACCTCCTCAACACTAGCCACTAGCCTCCATAATTCCCTCC
Organism: Phrynocephalus forsythii; assembly: GCA_029282475.1. Taxonomy (NCBI): domain Eukaryota; kingdom Metazoa; phylum Chordata; class Lepidosauria; order Squamata; family Agamidae; genus Phrynocephalus; species Phrynocephalus forsythii. The sequence continues at coordinate 2,805,025 of JAPFRF010000019.1, forward strand.
ATGAAGATGTTGAGAGTTGTTGACCAGTCCAGCTAATCCCTGTAGCATCTAGCAACATTCTCCTGCTGAGCAAGACATAAGAACAGAACATAAGAACATAAGAACCTAAGAACAGCCTTGCTGGAACAGGCCACAGACCATCCAGCCCAGCATTCTGTCAACATTTGTTTCAGGGTATTCCCCAGCAGATGTCTTCACCTGTTTAAGATTACCTGCAAATGACATGATATATCCTGCCTATCTCTCCAACCCAGAGGTTGTCTTTAGGCAGCCATAATGGTAGCCATTGATACCCTTGTTGTCCATGAACTTGTCCAGTCCTTTCTTAAAGCTGTCAAGGCTGACAGCCGTCACCACTTCTTCTCTCAGGGAGTTGAAGAAACCAGTGATCCTCTGGGTGAAAAAATACTTTTCTCTTATTTGTTTGAGATCTAGCACCCAAAGGTTTCATGGAGTGCCCCCTATGAAACTACATCTCCCTTTTATCTAGGTCAACTTTCAGAGGATGTGAGAACCTTCAACCAAACCAAGGTGATGGATTTCATCATTGTGGGCTTCCTGAACACTGAGCACTTCCACCTGTTTCTCTTCTTTCTGCTCTTCGTCATCTACCTCCTCACCATCTTGGGCAACCTGATGGTTTTCACGGCCATCCACATGGATCCTCACCTCCTTACCCCCATGTACATTTTTTCTCAGCGTATTGTCCTTCTTGGAGATCTGGTACACCACGACCACCATGCCTAAAATGCTCTCCAACCTACTGAGTGAGGAGAAGCACATCCCTTTTGCCGGATGCCTCTTGCAAATCTATTTATTCTGTTCCCTTGGAGCCACTGAATGTTACCTGCTCACAGCCATGGCATATGATCACTACTTGGCCATCCACTCAACCATCATATCTACCAAGGTGCACATCAAGTTAGCCATCAGCTGCTGCATTTGTGGCTTAATTGTCCCCATTGTTGAAATCATCTTGGTTTCCAAGCTTCTTTTCTGTGGCCCCAATAAAGTCCTGCACATCTTCTGCAACTTCCCACCACTGCTCAGCTTGGCCTGCACTAACACTTCCATCAACGTTCTGGTTGACTTCACCATCGACGCTTTCAAAATCTTGGCCACCTTCTCCCTGATCTTAACATCTTACCTCCTGATGATCAAAGCCATTCCATACATGGGCCGGATGGAAGGAAGCATTCTCCACATGTGTGGCACACCTCTCGGGGGTGCTGATTTTCTTTGGAAGCATTCTGTTCATGTATGTCCGTCTGACGAAAAGTTACTCCTTGAATTACGACAGGGCTCTGGCCGTCTTGTATGCTGTCATGACCCCTTCCCTTAATCTGATTATTTACAGCCTGCGAAACAAGGAAATCAAAACAGCCTTACCAAGGATATTTCCATGGCAAAGGACCCTTGCTAGACAAATAGAACATCCTTGAAACTCAACAGAGGAAACTGGAGGGAAGAGCAGCAATGAGTTACATGCAGAATGGAACAAGAGACTGCTGCTGTTCCAGAATCACACAAACACAAAATTCTATCATCAGGAACAAAATTCACCACTCGCCTAGTGGTCCTGGGCTCTTTCTTATGTTTAGCTTTCCGAAAGGCATGTGAGGCTCAAAAGAATGAACATGAAAAACCCAATTCCCGAAGCCAGAAGCAGAGTGACCCGAGAAAATGTGGTCTTTGTGTGAAGTGCTCTGCCTACTTGTTCACAGCCAAATGCTTGCTTGTGTCATTAAGCAAACTGTGCAATCCACAGGCAATGAGGCTGTTTTGCATGTTGGAAAGGTCATGGATTTCAGATCTTCTTGATGTGGCTTAATTCGGAAATGTTGAAATAAGTGTAGAGAGAGACAGGGCTGCATCCTTCAAACAGCTTGTGCTCAAACTGTTTGCCCGCTGGAGTGGGAACAGCGACTACATTCTCAGACTATAAAGAAGGAACAGGAAACCTTCAGACCTCCAGATGGTTTGGACTTCAACTCTCGGAGGTGCCAGCCAGGTCTGTGAGGGGTTTGGAATTACGTGAGCCAATGCTTCAAACATCTGGAGGACCAATCATTTGCAAACTGTCCAATACCATGATGCCACAAGGCAATCATGCCCATGTTGACTCTGACGGAAGTCCCATTTATTTCAAAGACTCTTATAAATAAGGTGGAAAGACTCCAAATAGACAAATGTAGGACTACAGTATGATGGTTCTCTTTCGTGTGTGTGTGTGTGTGTGTGCGTGCGTGCGTGCGTGGTGAGAGACATTTTAAAAATAGGGAAAAAGCATAAATCTGATGGGAACTGTGTTCAAAAATTAAAGAAGCTCAGTAGGGTCCTGGTCATAGACCTCAACAGACATTATTGCCAGACACATGTACAGAGGACCGTATGCCTAAATCCACATCCTTGGTTAAGCTGTTTAGCTTATCAAATAATATTCTAATTTTCCATGGTGTAATAAGAATTCCCGTCATCATAACAGAGGTTTATTTTTAGCTACATTTACAAGAATGAGAAAATCCCTCTTTGATTGACGTATCCATTTCGCCATTGAGCAAAACGCCAATTAAGGAGCAAAGTAGAGGCTATTCTCTCATAACAATCCCATACTGTTGTGGCCGCATGCGGGAGGTTTTGCAAACGCACAACATATTGATACTGCCAAATTAAGAATCAAAAGGCAGTCTATAAACATCTAGTTTTCGCCTTCGAATCACACTTAAAATTCTATGTCCACTTACGTGAGAGTGATCAATCATACTTACTTTTAAGTTGATGTGCGTAAGACTTCCCTCTGAAATTACCTAAACTTGCTGTCTTGTTGAGTGGCAAAGAGGAAGAGAAAAGGAAATTCCTGACATTGTAATTGAAAAACTAAAAGGCAGTAACAACGTCTTACACAAGTGATGTCATCCCACTTTATTGCATTGGCTGGACTTTAGGTTCAGATGTTCAGTACGATGAGCCCATCTGCACTGCATTGATTATACCAGTTCAGCTCCATTTTAACCCCTGTGGGTTCTGAGTGGGATACCCCAAGTTTCTGTCCTGGGCCCAGTTGCTCTTCAACAGAACTAGCTTTCTTCAGACTGATGCAGCTGTTTGGATGAGCAGCAAAACATTTATCTCTCAAGAAAAAGAAGCCCAGTTGCTATGACTCAACTTCCAGAGTTGCTTTTCAACAGTTTTGTTAATGACTTGAAAATGGGAGTGCAGGGGAGGTTGATCAAATTTGCAGATGCCATACCATTGGGTGGAACAGCTAATATCTTGGAAGGCAGGGACAAAATTCATAAAGATCTTGATAAGCTGGAGCACTTGGGCTGACATCGACAGAATGAAACTTAACAGGGATAAGTTCAAAGTCTTTAACAGGGATAAGTTCAAAGACGGAATGAAACTTAACAAGGATAAGATCAAAGTTGGGCAGAACCCAAATGAACAGTTACAAGATGTGGGGATACTTGGCTCAGCAATACTTCCCAGGATTGTGGGATTGTTGAATCTGAGCCAACAGTGCAGGCAGGTGGGTGGGCAGACAGATGAGCGGATCGGTAGAAAGACAGGCAGACAATCTGATGCCCGTTCGCTCTTAATCCATCTACAGTGGTGCCTCGGATAACGATGGTAATTCATTCTCCAAGGTTAGTTGTTATCCGAAACACGTCGTTATCCGAAATGCAGTTTCCCATAGGAATTAATGGGAAACCGTTTAATCCATTCTGGAGCCTAGGAAAAAGGCACAGACACCTGGTTTTTTGCTCGAAACTCTTTGAAAAGTGCACTTTAAAGGTATAGATGCAATGCCACCTGGGATAACTTTTTTACTGATGCATGCTGGAAATTCATTATCTGAGGCAGTCCACAGGGAAAATTCGTTATCCGAGGCAGCCCATAGGAAGATTCGTTATCCAAGGCAGCCCATAGAGAAAATTCGTTCTCCAAGGCAGACCTATACCTAGGAATTGTGATTCGTTATCCGAGGCAGCCCATAGGGAAAATTCGTTATCAGAGGCAGCCCTATACTCGGAAATTTGCAGTTGTTATCCGAATTATTCGTTATCCAGGGCAGTTGTTATCCAAGGTACCATGGTATTTCCATAACCAAACTTTTAGCCCATCTCTCAACAGAGGGACTCTTGCATGACTAAGCATTTGAACAAGACATAGTCATGAACTTCACAAAAAGGTCTATTTCAGATATGCTTTAAATAAAACGTTGGCTTGGAATTTTCTCAAGGGGAGGGGAAAACATTTGCACAAACTTAAAATGCCTATGCAAAGCTCCTAAATATTTCTGAGGCACACAAACTACCTTCCAAAATGCGCCAAACAGAGTCCCTAGCAGCCTTTTTTTAAATCATTAAAGACCTGGCTTTTTAAGGAAGCATTTGGCGATCGGCAATGTAATGTTGTGTTGTCCTGTCTTGTTGTACTTTTTTCGCCACCCTTTCGTTTTGCCTCTTGCCAGGCCTTTTATTCTTTGTGTGTTTAGTGTTATGTCTTGGCTGTTTATTGATTCTTTTTTTTATTGCCTACTATTTATTTGGCTTTCGTGTGAACCGCCCAGAGTCCCTTCTGGAAATGTGGGCGTTCTAGAAACACAAAAATAAGTAAATAAATATAGGCTGGATATAGCTCAGTGTTTCTTGCTGCAGAGGCAGCGGTTGGCAGTTCTATTCCCTCCTTGGTGTCGGGCGGGTAGGACCAGGCTGTGTGGCCTTTGCGCAAGCTGCCCAGCCCCAGATGATCCCGAATGGAAACCTGATTACAGGGGCACCTCTACTTATGAGTTTAATCCATTCCGAATGCAACCTCGTAAGTCAAACAACTCGTACGTAGAGCAGCCATGTCTGTAAAAACACCAAATAAATAAATAATAACAAAAAATTTAAAAGTGTGAGTAGAGCAGACTGCATCTAAAATTTGTAAGGCAGCCGTTAAAACGCCAACGGTTTTCCGCTCTTAAGTCAAATTGCTCATAAGTAGAGTCGCTCATAAGTAGAGGTACCACTGTACTCTCTACCTAGAAGACCCTAGATCAGTGGTTCTCAACCTGTGGATCCCCAGATGTTCCTGGACTGCAACTCCTAGAAGTCTTCATCGCTAGCTGAGCTGGCCAGGATTTCTGGCAGTTGGAGTCCAGGAACATCTGGGAACCCACTGGTTGAGAACCACTGCCCTAGATGGAGAGTACTCAGAAAGTACCAGCAAGATCTACAAAACTGCTTCCACATAAAAGAGTCAAATTGGGCCCTCAGCCTCCCTGACGTTGTGACCATCGCTAATGCCCTGCAAGAAGCCACTTGTTGCTAAGGAAACTAAATTGTCCCGCCATGACCCAAGGCCAGGTCTCCATGTCCACCCGTCAGGTGCAATGGAATACTAGAAGCAGGATTGCTGAGGCAACCAAGATGACCAGGGAGTGATCAAAGACCAGGCTGCCGTGTCTACATCAAAAGCAATTATGGTCTCAGCATGACGCCTATGAACCATAGGTTAATGGCTGCCAACCTGACCGCGCAAAGACCCATGAAAACTGCCTTTGATTCACTCTTTGGTGCGAGAAGGCACATAAAACCAGCAAAGGCTGTTGACAGTTAAACAGGCTGTGAGGAAACTGGGGGTGGGAGGAGGGGGTAGGAAAGGGAGACCAGAAAGCAGTTGCAGATGAGTCAAGATTAAATGGGTATTTATCCAGGCCTCTGCAACGTGAAGAGATGACACAATACAAAATGGCTTCCTGTCTTCCCAGCAAAGGCAGGTTTGGGAACCAAAGAATCTGGAACCCCTCCCAAAATCACCCCAACATTTGCAGAGGGATTAGGAAGAAACAGTCATGCTTTAGCAGGGCACGATTTACCTGAAAACAACATGCACCCCCCCCCATCTGCATGCTTTAGTTTAGCAAAGAAAATTAAAAAAATGTTTATAGAATCCTGAAGTTTAAAAAACAAACTGGAAATGACAAGCGAGTCTCTTCTACTTTTATTGAAAGAAGTCAGCACAGCTCCAGAAGATCATCATAGAGCATGAAAAATAGTCCCTACTAGACCTCAGAGTTTGCCCAGCCCTGCGACACGAACCCCAGGACTCCTGGAGGGAAGTAGAAATGAATGGAGGACAGCCGTTCCACAGAGGTTAATGGCCCACAGTTTGTACAAGGAAAGGTCCACCAGAAATGACTGGAAGAAAAATGGAACTTTCAAGCGATTTGCAATGCTTCATCCTCAATCAGGGCAAAAATAATCTGGCCACAGTGGGACATCCCTCCCATGGGAGGCTCCTCAGAGGCCTTCAGAGCTGTTTGCTAAGCTTGCGGGCTTGTCTCTCCCGGGCCTCAAAAGCGATCTTGGTGTCCATCAGTTCGTTCAAGGACTTCTGCACCGCCTCCATCTCTTGCTTGACTTGCTCGTAATTCTGGACCAGGTCCCGGTTCTCCCGCTGAAGTTCCTCCAGGATCACCATGACCTCCTGGTTCTGCCGTCGGCACCGGTTCTTGAGCTGCTCGGTCTCGGCAAGGAGGGTCTCCACCGTCTTGACCATTGACTCGATCTGTTCCCGGGACATGGCTGCCAAAAGGGAAGTGAGAAGGGAACGCATAAGAAAAGGGGTTGGCTGGATTGGACCATGGATTTGACAACCCAAGATTGGCCAAGCTCGTAACCTCCAAATGGGATTCCCAAACCTAGGTCCCCAGATATTCATGGACTACAGCTCCCAGGAATCCTGGTCAGCATGGTGAGTAGTGAAGGCTTCTTCAGGAACTTTTCGTTCAAGAACATTTGGAGACCCAATGGAGGAAACCACTGTTTTAGGCCACATTGATTCACGCTACCATTTGGAGGAGGATGGGTGTTTTTAACTCAAAACATCTGAACTGCAGCAAATTGAGAGAGGCTGCCATCCCATTTTCACGATAAAGGGTGTCACCTGTCTTCGGCTTAAAGATTGGCCAGAATAAGTCACCTCAGTCCCCCTTTTCCCATACCTTCCAGAGAGAAATGCAAAGCTTTGTCTCTTTTACTCATTTCCGACATTTATATCTCACATTTCCTCCAGTTACACAGATCTTCTCCTCCTTGGTTTTTCCTCATGTCAACCTTGTCAGGTAGGGCAGGTTGAGAGGGAGTGAGGGTGGCCTGGATTTACACTCAGGTCTTCCAAGTCTTAGTCTAAATCAGACATGTCCAAACTTCAGCCCTCCAGATGTTTTGGACCACAACTCCCACAGTCCTTTGTCATTTGCAATCTAAGCTTAGAATTCTGGGAGTTGTGGTCTAAAACATCAGGAGGGCTGAAGTTTGGACATGCCTGGTCTAAATATTCCATCCTGGCTCTATTTGCGCACTCCACTGGCTTTTCCTAACATATTATTCATGAATAAAGATGGATCAAGCAATTTCTCCAAATGTGCTTCTCTGCACGAACAAACAGACCAGCCTTTTTAACAGGGATAGAAGCAACTTTGAAGATCCCGAAGGCCAACATTATAACTGCGGCCTCCAAAGGCTGCACCCAGACCCGAAACACAAACAAAAAAGATTTTAGAAGTCTTCAAAACGTCAGAACTACTTTCCTGTTTTGATTTTTCTGTTGAGGTTCCTACGACCTGCTGAAAGTTGGAGGAACTGGTTTTTGAATCCCCTAAAAGCAGAAAAGGCAGAGGGTCCCTTTTTTCATTATCTGAGACAAAAGGGAGCCACTGGGATGTCACTGCACCCCAGGAAACAAACTTCCCCTACCCCTGTATTTTAGAGAGCCTGACGAGGAAACAGCTGTCATTGCCTTTTAGCAGAGATGGTTTATGCATTACTGTGTCCACCAACCTGACCCCTTCTTGGGAAACTCTCTGTCTTGAATTCATGGTGTTGCTCTAAATCCTCTGTGGATTGAAGATATAAAAGAGGGGAAAGAATCTTTTGGCTTGTTCCTATAGGTAGAAACTGGAGAAGATGCTAACATAACATAAGAACATAAGAAGAGCCATTGCTGGATCAGGCCAAAGGCCCATCTAGTCCAGCTTCCTGTATCTCGCTGTGGCCCCCACCAAAAGCCTCTAGGAGCACACAAGACTAGATCTCTGTCTCCTGATACCACTCCCCTGCATCTGGCCCTTGAAGTACCCCGGGTTTAAGCCTGGAGATGACACATCTCCATCATGGTTTGTAATCTGTGATGGACTTTTCCTCCAGGAATCTGTCCAATCCCCTTTTGAAGTCATCCAGGCCAGATGCCATCACCACTTCCTGTGGCAGGGAGTTCCTCAGGATGCTTTATCCTTGCAGAGAGGTTTTTCTATGCCAGGGGCCTGTGTTTCTTCACCTCAGTAGCCATGCTTGGATATCTCACAGGCGTTCCCCTGGGCTTGGTAGAGGAGTCCCGTTAGGAGGGAGTGGGGGAGGAGGAAACCTAACTGATGAGGAAGGAATTTGTGGTGAAGGTGTATCAGGACGATGGGACTCAGAACTTCATCAAGAACAAGATTTTTTTCCCCTCAGGTGCCAAAAACCCCTATATAAGCAGCATTTTGTTGATCTTAACCATAGTGTGCCAACCTTTCCACTAACCTTCAAGATCCAGAATACAGAAGCATTTTTTAAGAAATGAAAAAGGCCCTATCAGATGCATTGCTCCAATGAAGTTGTTGTGCCCTGCAGCCCTCCAGACAAAATTGGACGATAACTCCCATCATCCTTAGCCATTGGCCATGTTGGCTGTGCCCAAAGACCACAGAGACTTCTGTTCATGGTCCACATCAGTTTTTTAACTAGGAGCACAGCTCAAGGTATCTCATGGGCCATATGATTTATTTCGGGTATTAATGTTTTCACCTTTCCATGGCATAATTTCTCATGTGGCTCCACACAGATGCCATCCAGAGAGTTCAAATGAAACACCCACAGATGCTAAGGTTTTCAAGTTCAATCCCCACCCTTTCCAAGTACAAGTAGGAAACAGACCTCTCTTGAAAACTTACGAAGGTGCAAACTGGGCCAGAGCAACCCAGCACTCAGCGTACTAAGTGCCTCTTGGCTTAGCATAAGACAGCCGTCTCTCATTCTGGTCACTCTTGGGATTATATTATATGCTTTATTATTTGTCTCATAAAGTCGTCTTTTGCCCTTAGATTGTGTACAAAGCTGTTGTTGTTGTTGTTGTTGTTGTTGTTGTTGATGATGATGATGATGATGATGATGATGATGATGATGATGATGATGATGATGATGATGATGATGGATGTGGAAGATACCCTGAACAGCCAACCAGAACACCCTTTACAAACAAACATGGACATTCAAACAGCATCCAAACAGAACTGAAAATGAAGATAAAGTTTGGACTAAAACTCAGAGCGGATTCAGTTTCTCCTGTAACCTCAGAATGATTTCTGACTGCTCCTTAATCACTAAATCGGCACGGTATACAAATAAATAAATAAATAAATAAATAAATAAATAAATAAATAAATAAATAAATAAATAAATAAATAAATAGCAACTTCAGCAGAGGCAGTCCTTCAGTTGACAAAACCCACCAACCTACACAAAGGGGGGGGGCAAGTCCCACCTGTTGCTTGAATGCACCTTTGGCTTTGTCGGTGGGAAACCTGTCTGGTCCTCTCTGTTTTGGACTCCAGCCCACATCAGCCCTGCTCAGAGTGGTCCATGAGCAAGGATGATGGGAAAGGTAGGCCAGCAACACCTAAGCCACAGGCTCCTGGCCCTTTTCTATGGGGTTGCTGTCTCAAAGAAACCCAGAGAGTCAGGCTTCTTATCTACAATTAGCAAATAGACCACAAAGCGAACAGGTAGGAAGGTAGGCTGATTCACAGATCTTTTCCACTATGGTGAGAAGTCTTTCATTTACATTTAAATGAGGATAATTATTTCCATCTTTGTTCTCCTCCTCTTTTTTTTTTGGGGGGGGGGAGGATGCATTTCCTTCTTTCATGGTGGCATGGGGGTGAGGAGTAAATGAGCACTTTGCCACAATCGCCATTCATGTGTGCGACATAAATGCTACGTTTCAGGCCCTGCAAGATGCTGGCTCTCAACTGGTCGCTTCCTCCCCCAACCCCCCTTCACATTTCTTATTCCTTGTGTATCAGAGTCTTGACTTTTTAGATTCTAAGCCAGTGGCTGTGATAGATCACCTATTTTGCAAAACCACTCTGGGAGGCTTGTTGGTTAAAGGGAGGGGTATAAATTTACCAGGAGGGTAAATAAATAAGTTGTATATATTGCATGTCATACCAAACAAAACACATCCTTCAGGCTCATAAACCCTTCGGAGACCACATTTCCCAGCATTCCTTTCTCTTCTGTGGGTATGGCTTGTGTGAAATGGCCTTCAAAAAACAAACAAACCAGGAGACCCAGAATCATGGGACACTTTGAGGATAGAAAGCCACAACCAAGTAGTAGGCTTGTGATTTAGGGTTGAGGTCCACCTGGACCAGAAGGTTCTTCTGCGGACGGCAACCATTTTCTAGACATCTCGGGGAGAGAAGGAGCTTCTCTGTTAGTCTGTGGAACTCTCTGCCACAAGATGTGGTGATGGCATCTAGCCTGGATGCCTTCAAAGGGGGATTGGACAGATTCCTAGAGGAAAAGTCCATCAAAGGTTACCAACCATAATGGGGATGTGTCATCTCGAGGCTTAAAACCAGGGTCCTTCAAGGGCCAAATGAAAGAGAGTGGTATCAGGAGACAGATATCTAGTCTCATGTGCTCCCAGAGACCTCTGGTGGGGCCACTGTGAGATAGAGGAAGCTGGACTAGATGGGTTTTGGCCTGATCCAGCAGAGCTCCTCTTATGTTCTTATGTTCTTGTGTTCTTTCTGCCTTATCTTTCCTCAGGAATGTGGACTCTTTGGTCCTTCTGATGTTTTGGATTGAGAGAAGGCCTTTGCCTGCAATGTGATGGTGATGGTGGTAGAGAGGTATGCCTCCCCACTAAAAGACAGCACTCTAGGCAGCTTACAAAGTCGTAAGAGGAATAAATATGGGTGGAAGTCAAACACCTTCAACTAAAAACGCTGCAGTCATGTCATGCAGCCCCACAGTTAAACAATTAATATCAAGCCGTGGGGAAGAGGGCATTGATTTATTCTCCATTGCACCTGAGGATATCACAAGAACAAATGGATGGAAACTCATCAGAGGGAAAGTCAGCCTGGAAATAAGGCGAAATTCCCTGACAGTGAAAGCCATTAAACGGTGAAAGAGCTTGGCTCCCAGTATTGTAGGTGCCCCTTCATTGGAGGCTTTCAAGAAAAGATAGGCCAGCCATCTGTCCGGGATGGTAGGAGGTCTCCTGCCTTGGGCAAGGGGTTTGGTCTAGAAGACCTCCAAGGTTCCTTCCAACCCTAACACAATTCTATGATTCTATGACAAGCACATCCATTAAAAGCCACTTAAATTTAAAATGAGTCATATGAAACACACCACCAGGGCTGGTGAGACAACAGATGCCAGCTTAAAAAGATGTGTTTTGACACCTTTCTTAAAATCATAGAATCCTAGAGTTGGAAGAGACTTCAAGGGCCATCCAGTCCAACTCCCTGCCATGCAGGAACCCCCGTCCAAGTACATCCGACAGATGGCCATCCAGCCTCTGCTTAAAAAACCTCCAAAGAAGGAGACTCCACCACCTTTGTTTGTGGCAGCATCTTCCATTGCTGGACAGCTCTAACCATCAGGAAGTTCTTCCTAGCGTTCAAATGGAATCAGTCACGCCAGAAGTGAAATCACAACTCAGACAAGGGTTCCTGGTCTGTGGGCCTTCTCCAGGACTGTGGAGGCAGGCTGAAATGTTTCCCACCACCTTTATGAAGGAATGAACCTGTGTGACCTTTCACAGACAAAGCAGAAGCTCTGCGGCCCTCCCCCTTGGCCTCAAGGCCACCTTCAGCCTTGAGAAGTTAATGCTGCTGCTTTAAAATAAAACCAACTGGAAGCCAGACTTGGATCTTCCGAGCATTTGCATTAACACCATCCGTGCTGGAAGCCCTCATTTAACAACCAGGCCGCTGCTTTCTTAACCTGGTCAAAGTTTCCAAATAGCTTTTTAAATCCCGCCCCCCCAAGGGCTACTCCTTAAGGAGTGTTTTGACTCCAGCCCGCAAGGAGATGTTCTCTCTCCCTGCAGGATGATTTCAGGCTGTCAAGCTAGATGTCTCTCATCATGGACCGGCATCCTTCTTAGCCAGCCACCCACCTGCCTGGTTGCCCCAAGCCCTTGGCCCTGCCAGCTCAGCCCTTCACTCACCAGCTGGGCTGCAGGCAGGTCTGAACAAGTAACTGTTGAATGCGAAGAACCTGTCCAGCTTTCCTGCTGGCCGGGAAACCGCTCTTCCAAGAGGTCCCTCCTTCCACTCCCTCGGTTCAAAGGAGAGGGGCTTAGCCGATCAACTCATTGCTGTTAGGGTCCCCTCGGTTTCTTCCTGGGAGCTTAGGGTCAATAACGACACACACGCAGGAAAGGTACACAAGCAGACCATCGGCTGAGCAGAAGGATTAATGCAAGCTAAATCCAGCCAACCAGATCAGAGAAAGATTTACTGCCTGCCTGCTTTCCTGAAAAGCTATAGAGCCTTTGCTTTACAAAGAGCTCATTGGAGAATGAAAGCAGCCGACTGCTGGCATCCCTGCAACCACCCCAAAGAGAAGAATCAAATCCTTTCATTAGCTAGGCCTTCATCAGGCTTTGGAGACATTTCAAGCCGAGAAGACAGGAATGTTCTGGATTACAACACTCCAAGTACCCCATGGTTCCGAAGAAGCACGGGGTGTCCCAAGCACTGCCGATTCAGAAAATACAGTAACTTTTCTCATCCCTGATCTCCCGTCGGACAAGTCAAATCAAAAAGGAGACCACCGCCCCTCATCCAGAAGAGGGTGAGGCAGGAACTTGGCAAATAGCAAAGAGCCACCAATCCATTGGAGACGTTTTATTTTGCCTGCATGCAAAATAAGACAATGGGCATTTTCACAACAGCGGTAGAACCGGGCGTGACAGACAGGGAGTCCTGAGATTCGGGGATGCATTCAAAGGCCCACATATGAATGGCAGCAGCGGCAGCAGCTCTACAACCTTGCACCGCAATGAAAAGTTACGAGTGCTTCTGAACATATTAAAGTGGCAGGTTTTGCAACCTCAAATGAACCTCAACATCTCGCATTGGCAGGGGCAGGGGGAGAGATTCTTAGATTGGGTGCCTTGAATCAATTAAGGAAAGGACACGGGTTTTTTGTGGGCGTTGTTGCAGAATGGGGAAATAATTGCCCCAGAGACTGTATTTCCTTGTTTTGCTGACACACCGTTCCCTGGCCCTAAAGGATCTCTGTGCGGGTTCCATAACCCACTCTGGTTTTTTTCTCTCTCTTTTTAAAAGGAGCTAGATTACAGGACTCCAGAGCCAGCTGTAAAAAGCACCGGGGCCTGATCTTGCTGCCAAAACGTCTCTCCTTGGCATCCTTACAATCTCATTATCTCTGCCCATAAAAAGAGGGAATATACGAGCAGCTCTTTTGAGCCAGGAAAGGGCTGCACTCATTGCTCTCGTCTTCCTTTTCTGCTTGGAAAAGGAATGGCCCATCCATTTAAATTTATGTCTGTGGAATTGCTACCCACCCGGGCTGCCCCCCTGAGATGTTCCGGTGACGAATGGCCTGTTTCAATTTTTGCCACCGGAAAGGCCAAGGGAGGGGGAGACCAGCTTCATCAACTATGCGGCAGAGGGAGGCAGGCCCAAAGATGGCCAAATATCTCTCCGAAAAGAGGGGTGGGAAAAAAGTTGCATTGATTATGCGGTTGTAAATTTTTGTTTGGAAACAGAGGTGAGCTGTGTGGGAGGGCGAGAAACTACTCGGTGCATAGCAAGAGGAAGTAGAATCGCCATCTGTGTGGCCCTTCCGTTCTGGCCCTGCCTTTATAACCGAAACCAGATGTGCCGAAAGCTAGCCAAGGAAAGCCTGTCAGAGTCATGTGCCTCTGTGCCAGCACAATCCCACCTGCTGTTTTCTGAGATGTCAGCTGGCTCTTAAAGACACAGGCAAAGGGGGAGGGGAAGCATGTGGTCCTACACTGGAATCATCTCCCGAGCGAGTTGCGCCTTGCACAGTCCCTGCCAGCCTTCAAAAAAGCTTTAAAGACCTTGCTTTTCCGGGAGGTGACTGTTAACTTTTTTAATTATTATTATTATTTTCTGATTTTTGCCCACCACTTGTCTCCATGCCATTTTTTACTTATGTGTTTAAACTGATTTTATTATTTTTAATGATGCTGTATTTAATCTGGTTTATTGTTTGCTTTTGTTGTAAAACGCCCGGAGTTCCTTCCTGGAAGACGGGCGGTATATAAGCTCTAAAATAAATAAATAAAATAAATAAATAAATCTTAGGAAGACCGGAACAATATTCAGTTTGAGAACAGGGAATTGAAAAGTATCTTACAACATTAGAAGGCAACATTATAACTTTGTGTTTATATCTCTCTTTTTGTGATGGCATTGACACTATGTTATCAATTGTTAGTTTTAATGTTGCTTTCTAATGTTGTGGTTATAAACACAAAGTCTGTGTAGCCATGTGTGGTAGATTCATGTGGTCCATCATTCGGGGAAAGCTTGCCTGAAGAGAAAGGTCTTTGCCTGTTTCTGGAAAGACAGGGATGGGGCAGTCCTGGCCTCTAGTGGGAGGGAGTTCCAGAGTTTGGAAAGGTCAATGTCCCTAAGCCAGTCAAGGTCAGCACTTTGAATTGTGCACTAAGCGAGCAGTATACATACATACATACATACATACATACATACATACATACATACATACATACATACATACATACATACATACATACATACTGGCAAGACATTAATTTCCTTATGTATGAAAGGGCAGACTTTTAATATTCTGGAAAATATGTAGTTTTGCATGCTAGACCAAAGCTGTTAGCAAATTGTTGCCTGTGACTAGTTAATTCATATGACTATTATGAATTTTAAATGTAATATTGCTTAGTGTACTAAGTCACAATGTCAGCATGTCCATGGAATCTTCAGGAGCTATGCTAAGCCACAGAATTTCAGCCAAAGTCTTCTGTTGTTTTGAAAATGCCAGATGAATGGATCTTTGTTTTTGGAAGGAGGGGCCATTCTTTGCTCAGGGCTTTTCATGCCTGGAGGCAAGTCGGATCCTTCAAAGCCAGTATGGTCTAATATGGTTAGAGTACTGAATTCCGCCATTGTGAAATTCAGGCTCCGGTCCCATCACAACCACCAACTTCCCTGAGTACCAGCATGCAGTCTCTCCATTGCTAGGCCTGAAGTATCTCGCAAGGTGGCTGCAAGGATTACCAGTATGTGTGAGAGAGAATACTGATTTATGCCACCCTGAGGTCACTGGAGAGTATAAATGCCACAAATCATACTAAATAGCTGCCCCAAATAATATTTCCCACTGTTGCTACTGTCACATGGTTCAAAGTTCTGACCTGGCCATTTTGTATTATTTTGTTGTAAAGTCAGAAAACTCTTACATGGCCAAATACGTGTTATTGTTTTTTATCTATCTAAATTAGCCATGAGAGTCCCTGTAGATGCAGGACCAAGAAAACAGCTGGGGAAAGACCTACACTTCCCAGATACCATGGTGGCGCTACAACATTTTTGGTTGCCAAGCAACCATTGCACAAGGCCATTTCTGTTGCCTAGCAACCATCCCAGGGAATCAGTGCTCCACCATCGCTCTGTTGCCAAGTGAGGCCCATGAGGCCTCGGCCTGCTTCATAGAAGGCGGTCCTCTAATAAAAAGGCTATTAAAAGACAGCCATTTCTTTTTTGAGGGCACCTCTTTGGAGGTGTAGGCCCAGAATAAGAAATCCGAAGCAGGGGTGCTGATGTTACCCACTGCAGTGGGTGTGCCTGAGGAAATGCAAGGTCCTTTCTCCCCAAATTGTTTGAATAGCCATCATCTTTATCCAGCCTTGTCCAGTTACAGTGGATAATGGCAGTGGTGGTTCAGTATCCCTTGAACAGAGAGTGGGCTTTTGGGAAATTTAACCAGACTTGCCCATTCTGACATGGGATGCTAGTGGGTTGAGTCCTTTCCCAGCCTTGATTAGTGTCAATCCTTTGACAATAACCAATTAACAACTCATTTTCTTCCTGGTCTGAAGAACACCACCCCTCCTTTCCTCACTGTAATTAGTACATTATAATACAGTACTTTATTTTGGGGTCAGTTGATTCTAGCATGACCAGGAAAATGGAGGCTGAGCAAAAATCCAGTGAAGAAATGAATCATTTCAGTAAAATGAGTACCCAGCTTGCTGGGGGGGGGCAATGTGTAGCCTGCATACTATAATACTATAATTAAAACTGCAAACCATCCAGAGACTACTTGAAGTGGTATGAGGCGGTATATAAGGAGAACACTTTGCTTTGCTTTGCTTTGCTTTACACCAGGGCTGATATGTTCATGTTTATCTTTATTCTCTCCCCCTTCCTTTAACCCCTGACCCTTGGGAATTCTGCAGAAAGTAGTGAGTAAACATATATTAAGAACATAAGAACAGCCTTGCTGGAACAGGCCACCGCCCATCCAGTCCAGCATTCTGTCTCACACAGCGGCTCACCAGTTACTTCAGGGTATTCCCAAGCAGACTACAGGGGGTACAAAATACAGCGGCCCGACGTGGTTGGTGCCGGCATATATTATTCTATTATTATATTTTTAACCTTGAAATGATATCTGACTGATCATTGTGCTGGTTACTGCAGAGGGGTGACCATTGGGAGACTTGCTACTAACTCTCTATTACTGCCCTTCCATTTTACAACAAAGAGGAATAAATATATTCCTATTACAAACCCTCTTTAGGGCACTCATGAAATGGAACAAGAGGCCTTTTCATGGTTGTGTGCATGAGTTCTTTTCAACATGCATAGCTTTCGACTATGTATTAAAGGTTCATAAGTCCAACCCTGCTGTTATTATGGCCACCCAGAGGACAAAGGTTCCCTAGCCCGACTTGGTGGGGAGATGCATTGTAATTACATTGAAATAAACATTTTTAAAGTTCCATCTATTACACTATTTCAGAGTTGCAAAAATAGGTTACAGGTGATACCTTCACAGGCCACTATTAAAAATTTAAAAAGGAACATTGCAAGCTTTCGAGTGCAGTCAATCACCCTTCTTCAAAGCAGGTCCCGGAAGTTCAGGCATGGCGAAAGATGTTCTTCACCAGGAGGTTACTTTTAAAGTCCTTAGTTAGATGATGTTCTTAAAATCCATGGCTGGATGATGATGTAGCCAGGGCAGGACTCTTGTTAGAGGCAAGAAGGGCAGTTGTAAAAAGCTGTTTCAGAGTGCTAGGTTGGTTGGGTTTTCTCTGACACCTTTTTCTCTTTAAAAAAAAAAAACAACCCTCTAGGATCAAAATTTTGTTGCTTAGTGTAATAAATTGCACTTGACTCGTTGAATCAATAGAGATTTAGTGAGTCACCCCCCCCCCGCCATCAAAAGTTCCATTAACTCAAATGGCCCTGCTCTAACTGCAGTTTAAACAGCACAGGCATCATCCCACTATCAGCAAGATCTTTTGAAGTCACAAAGACATTTTTATTGGCTCCAAGCACGGTGTGGGTGAGTGGCTTCTGCCACAAAATCTGATTTAATTTTTGGTCTGGTGGTCTGAAAAGAATTTGGCAAATAAAGGACACTGGGCAGTCCAAACACCCCCAGAGCTGGCGATGGTCCCGCCATGGAGGCCTCTAGCCTCTTTCTGTGTGTTATTCGTAGCGGTGCTTGCGCCTACTGGCCGCTGATCGGATCATGGCAGCCGCCACGCCCATCATGCCAATCGTCCCCACCGCAATAGCCTCGGTGACCTGTGAAAGCAAGAGGAAAAGGTTGGATGGGGTAGATTTGCAGTGGTGGTGAGCCTTCGGCGCTCCAGATATTTTGGACCACAGCTCCCACCGTCCTTTGTCACTGGCAATCTAGGCTTGGAATTCTGGGAGTTGTGGTCCAAAACATCTGAAGTGTCAAAGGTTCGCCGCCACTGGGATAGATGATGAAGAATTTTCGTTAGCCTTGCATGGGAGCAAGTAAACCACGCACCATGTCCATTTCCTAATGCATTCTTACAAAAGATCCATAAAGTAAGCCATTATGGTTATTATGCCTATAGTATAGATAGGGAAGTACAGATTTTGAAGCTGAGGCTCCAGTACTTTGGCCACCTGATGAGGAGAGAGGAGTCCTTGGAAAAGACCCTGATGTTGGGAAAGATTGAAGGCAAAAGAGAAAGGGGACGGCAGAGAATGAGATGGTTGGACAGTGTCATTGATGCAGCCAATATGAATTTGACCAAACTCTGGGAGGCAGTGGAAGATAGGAAGGCCTGGTGAGCTCTGGTCCATGGGGTCATGAAGAGTCGGACACGACTGAATGACTGAACAACAACAAAATAGATAAGGAAGGGGAAGGCCTCAGGCTGCATGAGCAGTAACTGCTCTAAGGCTATTTAGTGAGAGGGAAGCAGCATTTGTACCAAGAGCTTTCTAGTTCACAGCTTAGCCTCTAAGACAGTGGTTCTCCACCTGTGGGTCCCCAGATGTTCCTGGACTGCAACTCCCAGAAATCCTGGCCAGCTCAGCTCTTGATGAAGACTTCTGGGAGTTGCAGTCCAGGGACATCTGGGGACCCACAGGTGGAGAACCACTGCTCTATGATATTTTTATCTCCGTAAGGTTGGTCTTTGAAATTGAAAGAGAGGTACCGGGCCACATGATTGCTGTATCTGTCCACAGTATCTACGTGTGTCCCGTTTTTCCTCTCTAGTCAAACAGGTTTTGGAGGCTTTGTATTGCTTCAAAATCCCGTACAATCTATTTAGCTAGACATGACAGGAGTCAAAAGAAATTATTACATGTTGTGAGGGTGTGAGTCCAATGGGACCCAATTCTTCTTTGTGCCTTCTGGGTCTGTCTTCAATGTCCTTAAAGCCCCCCCCCTTTGTTTAAAGCACTATTTCCATTCCTGCTCCTGGAAGTTTCCATAGGTATAGTTACGCATTACAGATATTTGTGTGTGTTGCGTCGTTAGAGTCGTGACCGACTCTTTGTGATTCCATGTCCATGGAGTTTTCTTGGCAGGAATACTGGAGTGGTTTGACAGTTCCTACTCCAGGTGTATTCTCTGGTGGTCACCCATCCAAGTACTAACCAGGGCTGACCCTGCTTAGCTTCCGAAATCAGGCGAGATCCGATGTGCTTAGGGCATCTAGGCAGCTACGCATTACAGATAGCATGTCCTTAAAAATTCCTTAGGTGCTGATCACCTGTAAATCTCACACCAGGAGCTTTTAATATCAAGAACAGCAGAGCATTGAAGCTTCCCTCTGCCTGTATGAACGGCTGCCTATTCATCATGAAACCAAGCATCCAGTATTGACCGCCACTTTGGTGTACTTTTTCTACCAGAGCCAGATTAGTAAAAACTTTTCCACAGGACACAGTCTAGATGCCCAATACTCAAGGACAATCGTGTTATTATTTTTTCCACCTAAAGGGGAAAACCCCTTAAATACCTTTTCTCCTTCTCTAGTAGTAAAATAAACCGGCTGGATAGCTGGATTAAGGATCTGGCTGCCTAGGTTTGGAGTTTGATTCTCCACTGGGGCTCCTGGGAGAAAAGTCAGCCTGGGTAGCCTTGGGCAAGCTGCACCGTCCCAGGGCACCCCAAGAAAAAGGGGATGGGAAACCACTTCTGAGTATTCTCTACCTGGAAAACCCTGGAAAGGGTCGCCAAAAGTGGGAATCATCTTGACAGCATGCACAACCTCAACACATAGCAGTGAAAGAACCAAACTCACTTGCCTAAGTAGCCGGAGCTCACCTGGTCACTCATTGCCACTCCGTATCTCAGGTCCATCACAAAGTGTTCGCAGTTGTGGCTCGTCAAGTTGTAGGGCATTTCCCTCCCAACAAACTCTTCGGCCCTCTGGAGGATCTTGGAAAGCGGCAACGGGGGATGCGTGTGGTCGTGTTTGTTGTTCACCCGGTACTGGTCTTTGCGCACCACCACCTCCAGCCAGTCTTTTTTTCACATACGCCCGGTCGGCCAAGACGGCCAAGACGCTGGCAGCACCATTAGCAAGACGGTCACCTGGCAGAAAGAGATGGGAAGAGGACAGGTCGCCTTCGCTGTCCCTAAACTCCCTTGGGCTCAGGTTTGGGGGCCCAAACCAGAGACCAAAGAAGACACCCCTGTGATGTCATGTGGCCTGTGTTCTTATGATGTCACAGGGTGCAGATCCTTGAGGAATGGTGACCAGGTGAGAAAAGTGGAGGAAAACAATGGAACCCAATTCTTTCTCAGATCCCCTCCCATTTTGCATCTTCTGAGTCTGTCCTCTATTGATTGATTGATTGATTGATTGATTGATACATTGATACATTGATACATTTATTTATTTTTATATTTATATACCACCAGATTTTCCCAGACGGGAACTCAGGGCGGTTAACAAAGAATAGCACACAACAAATACAGAGAAAAATAATAATCGGTTCCACAATATGACCTAAAGAACAAAAACAAACCCAACAACAATTTATGCATTTATATGCCGCCAGTCTTCCTCAACCCCCTTAAAGACCCCCACTCTTTTTAAAAGGGGGTCTATATGCATATACATATGCGTACACACACGCATACACACACACACGCACACACAATATTTACTATATTTATAGTAAAGTGTGAATAGCACCAATCCATATGTGCAACCCTTCCCCCGCCCCCATGTTGTTCAATCCACTTTGGAAATGCCCTGAAGCAGGTCCAAGGGGTTTCCATGGAAACTTACATTCAGGGGCTAAGTGAACGACTTTGCCCTCTCCAACATAGATGGCCCAATGCTGATAGCAAGAGCGGAATATCTCAATAAGGTCTCCAGGTTTTATTTCTTCCTGATTAAAAACAGATGACAGTCTTGTTAGGCACACCCTGCTATGTCCAAACTGGTCTGTTATTCAGCCTGTAAGGCAGAGGGCGAGCAACCTCTAAGGCAGGCATGTCCAAAGTCAGGCCCGGGGGCCAAATGAGGCCCATTTTCAAATTCTGAGCGGCCCACGGCTTCTTCTTTCCACCAGCTCAGCCTGTCACGCATCCCTGCCAGCTGGCCATTCCCCATACCGGATGGAGGCATTAGCTTGCAGTTTTATTGTATGCCTGCCCTCCCTGCCTTTGCCCATCCCCCAGCCACCTGTGCAGCCTACCCACCCCCAGTTACATTGCTGCAGCGTCCTCCCTGCCTCCTTGCATATTATAGAAACTTGTACAAAGTCCAACCCGGGGGACAAATGCGGCTGAATGGTCGGCCCCCACACATTTTCACTTCACCAAATCTGGCCCTCCTTGCAAAAAGTTTGGACACCCCTGCTCTAAGGGGTTAGGATCCAATTTTTGTTCTTTTGGGGGCCACGCACACACCATCTGACCACCCAAAAGCACCCCCACCACAGCAACACCCCGATGCAAATAGTACAATTGTCTTTCTTTTTTTAAAAAAATGAAAAGAAAGTGACTTTCTCCATCCAGCACTAACCACTACACCCCATTTTCTTTCCCATTTAATTTAGTGCAGCCTTGCCTTCTGGACCAGCAGAGAAGCAGGTCATGGTCGGGTAAAGCTTTCTTAAGTGTGTGAAGATGCTCAGTCATCCAAGTGAGGTTACCTGGAAGTTGAGTCATGGCAACTGGGCTTCTTTCTCCCAAGCAAAGAAGTCCAGTTGGCATGACTCAACTTCCAAGAAGCCTTATTAAATGCCATGATTTCATCCTACGCAAACAACCAATGGGCAAGTTATCTTGGCCTCCCTTCCTTGAGAACCCAGAACTCTGTAACTAAAGGACAAATCATAAGGAGTGGAGCCATGATGATTACAGTGGAGTCAAACTGCTGTAACTCTCTAGTGTGGATGCCTGAGGCTAGTAGGCCCAGGCCATTATCAGTGATAATAGCACCTTGGCTACCAAATCTTTGAACAATTAACCAGCAATTAATTCTACTCATTCACAATGGATTGTGAATAGGAATCAAGTTTTGTTTTTCAAAAAAAAAAAACATAAAGCTTTTCCCTTCAAGGCTCATAGTACAAACCTAAATTGTTAATCATAGAATCATAGAACCATAGAGTTGGAAGAGACCTCAAGGGCCATCTATCCAACCCCCTGCCATGCAGGAAACCCATCACAATATTTCCGACAGATGGCCATCTAGCCTCTGCTTAAAAACTTCCAAAGGAGACTCCACCACCCTCCTTTGTGGCAGCATATTCCACTGCCGAACAGCTCTAACCGTCATGAAGTTAGTTAACCCAATTAAGTTGGGTTGCATCTCAATTAATGTCTCTGCTTAATTGCAATTGGCAGAATTAAGGCGAGCATTTCTATTTTAGATTGAATGTGAATCAACCATATGGCAGGATTTTTTTGTTGCATAACAGTTCGGATTCAAACTCGGTCCCACTTAGAAGAGTCCCATTGAAATGGCTTGCCTTCTGGGTGTCGAATAAGTCGGGGATGGGGGTGGGTATGGAAATTTTGCTTTGTATAATATTTCCCCCCTTTCAGTATAATTTCAGCCCCCATTTATATAGTGTATGTTTTGGTCCTAACTTTACCAACAAAACCTTTCAGGTTTTTATGTTAATTTTCTAATCTGAAATAAGAGGCTTCATGTTACCAGGGGGACGAAAGGAAGCCAAATTTTCATCAGCTTCAATTTGCAAATTAACATCAGAACATATATAAGCACTTTGCGCCAATGGTAAAACTGATTGACTTGAGATATTTTAGAGCGATTGCTTTTTAAAAAGCAATGTTAGTATTATTTTGTTAGCCGTTGTAAAAGCCTCTGAGTTTTAGTCTCCTGCTTTTAATACAACGTTCTGGGGCACTATCAAAGTCTTCAAGATTTAAAGGTAGGGAGACGGGAACAGAATCCCAGAAACCAGAAATGACTTTTCTTTTAATATTCACATTTTGGGGAGCTAGTTTGTTAGGCAGAAAACTGGCCTCTCAGACTGTCCAAATGAGCCCACCTCTGCTCTAACCGCTATACCTTGCTTCCTTTCCTACAATGATCCAATTAAAAACCACAGGTGCAACGTGACAATCCAGCTCCCCTTTCCGTGTAAGGCACCAAATGAGCCCTGCAGACCTGTTCGTTCATTTCGGCTCCATAACGTAGCTCCATAACAAAATGTTCACAGTTCTGGCTGGTGAAACTATAGGGCGCTTCTTTGTCGACCAGATCCTCTGCCTGCCAGAGGATTTTGGCGAGGGGGAGTGGCGGCTGCGTCTCGTCATGCTTGTTGTTCACTCGGTACCGGTCTTTCTTCACGACGTCTTCCAGCCAATCCTTCCTGACGTACGCGCGGTCGGACAACACCACCAAAGGGTTGGGAGTCCCGTCGGCAAGGCAGTCACCTGGGCGGAAGGAGATGAGGGTGAGAGGAAGGCCGTGCTTCCTTCTGCTCTGACTGACACAGGCTTGGTTTGTAGACTTTGATCTATAAAGTCACTAGAAGTGCAAAATATATTCCACGCTTCTTGGTTTTCAGCCAAAGGCATGGTTGCTTGCAAAAACCGCAGCAGATGATCTGAGAAGACGCACTGGAATACTGACCCTCTTCTCCCACCCTCTCCACAACTACAGTGGCAGGATGGGGGGGTCATAAAGACTTACCATCCACCCTGATTTTCCTTTTGTCGTTTTACCCTGTAACAGCTCCACCTGGCAGCCTTATATTCCCAGGGTCCTAAGAAGTGGCTAGTCTACAGTAAACTGTCTGAATTTGACGAGAGCTATCCTAGGTGCTGAAGCCTGTCCCCAGTATCGCTTGAATGGCTCCTTTAAAGTTCGGGATAAAATCCAGAATGGATTCACCACCACTCTCGTGACACTCAACACCTTCTCTCTGGGTGCGTTTGTTGTACTCACAAGTCAGAACCAATTTAGAGAAACCTTAAAAGGGGGGTTCAAGCTAAGGAGTGGCTTTATCATTTCTACTACACCCCCGTGAATGCCCTAGGCTGAGCATGTGAACACACATCTCCCGAGTCCTAGTCCATCAGCCTATCCATGAAATTATCTAGACAATAAAGTTAGTAGTATATAGTAGTAGTAGTAGAGTAGTTGTATTATCAAATAAAATGCTGTAACAACCAGTCATAAAGCCTTAACACAGTGGTAGTAGTAACCTTTGAACCTCAGATTTGGAGCGGCCCCTATGGATCACTGAATCCATTCCTTTTCAAGGAGGCATGTTCCCTACTTCTAGCTCCACAAACAGATACCTAAGCCACTAAATTATCTAGGAGTTCAGATATGATCAAATGAGATTGAATTATCAAATAAAATGCTGTTACGCCCAGTCATAAAGGCTTAACTGATCCACATCTGCTTGGCCTCACATCATCCTGACAACGACGTCTCATTTCAGAAGCCAAGCACGGCCAGGCCTGGTTGTTGAATCAGAGAGAGTAGGGACTCAACAATGTGACTTGGGACAAACCACCCATGTCACGTCTGAGTCAGGTCGCCCGTGCAACTTAAGTAGGGCAAGGGAAGAATCCTGCCTAAAACCCTAGGGAACCTTTAGGGCCAGTCCGAGTTGGCAGTTCTGGGCTAGCTGCTGGGTCAAAGTTCTGACTCAGTTTAGGCAGGTTTCTGAACAGCCAGATGTGTCTTGATTTAAGCCGGTTACATTCAGAGAAAACAGGTGGAGAACTGAGTCTGGAGTGGAGTCTAGCGGGGAAACAAGTGGATGAAGAGCCCGATGGAAGCAGCGTCAAGTCTGTTGCTCAGCCCTGGGGTTCTATCTTGGGACTGCACAAGCAGGATTATAACTAGGTGCTTCATCACCGACAGGGCAGGTGGCAGGGGCCTCTCACACAGCCTGCTGAGTCAAAGGCAAATGGGCCATCATGGGAAAGGGGGAGGGAAATGTAGTAAACCCCACCCCCAAAAAAAAGAAAATCAAAGTTTTTGTTTTCCATGCAGAGAGAGAGAGAGAGAGAGAGAGAGAGAGAGAGAATAGGGTTGGGAGGGGTGCCATTTATTTTGCAAGCCAATTCCCCTCTAGACCAGTGGTTCTCAACCTGTGAGTCCCCAGATGTTCCTGGACTGCAACTCCCAGCAGTCTTCTCATCACTAGCTGAGCTGGCCAGGATTTCTGGGAGTTGCAGTCCAGGAACATCTGGGGACCCCACAGGTGGAGAACCACTGCTCTAGACTTTAGTGTCCTTATAATTTTGGTGCCCTGGAGCAAAGCCCCCTGATTGCTGCACCTCAGTCACAGCCCTGGGTGCAAGTACGGGCCGTTCAGGGATTGTTATCAAGAGAGGTAAATCTTCACCCTTCCCATCCTTGGCCCTGAACCAGGATAGCTGGTGTTTTCTTTAATAATTTGACGGACTGGGCTGGATTCTTTGCATAATTTATTCATTTTAAAAAAAAACACCAGCCAGTCCTTCTGGGCTTACTTGGTGTATGCTCTGCTTCTTGAAGGGAAAAGATGCAATAGATGTTTTGTGTACATTGCAAAGACCTGGGAGAAGGGGGAAGAGGATTCCTTTGTCTCACTCATTAGTTTGAGGATTCTCAGAAGCCTCTTCGCATGTTTCTCGGCTTTTCATTTTATTATTGACTCTTGCCATTAGGGTTTTGCTTGTTATTTGATGCGACTGTTTTTAATTTTGTGTAAACCCCCCAGAGTTCCGGCTGGGAAATGGGGCAGTATACAAGTATGGAAAATAAATAAATAAATAAATAAATAAATAAATAAATAAATTAACACATAGGACTCAACAGGAGCCCATCGAATGCCAAAATCTATGTACAGTGGTACCTTGTATATAGGAATTAATTCGTTCCAAATGAACTTCTCTTAAGCAAATTTTCCTTTATACAAATTTCCCCATAGGAAAGCATTGAAAACAGAGTGATCCCTAATCGCGACCATTTTTATGTTGTACGGATTCGCCCCATAGGCGATGCTGTTAAGCAAATTTCCCCTATCTCCAGAATTTTTTATGTTGTACTGATTTTAAATTATCTAGGCATGTCCAAACTTCGGCCCTCCAGATGTTTTGGACCACAACTCCCCAACTGGGAGTTGTGGCCCAAAACATCAGGAGGGCCAAAATTTGGACATGCCTACGTTTTACAAACTGTTTGTTATACGAAGGCCCACTGTACTTGCAACGCCACACAGAGGGACCTGGAAGTTGAGTCATAGCAAGTGGACTTCTTTTTCTTGAGAGATTGAAACGTTTTGCAGCTCAGATTTCATGGGCCCTTGACGTTTTGCAAAAGATCAGAAGGTCCAGGTGGACTTCAAAGCAGACAGCCCCCCTCCCTAAAGAAAGCCCGAATGGACCATTTCAGTGGCCACTGTCTTCCCGTTGGCAAGAGGGGCTGCCCCGGTGAACTTACATTCAGGTGCCAGGTGGAGAACCTTTCCGTCGCCCAAATAAATGGCCCAGTGTGGAGAGGAAGAACGGAAGATCTCAATGAGGTCCCCGGGTTTGAGCTCCTCCTGGAACAGACAAGGGGACACGTCTGGCGCGCTCAGCCGACAAACAAGCGCAGAATCCGTTTTGACAGGGAGATTATGAGTGCCTCTTCAAGGTCACGACCTGTATATGGCTGTGGCCTCTGTCGGGTGAATTGTACAATGTCTGTACAGCAAGCAGAGGCATATGGCCTTCTGCCCCTCAACATATTGTCCCTGCGGGTGAAGACTGGGAAGACGAATGTTGACTGAGGATGGTGAAAATATAATTTTATGGGAGTAGGGGCTGTAATTCCCAGACCTCCTTCCCCCACCCCCACCCAGCACCCCAGGATGGACAGGGAAACTGTCCTGGGTGCCTGATCGTAATGAGTCCCATTCAGTCTGTTCCTATTCATAGCAATCCTTTTCCAGGGTTTTGCAGGGAGAGAATACTCAGAAGTAGGTGACACTTCAACCGAGGGGCTTTGCCAGAGGCTAAATGCAGGGCTGCCTCTGCTCCGAGGAGGAGCCACCATGCTCCAAACCTCCAGATTTGCAGCCCACTAAACCATTAAGCTCTTCAGCCAGCTCGCCAACTGCCCGCCCCACCCTCTGTTTTTTTTTTTTTTTTTTTTTTGCAGTGTTGCAACAGCAGCAGCAACAACAACAAAAGACAGTGTCTGGCAATATTTAAGGTCCAGGAACTGGAGAAACCAGCTTTCCTGTTGTAACGCAGCTCCATCTGCTGGATTTTCCATGCACTTTGGCAGAATAGAGGCAATAGGAATTCACTGGCCAATTTCCATCTGCATCACACACCTTGCTTTGAAGCGGGGTGGGGGGGCCTGCTTCGATCCCTTTAAATAAGATAACTGCCCAGAGACTATGACAACGATTGCAATGACACCCTTCGTTTTCGAAGCGTGTTGCTGCGTCGAAAATGGCACAGGCGATGATCCCTTACCCTTTCTGCGGGGTTCTTCACCTTGATGAAGAAGGCGGAGTGGTTCTGCTCCTCGTCATTCATCTTCCCAAGGCACGGCGTGTCCTCCTCAGTGTCGGTGTCCTATGGGCATAGCTGAAGGAGAAGGCATGGGGGGGGGGTCAAGGCCAAGGGAAGCATTCTGGAGCCCCTCCTTTCCCTCCCAGAAGCCGTTGGCTTTCGCCTATTTAATAATCATTGTGTGCCGTCGTCAGTTCTGACTTACAGCCACCCTTTCTGGGTTTTCCGGGTAGAGAGTACCCAGAAGTGGTTTCCTGTTTTCCCTTCTTCCTAGGGTGCCCTGGGACTGAGCAGCTTGCCCGAGGCTGCCCAGGCTGGCTCTTCTCCCAAGATAACTTTAGACTTCAATATTTCAAGAAACAGAGACTATGACATCTCCAAAAAAAAAATAAAAGGCAAGGGGTCTCTCCTATTGGATCTCTTCTCAGTATATCTGAGGGGTAATGTGTCTCTTCACCACGTGCACAAACAAATTCATTTCTAGACTCATAGGATCGTGTTAGGCTTAGAAGGGAACTTGGAAGTGTTCTAGTCCAATCCCCTGCCCAAGGCAGGAGACCTCCTACCATCCTGGACAGATGGCTGTCCAATCATGTCTTGAGAACATATCAACGTGGTATTTAGCTTCCCCTCTAGCTACAACTTGCCCCTGGAAACAAAAATACAGTATTATACTGTATCTCCAACTGGGAACCCAAGGTGTGGAACTTGATATCCACATTGGACACAGGAATACAGGGAAGCAATTACCCAACTTTCTACAAAGTTGGTTTCCCTTTGTAGAATACAATAAATTCCGTGAAAATATATCGGGTACCTTTTTAGTCTCTGATGTTGACTTTTCAAAAGGTGCTTCTTTTTAATGGATTGTGAATAGGATAGGATTCGTATAATTTGTTGTTTTGTATTTGTGCAAAAGGTTTTTTAAAAATTAAAAATCGCATATAAAGATCTGAGATTTCACCACCACCACCACCACCACACTACAAGCCAGCTTGACCACGGGTTTTGTAAGGCTAAGTGAGACCCTTAGAATCGCTCTGAGCACAAGAGGGTTGACTTCCCATATTTCAAAACCAATTTATTCACACATATGACCATTTAAGGAGGAACGGGAGCCATGTAAACCCATAAACTCCAGAGCCTTAAGGTACCTCAAAGTTGTATGATGAAACAAAGAACCTTAACTCAACATCACCAAACCTAGGGGCAAGGGGACTCCCTTCCCTCACAAAATTCACACTCCTGTTGATAAATCAATGGGAAAGAACAGAAGAAGGGTAAGGGGGGGCAATTTATTTCAGGATTATGAAGATCAGAGCTAATCCAGTTGTTTCAGCACTTGTAGCCTTAACCTCAGTTATGAAATCACTAAGAGGCCAGCATTCAGCCATTGTTCCCTCAGCTGTACTACTGAGGCATATTAATACTAGCTGATTCCATAGGGCTGTTGTCAGGATGGCCTAGTTAACTGTACCCAAAGAGGACTGAAGAACACACTGACAAAAATGCCAGCCCAAGAGGGTTACTACAGTATTTTTCAGCAACATGTCTGAAAGTGTGCCTGGTTTTGAAAGGTTGTTTGTGGCCTAGTGTAACATTCACTAACAGCCTATATGTCCAAGTCCGGTGGGTCGGTACATCCACTCCAGATTTTAACTCAGACTTTATACAACCTCTTATTTTTAGCACCTAGAATAGTTTCTTTAAACTTCAAACCCGGGGCTGATTTATCACCACATCTGATATCGGAGTCAGCACAGCATTGCTATGGTAAAATAAAGTGACAGAGAATTTTGGGATAATTTTAAAAAGGAATCTTAACTCTGCCCTTTTTCTTCCAACAGGGAGTTGGAGCACTTGTTTATTAAACAAGATTTCATCAGTATCTTGGAAAGGCATCTCCACCGAGACTTTCTCATTTACAAACTCATTTACATTTAATCAGTTAGCCGGCAGATGATTAACCAACCAAAATTAATATGCATAAATCTTCCCCTGTTATTGTTCTCTGTCATGCTCCCATCCTTCTGTTATTTGGACTGTAAACCCCTTGGGGCAGAAAACTATTTCCTGAGCAAGGAAACTACTAGAATGTCATATATTTTAATGGCAATCTGTACACAATGTGTATTAGGACTTTAAAAAAAAAAGGCAAATCTAGGGAAGCTGCTGCTGTCCAGTTGTGGTTGGTGCTTATCACCATTAGCCAGTCTAGCCAAAAATAACACATGATAGGAACTGGATTCCCACAGCATCTGAAAAGTTGTGGGTCCCCCAGCCTTGACGGAATGGGTTGCATGTCTCAAATCAGAGCAGCTGGTAGCTATGTTACCAGTTCACAAAGTAAAGCAAAGGAACAGATATCATTTTCGGGGCCACCCTGGTACATTTTTCTGCACAAAGCAAAGGAAACAAACATGCTTCACATGATGTGTGCAAAAGCTTATTGGTGAACGGATCCCGATCTTCCGTGCTTAGAGATGGGCACCATTCTCCACCATCTCTGAAGGCAGCACCTTAAAAGAATTGCAGCAGGCCTTGTGTGAAAGCCATTGTGGGATCGTGAACAGAAGCCAGCCTTAGGCTGAAATATCTGAACTGTTAAAGCAGTACAACAATGGAACCAATTAACTTGGGAGGTAAAGGACTGTGGAAGTGGTGGTCCAAAACATCTGGAGGGCTGAAGGTTCCCCACCCCTGAAGTATATGTTCCA
Organism: Phrynocephalus forsythii; assembly: GCA_029282475.1. Classification (NCBI taxonomy): domain Eukaryota; kingdom Metazoa; phylum Chordata; class Lepidosauria; order Squamata; family Agamidae; genus Phrynocephalus; species Phrynocephalus forsythii. The sequence goes on from JAPFRF010000019.1 coordinate 2,835,323, forward strand.
CAATATCCACAGATCACAAACACACTATCAAGATTGCTGCAAATCACATGTGACCTGATACCACATCTAACACAGGCCTTGTGATGCAGAGATTTCTCTTTCAACACCTTGCAGCCACCTCGTGGCATCTGCCACCTGAGACAACCGCTTTACTCTGCCCAATGTCAGGGCCAGCCTCAGATACCCCTGACCATCAAAGAGTTACTCTTTTAATACACTTTGCTTGAATTCAGTACACACTAACAACCAGCCCAAAAAGAACTGAGATAATAAAAGCAGACCACTCCCGTCCCGACAACCTTCATATCCCCTGTGTACCTGCAGTGAGCTGTCACTTTCTTTTCCTGTGGCAATAAACTGACCTCCCATTTTTCTACCTGGTGCTTGGAGTGAGGTCATAGGGAAAGTGCTACCTCACCTGTTACCAAGTAACCGTCAAATACTCTCTCAGTGGGGGTGGTGGTAGTGGGAAGGCATATGGGTTCATTTGTTTTCCCAGCTGAAGGGTGCGTCCTCGCATGGACAATCCCAAACATTTTGTGGCCTGAGAAAGGCAAAACTGCCCTCCTCACTCCTGTGGCAAAGTATCCAAAGCAAGTCAAATTATTCTGATGTTTGAGAAAGATCTCATGAAAACATCTCCTGTGCCACCACCACCCTCATGGATGAGAAGGAGGAGATGCAGAAGGAGCCATTCCCTTGTTCTAGCATCTGGCCAGGATGATTTATTTTCAGATGTTCTGCTTTTAACTTACTCCCATTCCAAGCCTCCTGATACTTAGGATGATGAAAAACATTGTAGGGCTCAAAAGCCTATCTCAGGGCTGTTCAACTTTGAACAGGCTGAGGTCTACTTTTTCCGGCCCAAAGTGCCTGAGGGCTACTACACTAAAACCTCTACTTATGAATTTATCCGTTCCAAGCACATGGTCATAAGTTTTTTTAAAAAAATTGTAAGTAGAGCAGTGATTTCCCATAGGAATGCATTGAAAATCAATCCATTCTGGAGGGAACAGATTTCAATGTGCCATGGCCCTTGAACTGCCTTGTTTGGCTGAGACAGTGGGCTGGCAGACCCAGAACTTTGCTGGGGCAATGGTGGTCCTTGGGATGGGGGAGGGAGGGGTGGAGAACTTATCCCCTCACTTTTTAAACTGATGGTCAGTGAGCTACTTTTGAACCTTTCACAGGCTACCAGTAGCCCACGGTCTCTCTGTTGTGCAGGCCTGGCCTGTTTTTCTAAAATGATATTTTAGCAGTATTCTAAAGGCATTACCTGATGTGGATTTTTAACATGAAATTATAAACAGTGTCCTATCCTTGAGTAAGGGGCGCAGTGGCTCAGTGGACTAAGGCTCTGAAAACTGTTGGCTGCAAAGTTGGCAGCTCAGCGGTTCAAATCCCGGGTGCTACACAGCAGAGCAAGCTCCCACTGATAACCCCAGCTCCTGCCAACCTAGCAGTTCGAAAGCATGTAAATGCAAGGAGATAAATAGGTGCCGCCGTAAAAAGTGGGAAGGTAAAGCAGTGTTTCCTTGCAGCCATGTGGCCATGTGGCCATGGACTTGCACAACACTGGCTCTTTGGCTTGAATATGGTGATGAGCACCACCCCTAGAGTCCAACACGACTAGCACACATTTGCATCGGGAACCATTGTAAAGTGTAAGCATTTCTTCCCACTGACTCAAACAGGGGTTTTTGTCCTGGTCTCATGAAGAAGAGTCGTTTTCAACCTTGGGTCCCCAGATGTTCTTGGACTACAACTCCCAGAAATCCTGGCCAGCACAGTGAGTGTTGAAGGCTTCTGGGAGCTATAGTCCAAGAATATCTGGGAAATCAACATTAGAAATAGGAACCATTTAGCTAGACAGGCCTTTCCTTGTCCTGAAAATGCACACTTTTGTGACATAACATTAATGAAAACCCTTGAGGATGTGTTGGGTTTTCCACACTACATAATAATAATAATAATAATAATAATAATAATAATAATAATAATAATAATAATAATAATAATAATAATAATAATAATAAAAATAAAAATAAATAAATAAATAAATAAATAAATAAATAAATAAATAAATAAATAAATAAATAAACCCCAGCAAGATCTGCAATTAGAAATGAGCACAGCTTGTATTTCCACAGAGAAAAACCTTAAGGATTTTAAGCATGGATTAAGTCCTCAGTGGGAGGTGGGTTGCACAATGTTTGTTATGATGATTGTTTGGGTTTGCGTATATTTTACATTGTAATTTTTTTAAAAAATTAAAAATAAATAAAGGAGCATAGTTTTTTTTTTTTGGCCATCTTTTAGAGATATAAGCGACGAAAGACTGTGTGCAGTGGTGGGTATGTCCCTTTGTTCTCTTGGAGCTGGCTTCCCTTTCCATTCTTTCCCTTTGCATTTCTCCGGCTGCCCTCTGCAGCTTAAAGGGAAGCATAAAACGCCATCAGCTTGTGGAAGCAAAATGTGGGAAGTTATCAAACAAGCTGAAATCCAGCTGCCTAGCTCAGCGTGCACAGTGAATCCAATCTCATCAGCCCACAAATCCCTTCCGATTAGAGGTGTATTTTGGCAATGCTGGAGCGCACATGATTATTGCACCGTGTCTGAGTAACATGGGACTCCTCCAACTTGCCCTTGTGTGTGTGTGTGTGTGTGTGTGGTGTCGTTTTTAAAAGTTAAAAAAACCTGGTTCCGAAAAAGCAGGCGGAAAAATGCCTGACTCCATATCCATGGAGTTTTGCTCTGGTGGGACTCGCAGGAGCCAGCAAAAGCCCACTGGAGTGGTTTTTTAAACTCTCCCCCACCCATTCCCGCCAAAAAAGTTGGTTTCTGGAGGGGGTCCCGCCTACTCCAGGCGCCAAAACAGCACCTGGTATTTTTCCCTGGGGTTTTTTCTTGCAACAAAATGTCTCTCCCATCCAAATGATGGGCTACTAAAATCGCATGGCAGGGCCGCCCTGCTGAGCTTCTGAAGACTTCAGGCGAGATCGGATGTGCCTAACCCTAGCCCTTGCACTTAATCAGCAGCAACGTGCCTGGGTTCTGTCTGCAGTGACATATCCATATGGCTATGCATGCCATTTTGCAGCAGCAGGTGAGGAGGGGAGACCCCCATGTTGAGGGGTCTCTTGGAGCCTGCTTTTCCTGTTGTGCACCCAGGGTGCCTCCAGGAGCCCGCTTCCCTGCAGGCACAACAGAGGTTCCAACCAGTAGATAAGAAAAAAACGGAACTGACTTTCAGCAGCAACGTGAAAATTTGGTGAAAATCTTTGGAATAGCACAGGTATAAGGGCACAGGCTAGGTTCACAACACAGCCATGTTTAAGTGCGTTTTCCCATCGGACAAGTTTTAGCCCTTCAACACATACACTTGGTATTGTGTGCATTTAGTTCCTCCTAAACCCAGGACAAGGCAGAAAGCACATGGATCACGGAGGCGGAGTGGCCTTTATCCGATACTTAACGGTGGGATAGGCAGAATGGATGGTTTCCTTGAGAACTGCAAACCCAAGTGAACTTTCTTTTTTTTCCGCCCATCTCAAGGACAATTGCAAAATAAAGACCTACACTTCAGATTATAACAGCTTGCTTTTCCTGATAAACAGTCGCAATATCACATTATTAACTGTTTGTGTTCCAGTGTCTGGAACCTGGGAGACACGGGGTGAGAATGTGATCCAAAAAACCAGGGGTACGGGAAGAGCCACCAAGCCAACAAAACCGTGACGCGATTATTTCTCTTCCCGATGTCTTGGCAATAACAGAGCGGTGACGGCGGTGGCCAAAGCTGCCACAGCCCGACGGCAATCAAGGTGCTGCCCATCAAAACATCTCTCACCTGAAAAAAGAGGAGGGAGGGAGGTAATACCGTTAGGCTCTGACGTACTAGATCTGCCGTACACTCTGCCGTACACTTTGCTCTCAGTCACAGCCAAAGCCATGGGTTTTGCCGCAGTTTATTCGCGGGAAATGAAAATGTTGCCTCCGTTTCCAATCATCTGGAGAATCCCGAAAACATTAATAAAAGCTGACACTTTGAAATTAGCTAGAGCGAGGCAGTTGGATGCACGCCCCATGAATGGTAGGTTTTTGATTATTTTTCCCCTAGAGTAGATTATGCAAAGATTGCCAATGGTTCAGAGGATATGAGAATACTGGGCCCCTGATTGCCCTTTTTAGATTTTACAGAAGGACCCCAAGTGCTGGGAAAGTTACTTTTAAAAAGAAGCTTGCCAAAGGAATTGTCCCAAAGCCATGAAAAGCCATTTGTTAGCATCCAAAATACTGTTGGTCACATCTGTCTACATGATTGTGCAATCGTATTCCCAGTGAACGCCAGGGAATGAAGAGAGATGATCGGGAGGGATGGGGAGGACATGAAAGCACATATAGCAGACACTGTGAGCAGTGGGTTCTAAGGTTAAGTCAAGCCTGAAATCAGCCTAGAGACAAAAGCGACCAGCCTTGAATCTGCTGAATTCAACAGATATGGGGAAAATACAGTGGTACCTTGTATAAAGAGATTAATTTGTTCTAAATGAAATTTTGTTGAGCTAATTTTCCTTTGTACAAAATTCCCTTAGGAATGCATTGAAAATGGAATAATCCCTAATCGTGACCGTTTTTCTATCATACAGATTCACCCCATAGGTGATTCTGTTAAGCGATTTTCCCCTACCTCTGGAAATTTTTTCCTTTAAGTGGATTTTCTGTTAAACAAACCACTTGTTATAATCTGTTTTCAATGCATTCCTATGGGAAATTTGTACAAAGGAAATTTTGCTTAAGAGAATTTAATTTGGAACAAATTAATGCCTTTATACAAGGTACCACTGCATTCCACCACCACCACCTCATAGGTCAGAAGTGTATGGAAATTAGGGATGATAGGACATAGAGTCATTTTGTTAGCCTGATATTAGCAGCACATTTTCACTCTGCAGTAGACATTATCTAAGGAATGTAGTTACTTAGTCAAAACCTGACTTTCTAGAAGCTTGGACTTTGCTTATTGAACATTTCACATCACGTGGATAGCACCGCAAAAAGTTCTCATAATCACAGAAAGAAGATTCAAAATGTAAATAGATTCAAAATAGATTCAAAATGTAATCAAACTAAAACAGGCTTAAAATAGAAGCTCATTTACCCTACAAAATAACAAACACTATTCTAAGTAACCTTTCCTAACTTTATTTGCCTTCAGGGAAATGCTCTAATTTGATTTGCTAAGTTTTTGGTATTTTAAAGAAAACAAGAAATTCACCTTGATGATTTTCGCCACCAAAGAGGCAGATGAATGCTGGAGTGTTTCCCTACAAGGAAAATAGTCCTGTCCTTGGAAATTGTTGTGAGCACATTTTTTTAACATGGCACAACAGAGAGGGGGGGCGGTTACTTCACATCCGTCTTGTTCCGCGACTAGTTTTGTACCTTGACAGTGTTGGTCGCGATCACGTGGTTTTGTCCCTGTTTTAGTGTTCCCATGGTTGCGATAACTTGTCTCATGACAAGCGTTATCTCACGGTCTTGTACTGTGACAAACACTGAATTTGTCTAGCTTCCTTTTTCCTTTTGGGGGGGCTTAAAAATTCTTTTTCGATATTTTGCTTCTGAAAAGTCACAGTCTTTGCAGGCAGGGAAGGAGTCTACGGCTTGTCTGGCTAGCTTTCACTTTCTCCATGTGGCTTTCTTTGTTCTTTATTCCTTTTGCTTGGTAATTAATTGTCTGTCTGGTATCCCTCTTGCCTGGCTTTGAAGTTTGGTTTGCTTTGTAGGTACTTAATGGAGGAGGGCAAGGGGGTGGTGATCATCTGGGGTGGGTGGGCACTTTGAACATAACAGCCAACCCAGTACCTGGGACACAGTTTTCGGACAAAAACGAATGTTTTGTTGCTTGACAGTTGTTACCTCACGGTGTCTTGTCTCGGAACAGAAACCGGGAACAAACCGGGACAAGGAAATACCCTACCCCAGCGACAGGTACAGATTTGTCTTGCTTAGCACCTGTTCTGGGGGTGTGGTCAAGACAAATTTCAGCTGGTGCACGATGGACGTGAAGTAAGATTTTTTTTGTACCGCTCTGAAGTACAACACTTGTGAAGTAACCACCAGAGAGAGAGAGAGAGAGAGAGAGAGAGAGAGAGAGAGAGAGAGAGAGAGAGAGAGAGAGTGAAATGCAGGTTTCCTCCTACCTGGTCGCTCCGAGCTTTCCCGTAGCGCAATCTGGTGACAAAGTGTTCACAGTTTCTCCTGGCCAAACTATAGTGCATCTCTTTTCCTATGAGCAATTCTGCATCCCGGACAATCTTGCTTGCTGGGAATGGGGGGTATTTCTCGTCGTATTTGTTGTTGACCTGGCAGAAGTCATCCCCAACGATCTCCCAGAGGAGTTCCTTCTTCACTACTGCTTTTTGGGACATGACGGACATGATGCTTGAAGTGCTTCCATCTTTTAAGGTATCTGGGATGATATGGCAGAAGAAGGAGAAGAAAAATATAATTCCATTGTGCCGTGTTGGCTCTAACGATGGGGAAAGCTCTTTTGCTTTTTCCTGCAGTTTCTTAAAACCTTCTGGACTACACCGATATTTGATGACAAACTCTTATTTTAAAAAAAGGAACTGGGGACCAGAATTCTTGTTGCAGGGCTTTGGATTCCCCCCAACAGACAGACACACACACACACACACACACACACACACACACACACACACACACACACACACACACACACACACAAGTGGTTAAACTGCAGTACCACAGCCAAGTTCTGTTCAGAACCTGGGGCTCAATCCCAGGTAGCCGGCTCAAGGTTCACTCAGCCTTCCATCCTTCTGAGGTCTGTAAAATGAATACCCAGCTTGCTGGGAGGGTTGGGGGGGTGCAATGTGTAGCCTGTTTAATTGTAAAACTGCCCACAGAGTGCTTCAAGAGCTATGTGGCAATATATAAGCAGCCACACTTTTTGCGTTGTTTTTGCTGTGCAGAAGAGTTTGAAGTCTCCCCAGAATATATTGCAACCTTTTCTCATTACCTTGCAATTAACGTCTGAATGACTCACTCTGAGTCATTTGTAGGAGGAAAAAAAAGTTCCATTACGTACAATTAAACAGATGAACAGCAAACTAACACACACAAAACTGCTTTCAAGATTGTAAAAACCTCAACAGTTTTATCCTGCCCTTGCTTTGCTAAATCATTTTGTAGGTTCCGCTGTTTCTGGCATGGAGTGGAATATGTTGTGCTACCTGCCAGATGAACACATCTCAGGAAAAATTGATGTAGCTATCTAATTAGCAATAATTAGGAAAAACTTCATGACAGTTAGACCTGTCTGGCAGTGGAATTTGCTGCCACAGAGGGTGGTGGAGTCTCCTTCTTTGGAGGTTTTTAAGCAGAGGCTGGATGGCCACCTGTTGGAAATACTGTGATGGAGGTTCCTGCATGGCAGGGGGTTGTACTGGATGGCCCTTGAGGTCTCTTCCAACTCTATGTTTCTATGATTCTATGATTCTAATTTGAATTAATACATAGATATTCAATGTCAGATGCCACAAGAGCCCAGTAGTCCAAGCCCTGGGCTTGCATGAGCAAATCTGGCCATTAACCCAAAGAGGGACATTATATGAAAGAGAAACTGTCCAAACGAGCCTTTCTCTAGAGATGCTTAGGGAGAACCCTAACAACAACATCTGCTTTTTTTTTTAAACCAATGGTTTTCAAAGAGTAGATTTCACTTGTTGCATTTTTCTACAGATGTTGTAGTCCATAAAAAGAATAATAATAAAGTTTCCCATCTCTGTAGATTTTTTTTCCTGGAAAACTTCAATTTTTCACACTTAAAGGGCTAAAGAAAGTCAAACTGATAAGTTATAACCCCTTGCAGCTCCCATGAAGATGAAATTCAGAATGCCTAATCAGAAAAGTATTCCCTGCTCCAAATCCTGATGGTTTCTGAATCACCTGGGTTATAAGTTTCTATAGTTCCAACAGGTTCACTAATTCAGAGCTTAGGAAAATCATAAGCCTAAGAAGCTTAATCACTCTTAGAGGGAAACAAGATGCTATAGGGCAAGCCTGTGAGCCCTTTTACGTAGGGCGGTCCTCTGTTTAAAAGGAGACCAAAGAACAGTCCTCTTTGTAAGGAATAGGCTTCGGGTCTGATTGAAAGACAGAGGACCACAAAGAGGGAGATTAGAACTAGAGAGAAGTCTTCTCTCAAATTATAAACAGAACTAATTCTGCATCTGTGTATATGCAGCTTTATGCTAATAGGAAGCTAAGCAGGGTCGGCCCTGGTTAGTACTTGGATGGGCGACCACCAGGGAATGCCAGGTGCTGTAAGGGAAGTGTAACTGGCAAACCACTCCAGTATTCCTGTCAAGAAAGCTCCATGGACATGGGGTCACAAAGAGTTGGTCACGACTGTAACAACACAATACTGTACACACATGTCTTCTTCTGTGCTCCTTTTTGAGAGGAACATCTTCCTTACATTTTTGGCCAACTTGTAAAAGTGGTCACTCTGTTTGTAGGAATGGGACTCATGAGTCATGTGGCTCTGACCACTCACACTTGGTGACTTGACCATTTTTCCAAGGCATGCTTGAGACCTTCATCATCGCAACAATGGGCTCAAGTAAAGAGCACCCAGCTTTCAGCTAACTACAGTGGACCCTTGTATAACAAACAGTTTGTATAACATAAAATCTGTACAATATAAAAAATTCCGGAGATAGGGGAAAGTTGCTTAACATAATTGTCTATGCGGCGAATCCATACAACATAAAAATGGGATTACTCCGTTTTCAATGCATTCCTATGGGAAAATTTGTATAAAGGAAAAATTTGCTTAACATAATTTCATTTGGAACTAATTAATTCCTTTATACAAGGTACCACTGTATCAGGAAAATATTGGGGGGTGGGGAACTTCCTGACTGTTAGAGCAGTACCGCATTGAGCAGAGTTTGGAACTGATTGCCTCATAGGCCTCTTCCAACCTTCACTCTTCTGTGATTCTATGAGCCTCCCTACCTGCTCCTCAGAGACCTTCATAAGAACATAAGCACATAAGAAGAGCCCTGCTGGATCAGGCCAAAGGCCCATCTAGTCCAGCTTCCTATATCTCACGGTGGCCCCACCAAATGCCTCTGGGAGTGCACGAGACTAGATATCTGTCTCCCGATGCCACTCCCCTGCATCTGGTCCTTGAACTACCCCAGTTGTAAGGCTGGAGATTCCATCTCCATCATGGTTTGTAACCTGTGATGGACTTCTTCTCCAGGAATCTGTCCAATCCCCTTTTGAAGGCATCCAGGCCAGATGCCATCACCACATCTTGTGGCAAGGAGTTCCACAGACTAACAACACGCTGGGTAGAAAAAAAAATATTTTCTTTTGTCTGTTCTCACTCTCCCAACCCACAATTTGAGTGGATGCCCTCTAGTTTTGGTATTAATTAATTCTCCAATGAGGAGAGCAGTGATTTCATTAGTGAATAAATATTTTCATTGTTGAAACTCCAGGGCCTTATACAAACGGTTCCCCCACACACACACCACCTGGCCTTCTCCCTATGGGTAGGACTACGGCTCCCATCGTCCTCAGCCCACTGGGCCCAGGGTCACTAAGACCCAGCGCCCAAACCCAGCAAGGGTCGCTTGTGGTTTCTTCGCTCAACACTATCCTTCAGTCGAGGTAACCTTGCCTGCCTCTGGTTTACACTCCCCTCCTTCTGCAGAGGCAATATTTTTCCAATTACCACACCAGTAAATATAGCACACACACAAATCGCATCATGCAAAATGCTCTGACAGATCATTGGAACTCTAGAGGTTGAGGCAGGCTGCTCAAATGAGCCATGTCTTCGGACCGAGTTACCATGACAACCCCAGGAGCCAACTCGCATTGCAAGGGGCAGCTCAACATCTGGCAGGCTTGATCTTGATCCTGCCACAGGGCCCAACTCCCAAGGACTTTTCCCTTACACGCCGCTGATGTTCCTGAGCAGGAAAAGGTCCCGGAGACCAGATGGTCTATTTAATACCTACAACGCCCCCAAAGAAGATCAGTAGTGCTGCTTTATAAGAAACGAAAATGAAAAGCTTCTTGATCCAATGCTACCGTGGAGGCTGAAAATTCTCCAGCCTTGTGGGAGTGCTGAATTTATTTATTTATATTATATTATATTATATTATATTATATTATATTATATTATATTATATTATATTATATTATATTATATTATATCCCGCCTTTCTGGCCTAAAAGTCCTCTCTGGACAGCGTACAACAATCAAATATACAAATACAATACAGTGGGGCCTCAACTTATGAATTTAATCCATTCTGAATACATGCTCTTAAGTCGAACTACTCTTAAGTCGGGGTACCTATCTAAAAAAAAATATGAAAAAATAAGTTAAGAAATCAAAAAATGGGAAAGAGAAGTAAGTCAAGCAGACCATATCTAAAATTTGTAAGGCAGCAGTTAAAACGCCAACCGTTTTGCTGCTCTTAAGTCAGGATACCACTGTATACCGATAATGAAATGCATCATCAACACAGCAATCAATACAAAGAAAAAAACCAAAAAAGTGTGTGGGGGAGTATTCAAATAGAGCACACTGGGTTTCGGTTTGAAGTGTCAAGAGATGTTCTCTGAGGTGCAGGGCCTGTTTTGGAAATGAGTTTGCTCCACTCCTGGGAGGTTCAGCCAAAACCATGAGCCCTTTCACCACCACCACCACCACCACCACCACCCTGTGAAACTGGAACCAACCCGCCTTGACTGGTCTTCTGTGGTCCTTTTCAGGGCTCACCATCATTCTTTCAGGATGGATAGGTGTGATCTCCTTGCAGTCCAGGGGACTCTCAAGACTCTCCTCCAGCCCCACAACTCAAAAGCATTGATTCTGCAACGATCAGCCTTCTTTATAGTCCAGCTCTAACTTCCATACATCACTACTGGAAAAACCATCGCTTTAACTATCCGGACCTTTGTCGACAAATTGATGTCTCTGCTCTTTAAGATGCTGTCTAGGTTTGCCATCGCTTTCCGCCCAAGAAGCAGGCCCCTATAGCAGGACACAATTAGCATGCATGTGCAGAGGGGAACCTTTACCTTTAAGCACTAGTCTAGCATAAGTGCATAAGTGCAAGGTCTTACCTGAAGGAGCCAGGTGGATCACATACCCAGATCCCACATAGATGGCCCAATGTTGGTAACCCAGGCGAGAAATCTCAATGAGGTCCCCAGGCTGGGGCTCTACCTGTTGAGACCGAAAGAGAAAAGTGAGAGTCTCAAGAAACAGCTCGAGGCGAGTTTGGACAAGTTCTTTTTGATGATGATGATAATGATGATGGTGGTGGTGGTGGTGGTGGTGGTGGTGGTAGTGGTGATCATCACCGCTAAGATATTCTCAACATTTTGGTTCAACGGATTCTTCTGTGCTCTGAAGGAATCCCCACAACAAAATCAGGTTTGCCTTAGAACTGCAATATAACAATGGACAACGTCATTGTTTTGTGACATAACTGATTTAGTCCCTTTTTTAAAATTTTCAGAGTGCAACCAGCTTCGCTATGTTTAGCTAAAAGACAAGCAGCTTGTAGCCTCCAGATCTTCTTCTTTTAATGAAATGTCTAAAAAAAAAACTTTAAGCCACTGTTGAATCAACAAAATGAAAGGATAACTTTAGGAAAAAAAACAAATATATGAAAGAACTGCACTTAAAATAAACTTGTAACTATAACAGTAGTTCCCTAACAGAATAGAGAAAATAATGGCTTTTTCAAAACTGTTGTAAAGATAATGTTCATGAACTACTTTGGGGGTGGAACTTGAATTACAAGTAAGGCTTCAAAGCTGATGCTCAAAGCAAATACAGTGGTGCCTTGTATAAAGGAATTAATTCATTCCAAATGAAATTATGTTAAGCAAATTTTCCTTTACACAAATTTCCCATAGGAATGCATTGAAAACCACTTTTATGTTGTATGGATTCACCCCATAGACGATTCTGTTAAGCAAATTTGTCCTATCTCCTGAATTTTTTATGTTGTACAGATTTTATGTTATACAAACTGTTTGTTATACGAGGGTCCACTGTATGTAAGTCTTCTTTTTAACCATGCACAGGTGAGGCTCAGAATCTCTCTCTCTCTCTCTCTCTCTCTCTCTCTCTCTCTCTCTCTCTCTCTCTCTCTCTCTCTCTCTCTGTGTGTGTGTGTGTGTGTGTGTGTGTGTGTGTGTGTGTGTGTGTGTGTGTAGCTGCCTAAAGCTTTAGGCATGAACCTGATGGCTGTGCTTAAGGGCAGGGCAACCCGCCTGTCTGACGGCTATGTTTAACTCAACAGGCTGAATCAGAAACTGTTTGCAAACACATTCCTGTCCCCTGGCAGGAGCTTTCTTCCAGACCCACAAAAACACATAAACAGACATGGTGTGGGGCTGAAAACTGGGACCCAACCACCCCCACACAGCACAAGGATGCAGAGAAAGCCACCTTCAGCTTCTAGGCGTGCCACCCCCCAGCCACTGCTACTCACATAGTATCCGGACATCTTGCAAAGCTGTGCTTTCGGGTGTCCTGGGGGTGGGGGATGGCCATGTGAGCACCAGTGACTTTAATGCCTGGAGACAGCTGGAAGCATCGGGAGGTGGTAAGGACTTCCTTGGCACGGGAGGTCTAGTGACATTGAAGTGCTCAGGAAGTCCGATACCTGAGGACTATGGCATGACTCACCAGTGGCCAAAATGAGATGTTTCTGCGGCAAATGTCTCACCTGGTTGCAAAGCCATTAGTGCAACGTGTTGTTCTTTTCAAAGCAAAAACGTGGGGGACCGTCCGAATGGTGAAATCGATGAGATCCATCCCGACAGGAGACGGAAGGGGGTGGCACACACACCAGTGTCTATTGGTTTTTTGTTGCAGGGATGTTAGCAAGTCTTTGTGACCAAGTCTCAAATATGAGTCCAAGTCTTTGGGGTCAAGTCCAAGGTTGTATTAAAAATAAGATTCCCCCAAAAAAGGGGGAGGGGTGGATGGATTCTAAGTTCTACGTTTTATCTTCCATCCCTCTAACAAAGAAATCAAACAATGATAACCCTATAACCTTCTATAGTACAAGACAGACACATGATGGGGAAGGAGGTGATGTTTTTGATTCGTGCTGGCATTAACCAATCAGGACCTAGAAGTCCTTTTAGCTCTCATTCAGAAATTCACACAGATTCAAATTCGCCTTCTGCCTAGGGGTTATTTGCTCCCGGTTTTTGTGTGAGCTTTACAGATAGTGCTGAATTTTGGTAAGATGGTTCTGTGCCTTGGACTTGGAGAGCATCTATAAAGCCTGAACTAAAACTGGATTAAAAGCTCCCATGAAACTGGAGTTACCAGCTTCTCCTCCAGTATTAAGCCTTGAAGCAACCCAAAAAAGCAAAGCAAAACAAAAACAGCCCCCCCTTGGTGAATAACCCCATACCCTGCAACTCCAAATCACCCATAACACTTCACACAACTCTGCATCAGCTCAGTATTTTTTTATTAGAGGAAATGTTTATATCATTTATAAAATATCTGTTAAAAAGAGAAGCTAGTAAAAATGATATTTACAGTAAAAGAAATGGGTTTTATCACTGGTGAGGTGTCATAACCAGAAGGCTGCCTGTGCTGTTAGACTGAATTGTCTGTTTTTAATCTTGTTTTCACCATTATCTTCTATTTTGATGGCTTTTTTATTGCCCTGTAATAAAGCTGACTGTTAGTAGTACCTGGAACATTACCTAAAAGATTTAAGTCTCCCTGCTGTCTTGTAAAAAAAAAAGAAAGGAGGAAAGAAACAGACCACCAGGGACTTTTCCAGTTGAAGAATCAGGATGAAAAAGCACAGCATTAGGAGGAACAGAATGAGGAGAACCTCAGCCAGGCTTGTCATTGAGTTCCAGAGGAAATAAATTTCTCAAGGTGACAACTGTTACATCAACCAACTATTAAGATTTTAACTTGCAGGCAGTTTTGAGTCTGTCACTCTGCAGAAGCACGGGGAAGGGGGGAGAGAGAGAGAACTCTAAAGCCATCTGAGGACACAGGCTTTGTAAATCAGAGTGATCTGTCTGTTTATTGAAGTCAGGTCTCCAGTCCTTATGACATTTTCCAGTAACGTGAATGGCCCAGCTGTACCTTTTGGGGTCCAAGTCAAGAGCTAATGCTACGTCTGTGCAGAGAGAGTTGCTCTCTTTTGGTTTGGTTCTGGGGCAGTGGTGGTGAACCTTCGGCACTCCAGATGTTTTGGACTACAACTCCCAGAATGCCGAGCCTAGATTGCCAATGACAAAGGACCGTGGGAGTTGTGGTCCAAAGGTTCGCCACTACTGCTCTAGGGTATGTAATTGGTGGGCTCAAACCAAAGCCACCGCCTGGCTGTCCCTTGCTGAAGCTGCTTAAGGATCTTGAAAAATGGAAAAGTCCCTGAACACTCCCTTGCAGAGAGGAAGTTTTCTGTTTCTTTCTTTTTTTTAATTGTTGCTAATGCATTGCTGATGTGCTGTGTTGGTTAGCTACAATGGAAAATAAATGGAAAGCTTGATCTCCCTTACCCTCTCTGGGCAAATCAGAAAGGCATCTTCCCATTTCTCAAGATTGTCAAGTTGCTTAGGCAAAAAACATGGAGGAGGAGACAGGATCCCTCCCCCCACCCAAAACTAGTGGTTCCCAACCTTGAGTAACCCTGATTTTGGACTACAATTCCCAGAAACCTTTGCCACCCAGCTGTGCTGGGACGGAGTCTGGGAACTGCAGACCAAGAACACCTGGGGGACCCATGGTTAATAACCAGTGCTCAGTCTAAAGGGAAAGAGGATCCATCTAGAAGAGCCTGCTAAACATGAGCGCTTAAGGTTTGGTGCAGTTGCCTCCGTTGGATTGCCTCAGAGGGCGTTTATACACGACCCCTAAACTCCGGGGCAAATGGCTCCCAGCTCCGGAGCTTTAAAATGTTTCCCCACCAGCTCCGGAGTTTACAGGAAATTAAGTGCGGCCACGCCCACTTTAGCGCATCCCAGCGCACCTTTCAAGTACCTGCTCTTCCAGGGTGAAAATTGCTTGATGCGGTGTAACGATAGCGAGTGCAGGGCTCTCCTCGCTTCTGTTTGTTGTTGTTTTGGCTCCTGCCCCTTTAAGAGCTACTTTACAGAGACAGAAATGTTGCCGCGGCAAGAGCGGAGGCAGAACGGAGGTGAGCCACAATCTTTTCTTCCTTTTTTTTCTCCCTCCCCTCACGCAGCCAGCAGCCAGGGTGGGGACACAGGAAGAGCAACAAGCCCCTAAGATCTCTGGTCCGAATTTAAGTGGCCAGCGGATCGTAGGGGTCGTGTAAAAGCGCCCTTAATGGCATGTTGTAGCTCCAAGCACCCTGTTTAGCACAATCTTCTAGACCAGTGATTCTCAACCGGTGGGTACCCAGATGTTTCTGGACTGCAACTCCCAGAAATCCTGGCCAGCTCAGGTAGTAATGAAGACTTCCAGGAGTTGCAGTCCAGGAACAACTGGGGACCTACAGGTTGAGAACCACTGTTCTGGACTAAACCAGACAGGGATGTCTGGACTGTAGAGTTGCACCCTTAATTATCTCTTCACTCCTCCCTGTGCTGTGAACAAATAAGTTACACAAAGTATGTTCACAGAAAAAATAATTTGGGAAATCAGAGGTTTGCAAACATGCATAACATCACTTGTGTGAGTTGCAGAACTCTGCTTTTCCATGAATAGAATTTGAATTCACTGAGAAGCAGAGTTTTAATGTACATACAAATCTGCAGAAAGTCCTGGGTAGCGAGCCCATGGTCTGGATAGTTCTTTCCTTTGAAATGACAAAGTCATACAATGGTACCCTGGGTTACCAACACTTTGGGTTATGAAAAACTGTGAGCCAGCAAGTAATGGAACAGTTTACGAATCCGAGGGACTTTCTAGAACAGGGGTCCTTAAAGTTTTCAAACAGCGGGCCGGTCCGCCACCACCGAGATACCACTGGGGGCCGGATCACAGTCCAAAAGCAGCTGCGGAGGCTGGCTTGCTCACAAAACAGGGGGTAGGTGGGGGGGGTTGCAATTGGTCCCAGGGGCCGGATTCAGGATCTTGGGGGGCCGCATCCGGCCCCGGGGCCTTAGGTTGAGGAGCCCTGTTCTAGAATGTCCACAATCACCGCCCTATGAAAGGGAGAGCTGTTCTGGGACCTGGTGGAGTCTGGATGGAATCGCATTGTTTCAGTCCTGTTTGAAACTCAATTGTTTTATTGTACAATTGTTTTATTGTACAATGTCACTTAGTTTTTTTTTAAGTTTGTTTTCTTTTTATTCTTTTTATTGTCAATGCCCTTGGTGGATTTTTGTTAACAGGATATTCATTTTAAACAAATAAACAAACAAACATTAATAAGTAACCCTGAAATATCAGATATGTTTTTCATTTTCTGATTCTGCCTACATAAAGACCGGCTAGAAAGGCCATCGAGAAAGTCAAAACGATATAAAGGAAATAACAAGGAAACTCATCATGAAAAATGAAGTGACGTTAATGTTTTAGAAACATCCCATGTGGGTCTGAGAAACCCGATTTGGAAATGAAATCCATGTTTTGTTCCAGGTGACCAATCACAAAGCACAGCAAGTAAACACATTAACTACACGGGGGGGGGGGCTTCAATCAGACACTTTCAGCAGTTGAGGAATTGCATATTTTAAATTAGTTATGTATGTATTTATTTTAGAGAGGGTAGCCATGTTAGTCTTTTCAAGAATTTCAGGCAAAAATCGAAGAAAAACAAAACGAAAAGAAAAGACAAAAAACATGTGGCACCTTAAAGAATAAGTTTCATATTTTAATGTAATATTTCATGGACATGTCCACTTCTTCAGACATATAGTTTTTCTTTAATTTTTGCTTAAAATTATTTATTTTAGAGTATTTTTACTCCTGCCCTACAATGAAGTCAAACCATTCCCCAATTAAGGCCAGTTTCTTAGGCAATGCTGCCCCTGGTGCCTTCCAAATAAAGTTGAGAAGCACCCCTAATAATGTCAGTTTCTTAGGTAATGTTGCCCCCTGGTGGTCACCCAAATAAAGCCAAGATGCACCACTAATAGTGTCAGATTCTTAGGCAATGCTGCCCCCAGTGGTCACCCAAATAAAGTCAAGCTGCCCCCTAATAGGGCCAGTTACTTAGGCAATGCTGCCCCTAGTGGCCCCCCAAATAAAGTCAAGCTGCAACCGTAATAAGGCCTGTTTCTTAGGCAATGCTGCCCCCTGGTGGTCACCCAAATAAAGTCAAGCTGCACCTATAACAGTGGCAGTTTTTAGGCCATTCTGCCCCCTGGGGGGTCACCCAAATATGGTCAAGATGCACCCCAATAGGCCCAGTTTCGTAGGCAATGCTGCCCCCTGGTGTCCCCCAATTAAAGTTGACCTGCACCCCTAATAGAGCCAGTTTCTTAGGCAATGCTGCCCCCTGGTCAGCACCCAATTAAAGTCAAGCTGCTCCACTAATAAGGCATTCTGTTTTTATTGTTATTTTTGTATTATTGGACTCTTAGTGTTGGTCTTTCTTCCACTTTTGTTTATGATTCCTATGGGAACGCTGGGCAGTGAATAAGTGTAAATATAAATAAATAAATAAATTTCCAGGATCTGGTCCCTTCTCTCCCCCTCCTCCCCCTTCTTCTACAGAGGCTGCTGGGCTCTTGCCACGGGGCAGATGGAGGTCTCTTCTTTGGCTTGTCCCTCTTCTTGCCGCCTCATGATCTCATTCCTGGAATCTCCCGCGGGTGATCGCCAGTCCTTCGGGCCTGCAAGGAGGACAGCAGCCAGTAAGCAGCAGCAGATCTATAAAAGCCAGCCCCCAGAGGGAGGGAGGATTTTGTAGGAGGAAGCAGCTGTCTCTTTATTGTCTCTCTCTGCATGAGGGTGAGTTCACCTTATTTTTCTCTCAAGGCACATGGCTTTATCCTTGATATGCTGGGCTTGGTGGGTTTTTTTTTTAAATTGTTTTGGTTTGGTTTTTGGAGGGTGTTGTGGAACTGCTCCCATCCCTATCTCTCATCCACCCACCGCTCTGCTAGAGTGCGGAAAATTTCTTTATTCTCTTTTGTTGGAGAATACAGCTACTGAGGTGGGGTCTTTGGGCCTCATGAAGCAATTTTGCCTTAATTTTTTGCAGGCTGTAGCTTGCTTTCTGCTTCCCACGCGAAAGGCTGAAGCCCACCTGCCCTTCAGTGTAGAACATGTTTGGTGGGTTTGTTTGTGTGCAAAAATGATGCTAAACCCCCACCACCACCACCACCACCACCACCTTTGTTCTGACCTGAACAACCAAAGTGTATTTCCCAAGGGCTTTGAGACCAGTTGGGCTAGGTTTTAATTGAACAGTTGTCTTCAACGTATCTGGTGGGGCCACTGTGAGATACAGGAAGCTGGACTAGATGGGCCGTTGGCCTGATCCAGCATGGCTCTTCTTGTGTTCTTATGTTCTTATGGACTCTCAAGAGTCTTGAAGGCATGGGGCAGGCGGGGGGGAGGTTGGAGAACCTGTATGTGTTGGAGGAGGAACCTCCTGTCATTCACCCACTGGAATTGCTGTTTTGGTGAGTGGTGCTGCCTCCAAGGAAAGCATCAAATGCACATCCAAGTGGGGGCTTTGCAGCGTCTCAGAGGACTAGGAACGTGGTCTTGTGTTAGAAGGGGAAAGCAGAGGCTTTTGGACAGTCTCAAACGTTATCGGTTTGGTGCCAATTTCCTCTCTCTTGCTGCAGCCTCAGAGGGTGGCCATTCAGCCCCAAAGGCAGGGGGTCTTAAAGCCAGGAAGGGGGTGGGGGGTGGGAGGTCATCCTCTCAATGGAGGAGGGGGCAAGCAAAGGGCAGCATGACAACCCCAGGGTCATGTTTGGATGGCAGGGTGGGGAGAGAACAGGAGAAGGGAGAGAGACATTCTAGGTGGGCCCTTTTGGGACATCTACGGGGATGGAGGAGGAATCCTGCAAGCGCCCAGGCACTGCCCCAGGGCTGCCCTGCAGTGGCCAATTCATCCATGTCCTTCTGGAGCAACATACACAAAAATATTGCCGTCTGTTTTTCACAGCAACAGTTTGTTTGTGCCTGAAAAGGGTTAATGCCCTGAAGGCTCCAGAGGCCTCCTAGGTCTCTCAACTGAGGGCCCAAAGGACAAAAGGGTGGAGGGCTTGAATCTGTTGAAAGTTCTCCTTGCTTCAGCCTCCCTCTTTTTTGGGGGGGGGGCAGCCAGATGTGTTGGGACGGGAACCTACGCCCAGGAGGAAGGGAGAATGAGAAGCAACTACTAGGGGGTCCTCTGGGCTGAAAGAGGGCATAAGAAGAGCCCTGCTGGATCAGGCTAAAGGCCCATCTAGTCCAGCTTCCTGTATCTCACAGTGGCCCCACCAGATGCCTCTGGGAGCACACAAGACTAGATTTCTGTCTCCCGATACCACTCCCCTGTGTCTGGTCCTTGAAGGACCCCGGTTCATGGTTTGTAACCTGTGATGGACTTTTTGGCACTTGCTGGCACCAGGGAATAAGGACTGGGTCCTTCCAGTGCTGGTTATTCCAAGAGGCCTAAAAGTATGTTCTCATTTTAATACTCTGGAAATGGGGTGGGTGGGAAGGTGGCTCGGGGTGTCCAGGCAGTGCCCTTCTGATTTTTATTTTATTTTATTTTTACCTTCCACTAGGCTTTTTTTGTAAGGGTAAGTCTTGTCTGACAAATCTTTTAGAATTTTTTGAAAAGGTCAACAGGCATGTGAACTTGGGTGAACCGGTGGATATAGTCTATCTGGATTTTCAGAAGGGTTTTGACACAGTCCCTCACCAAAGGCTGCTGAGAAAATTGCACAGTCAGGGGATAAGAGGGCAGGTCCTCTTATGGATTGAGAACTGGTTGAGATCCAGGAAAAAAAGAGTAGGTGTCAATGGGAAATTTTCACAATGGAGAGAGGTGAAAAGGCTCTGTCCTGGGTCCGATGCTTTTCAATCTGTTCATAAATGACCTGGAGACAGGGATAAACAGTGAGGTGGCCAAGTTTGCAGATGACAAATAAAAAACCAGAGAATATTGTGAAGAGCTCCAGAAGGATCTCTCCAAACTGGGGAAATGGGCTGCAAAATGGCAAATGTGTTTTAATGTAGCCAAATGTAAATTAATGCATATTGGGGCAAAAAAATCAAAACTTTATCAACTCATGGGCTCTGAGTTATCCGTGACGGATCAGGAAAGGGATCTTGGTGCGTTGGTGGACAGCTCCATGAAGGTGTCTACTCCGTGTGTGGTAGCGGTGAAGAAGGCCAATTCCATGGTAGGGATTATCAAAAAGAGGATTGAAAATAAAACAGCCAACATTATAATGCAATTATACAAAACAATAGTAAGGCCGCACCTGGAGTATTGTGTACAATTCTGGTCACCGCATCTCAAGAAAGACATAGTGGAACTGGAAAAGGTGCAAAAGAGAGCAACTAAAATGATTACTGGGCTGGGGCACCTCCCTTATGAGGAAAGGCTAAAACATTTGGGGCTCTTTAGTCTGGAAAAAAGGCGCCTGAGGGGGGATATGACTGAGACGTAATAAATAATGCAGGGCATGAATCAAGTGGAGAGAGGGAAGCTCTTCTCCCTCCCACAAAATACCAGAACTAGGGGACATACACTCAAATTGAGGGCTGGGAGAGTAAGAACAGACAAAAGAAAATATTTTTTCACCCAGCGCGTTGTTAGTCTGTGGAACTCCCTGCCACAGGATGTGGTGATGGCATCTGGCCGGGATGCCTTCAAAAGGGGATAGGACAGATTCCTGGAGGAAAAGTCCATCACGGGTTACAAACCATGATGGAGATGTGTAATTTCCAGGCTTAAAAAAACAGGGGTCCTTCAAGGGCCCAGATGCAGGGGATTGGTAGCAGGAGACAGAGATCTAGTCTCGTGAGCTCCCAGAGGCATCTGGTGGGTCCACTGGGAGATCCAGGAAGCTGGACTAGATGGGCCCTTTGGCCTGATCCAACATGATGGCTCTTCTTAGGTTCCATAAGAACATAGGAGGAGCCCTGCTAGGTCAGGCCAAGGGCCCACCTAGTCCAGGTTCCTGCATCTCCCCTGCAACCCCCCAGCCCGGCCAATGCCCCTGGGAGCCCAGGAGACAACTAGGTCCCTGTCTCTCCTGACACCACTCTCCCCTGCATCTGGCCTTGGAAGGACCCTGTTGTTGTTGTTGTTGTTGTTGTTGTTGTTTTGTTGTTGTTTGTTTTGTTGTTGTTGTTGTTTGTTTTTCCATCCTGGAAATTACACAGACCCCTCCCCCTGTTGTGCGCCGGCCGGGAGGGGCGCTTCTCCTCCTCGCCCGCAGGGGGCGCCAACGGACCCTCCGGCCGGCCTTCGCCCTTGGTTTCCCCCCTCCTCCTCCTCCCCCTAGGAAGGCGGAGGAAGGAGGCCCTTCTCTCCCAGCCGTCGCTTCCACATCCGGAAATGACGTCCCTCGATTTCCCCCTCAGCCACGCCCACCTCCAGCACCGCCCCCCTCTCTCTCTCTCTCTCTCTCTCTCTCTCACGAGTGACATTTACTGACCCCGCCCCCTCCACCCGAAAAGAACCAATCCCCTGCCGGCGCGTGAAACGGAACTGGCCCCTCCCCTCGGACGGGTGTGACGTCAGCCACGCGGCCACGCCTCCCTTTTCTCACCGGGCGTTCCTGGTGGGTGTAAAATCCTCCTCCTCCTCCTCCTCCTCCAATACCGGAAGTGACGCGCGAGGTGAGTCAGGGACGAGGCGGCGCGCTTCCGTTTCCGGTGTCTGGAGCGGGTGGGTGGGAGAGGGAGCGAAGGGAGGAGGAGGAGGAGGAGGAGGAGGAAGAAAAGTGGGAGAGGAGGAAGAGGAAGGAGGAGGAAGGCCGGGGGAGGGGCACGGACGGAGCCAGGAGGAGGAGGAGGCGGCGGCGGCGTCTCAGGTGAGCGTCCGGGCCTGGCCTGGCCTGGGACCCCTTCGCCCAGCGGGTGGGCGCCTCCGGCCTACAACTCCCATCGCCCTTGGACGACGCGGCTGGAGGGGGGAGGATGGGAGTGGTAGTCCCCGCGGAGGCCCGTCGTCTGCCTTCGGGCGGCGGCGGCGGCGGGGGGGGGGGTGGAAGGCGAAGGGGGAGGGGAGGGCCAGGCACCCTTCGTCGCCCTCCTTCCCCCCCCCCACCCGACACACACCCACACCCACCTCGCACACCTACAGCTCCCAGCACCGCCGACCCCCCCCTCCCTGCCTTTCGGCTGTCGGCCCGCGGCGCCCCCCTTCTTCCCTCCAGGTTGGGGTGGGTGGGGGTGGGGGTGTCTCTGTCCTGAAGGGCTGCCCACCCGCCCGCCCGCCCTGAAAGGCAGGAGGAGAGGAGCCAAGTCCCCCCCCACCCCACCCCACCCCACCCATAGGGAGAGTCCAGAGTCAGCTGGCTTTAAGCGCCTGCCAGGAGCGACCCCTCTCCTCGGGAAAGGCGCCCTGCGAGGTAGGCCGGGCCAGCAGGGGGTCGGGAGGGGGAGGGAGGGAGGGGGAGAGGGAGAGAGGGGGGGCGAGTTGGCCAAGGAGGCTGGTGGCTCGCCAGGGGGGGTTGGGGGGGGGATGCACAGCTGGGCGCAGGGAGAAAAAAGAGGCTTGATTTCTAACGGAAGGAAAGGAGAGGCAGGAGGGCTTCGGAGCCGGCTGTGCCTCCCTTGGCTAAAACATGGGTTTTAGGCCTGCTGGGGGTTCCCCCTGCCCGCTGGATGCTTCTCCTTTCCCCAACGGCGGCGGCCTTGGCAAGGCGCTCCCCATTGGCACATGCAAAGTGGCGCATTGGGGAAGCAGAGGCTGCAAGAGAGGGGACAAAGGTCACGACGAAGGAAGGAAGGAAGGAAGGAAGGAAGGAAGGAAGGAAGGAGGCCTCCTGGCCCGCCAGCCAGCCTGGCTGTTACCTTTTCCAGCCCAAGAAGGTGTGACCGAGCCAAAACCACAGGCCTGGGGAAGAGTAGAAGGCGCCAAGACATGTCCCAGGCGTCCTCTTTGCCAGGCCTTGGAGCAGACTGGTGCGTGGAGGCTGCATCCTGCCTTTTCCACCTGAGGTTCTCACTGGGACCTCTTACTGGACAAGAGAGGTCTTTGGGTGGTCCAGGGAATGAAGCATGAAACACACACACACACACACACACACACACCCGCTAACCCTTCTCCAAAGGAGACGGCAGCCTCTTGTTAGGAAGGAGAAACCACCCTCTCGTGCCTGGCAGAGGATGGGGCTGGGTGAGCAGTAGGCGTTGGGGCAGGGAGTGCCCAGGAAGGGTAATCCCTTTATTGCTCCTGTCTTGGCGTTTGTCATCTGCTCCAGCGGGGTAGGAAACTCTCGCTGGCGTGAACCACAGATATTGGGCTCTAGGGGTTTTCTTTGGGCTTAAAATAGTCTCCCAGTGACTTCACTGTTTAAACATGGGTGTGGTGGCGGAAGGGAAGGAAGCCAGTGAGGAAACGCTCCTTGCCTTTCAGACTTTGTTCCAGGAGGTGGGGTTGGGGGGGGGAGAGAGAAGCCGGCAGTTTTCCAAAGCAGGTGAGATCTCCCAGCAGGGAGAGGGTGTGCTGTGCTGTTGGCATAGGCGATGCCAGATCATGACCTCAGCCTGGAACTCTTCCAGGTGGGCTCCCCTGTCATTCCAAAGGCTTGCCACTTCAAACTCCGGAAGAGGGGCATGAGGAAGGAGGCTCTGCCCTGGAAGAAGCTGCACCTTCCCCGCCCGTGCGTTCTAGGCAGGGCAGGCAGGTTCCCCAGGCCAACTCTGGGCAGGAGGGAGGGCTGCTGGGTTTCCCATGCACAGCCTGTCGCAGTTTCCATAACAGCTTAGGTTCCTGGCGGGCTCTTGGCTATGGGACAGAAGGATCCGCGTTCATCATCCTGCCTGTTTGCATGGGTTGGGCTTTGTAGTGAAGGCAGCCGGGTAGGTTGTTTAAAATCTCTGGAAAGGTCCCGTGTGCTTTGCTGCCACGGTGGCTGCAAGAACCCGCCAGAGGGTGCATTTGTGGGGTATGCTTGACGTAGGCCTGGCCGTTATGAAACCGTCCCCATCGGCTGCTCAACCTCGAAGGAGCAGCTGGGTTCTGTCCTCCTTTCTGCTTCTCGGTCGCTGAGGTGGAGGGAAGAGTGCAGATCCGTTGTTGAAAGGGCGGTCTTCAAAACCTTCTGCCCAGATTCACCTCTGGGCCCGTGTCTACCTTGGACCCTCCTTACTGGTTTCGTGTGTTTTGTGGGAAGCTCATGGGAAATGCATCGTTTGCAGCCTGTAATCCAAGCCTAGCCTAGAGCATGACTACAGCTTTTAGCGGAGCAGCCAACTCTTAGGTGCTGGCAGGGCTGGGTCGGGGGGGGGAGCAGGCCAGAAACCCTGCAGGTTATATGTAGAATGGCGAAAGGCGGCCGGGTGAGAAGGCACATCCATCTAGCCCAGCCTTACTGCCATCCGGGAAATCTTGCTCCTTCATGTCCCTGGGAGAAACTCCAGTGAGGACGGGTCCCCCTGTCTGCAAGGCGGCCAGTGCTCCTACCCTATTCCCACCCTGGTGTTCTTGGCTGGTTCTGGTCAGAATCTTTCTATGTAATTCAAATCCATTGAACGCAGAGAACTAACGCTGCTTCCTCCCGCACCCCCCTTTTTTCTTCCCACGCCCACTTTCCAACCCACCACCGTGTGAATGTCCAGCAGGATCAGAAAAAAAATGAAGGCAGGCTGCCCCATGGTGGAGAAGCCGGATGTTGGCGGAGGTAAGCTGCTGGTCACCCCCACAGCCTGATCTCTCCCCGCCCAAAAAAAAACCTCTTGGCGTTCAGAGCCTGGACCTGGCACAGGGGACACCGGCTGTTTTCTCCTGCTATGGGCCTTTCACCTCGGGTCTCATTGGTGTCGAGCCATAAACAGATTGAAGAGGGACAGCGGAGAGGGGCCGGCTTAACCCAAGTCTCGGATCCAGGCTGTCTGGCCCCTGGGGATGGGACCGGACCAGGCAGATTCCCCAACCCCTGAGCAGCCAGCCCACGGTGCAGGAGGCATCCATTTGAGAGGCACCATGTATTTCCCTTTGTTCCCACGGCTAACTCTCCTGCTGTTCTCTTGGTGCCCCTTTGGACATGGCAATCCTGGCAAAGGCCAGGCAGGCATAAAGATCCGGGGCAGAAGCAGGAGTGGGTGGGGGGGGGTTGGTGTGAGCTATTTCCTGGGGCAGTAAGGGAGGGCCCTCTCCCCTCCAGAATGGACTGCCAGAGAGAGGCTGTGGCCACTTGATCTCAGGGGTGGCCAAGAAGGAAGAGATGCAGGGCCAGCGTCATGCCACAAGGGTGGTAGGCGAGGTCTTGTTTGAGAAGTCGGTGCCCTTCCTTGTTTTGACGACAGGCTCCAAACAGGTCAGAGAAAGGTTGAAGCAGGATGGCTAGGTGATTCAGTGCTGTGAGCCATTTCAGCCGAATGAAAGCCGAGGCCCTCTTGAAGCGGAAGCGGGCTCGAGGGAGCCTGTTTTCTCGCCCTCTGCTGACGGCTCCTTCTGTTGCCCCCGTGACTTCTTTAGGCTACCATTTCCCCGACTGGGCTTATAAAACCGAATCCAGCCCGGGCTCCCGGCAGATCCAGCTGTGGCATTTCATCCTGGAGCTGCTTCAGAAGGAAGAGTTCCGCCATGTCATCGCCTGGCAGCAGGGAGAGTACGGGGAGTTTGTCATCAAGGACCCCGACGAGGTGGCGCGGCTGTGGGGCCGGAGGAAGAGCAAACCCCAGATGAACTACGACAAGCTGAGCCGGGCCCTCAGGTGAGGAAGGGCGGCTGGGCCAGGAGGTGGAAGGGCCTTTGCCATCATTGGTTTCTCAGTCCTGGAACGCTTGGCAGAAGGAGTGAGCTTTGAGGGAAAAGCGGCAGAACAGGGCATCCCGTCCGGCTGCTCCCCGAGGCTTTCCACTCTGGAGCCGCAGAGAAAACCTTGGGGCCAAACCGGCAACCCCTGGGCTGTCCTTGGCTCCCCACCTCTGGCAGAACAGGGACCAGCAGGCCAGATGGCACCCCTCCCCCCTCAGAAGCATTCTTGAAGAGGCAGCTGGAAGGGACGCCATGCTTCCTTGGGAGCCTGCTTCCACGAGAGTCAGCCTCCCTCCTTCCTAAGCCAGGCCGTCTTGGCACAACCCTTGGAGGAGGAGGAGGAGGAGGAACCATCCGTTCTGGCCGTGTGAGCTTTGGCATGTTCCCCACCCACCCACCCACCCACCCAGGCCCCTCGGCCCGCACCAGCGTGGTTGCCCAATCAGGGGAGGTGCCGGCCCCACTCTTGAGCATGGCCCTGGGACTTGTCCTTGGGAAACAGGTACTTGGTTGGCTGCTCTCTGAGCGTTCTCTCCCACCCCCCACCCCAAACCCCCCAATTTGGGTGAAGTCAAGAAGGAAGCGCAGCTGGGGTTTGCATAGCAGAGTGAGAAGGAAGTGAGCTGATGGGAGAGGAGGCCAAGGGGGAATCCCTTGCTGCGAGGTTGGGGGAGCGATGAGGGGGGGGGTTACCTGCGGGTTCCTCCTCCTTCCAGCTCAGGACCTGTGGGGAGTCCTGGGGAGGGAGGAGAAGCGGCCTGGCGGGCTGCTTGGCATGCGGGTCACGCCGGTGCCTCGGAACTTTCGGCAGGTACTACTACAACAAGCGGATCCTTCACAAGACGAAAGGGAAGCGGTTCACCTACAAGTTCAACTTCAGCAAGCTGGTGATGCCCAACTACCCCTTCATCAACATCCGTCCGACAGGTGAGGGCCACGGGAGGCCTCCTTGTTGCCTCTCTCTCTCTCTCTCTCTCTCTCTCTCTCTCTGTGTGTGTGTGTGTGTGTTTATGTGTCTGCGCGCACATGCATTTGTGTGATGTGTTGCAGGCTGCGGGTCTGGCAGGAGCTGTTTTAAGAAAAGCTGCTTGGGAGGGGTGGAGGCTGGTCTGGGCTCTCGGGGGTGAGGCTGTGCCCAGGCGTTGCGCTCCCGAGCCCCCGCGTGGCAATTCAGCCTGGAGCTCACGCTGACGTCCTGGGATGGATTTGTTGGACGGACAGAAACTTCCAGGATATCTCAAGAGATACGGATGGGCAGGGCAGGCGCCTGCCCGGGATCCCCTCCAGGCATGGCCATGCCTGCTCCTTCTCTGAGAGGAAACCCACCTGGAAATCGCTCGGTTGACCCGTGTTTCCTTTCTGTTAACCAAACCCGTGTGGGCTCTTGGGACAGGCTGTGTCCGCTCAGAAGTCATGCCCTCTGCGTTCATTGAGTTGGCCTCCTGCTCCGCTAGTGCCGGGCAACAGCCTCCGATCCATCCATGGGGGCCCAGAGAGCCTGGCAGGCTGGAAGCTCTTGGCTTCTGTCACTGGAGATGATGATGATGATGATGATGATGATGATGATGATGATGATGATGATGATGATGATGATGATGCATCTTGGGGTTCGGGGCTCAGCCCGCGCCTCTCCACCATCCTTTGTGGTGGAAAGGGAGGAGGATTCTCTCCACTCTGGCTCTTTCTCACTCCCTGGGCTCTTCGTTCGAGTGGCCCTTTCTCCCCCAGATCTGGCAGGGCCTGTGGTGGACTCCAGTTCTCTTTGCAAGGGCCTTGAGCCCTTGGTGGTCTTGACTCTAGCGTTTCACAGTGGCCACCTTCTGCTTTTGTGTGTGTGTGTGTTTTTTGTGTTTCTCCTTTGCCAGTGAGTTCTCCTCTGTCGAAGGTGAGCCAGTCCCCGTCGGATGGGCCAGCCAGGCTCTTTTCCTCTGGGGCCGTCTTGCCGAGGGAGCAAGGCCACATTCCAGCAGGGATGGAGGACACCCAGAACAAGCCTGGGCAGTGCCCGCCCGCCCGCCCGCCTTCTGTTGCTCACCCGGGTGGCTTCCTTCTATTCAGACGCGCCCTGCAGGCCTTCCCCAAGGCTGGCACAGAGGAGAAGGGCCAGGGAGAATGCTGGGAGCCCTGGGGTGCCACTGCCCTCTTTCTTTCCCGCTATGGGAGGAAGGTGGAGAGGGACCCAGCCTCCTGCCTGTTACAGGAGGAGGAGGAGGAGGAGGAGGAAAGGCGCCTAGCACAGAGTGCTGGGCAGGATGGGGTGTGGTGGGGGGTCCTATTGAAGGAAACGGATAGAAGAGACCAAAGCAGTTCAAGGAACTCCGTGCATAGCTAGGGGAGGCAGTGGAGGATAGGAAGGCCTGGCGAGCTCTGGTCCATGGGGTCAGATTGATGCGGCCCTGCTTTCTGCCAATTGCCTCCTCCTTCCTCCTCCTCCCTCCTCCTCGCCCAAGGCAGCCTCTTCTCCTTGCTGTACATCCTCCCAGCTACAGTCCTGTGAGGTGGGTCAGGCATGTCCAAACTTCAGCCCTCCAGATGTTTTGGAACACAACTCCCACGATCCTTTGCCATTGGAAATACAGACTTGGAATTCTGGGAGTTGTGGTCCGAAACATCAGGAGGGCCGAAGTTTGGACATGCCTGGAACGGCTGCCTTGTGCATTTCTGGGCCATTTGAGGATTCGGACCCTGGCCTCTGGCTCCCCTCCGTATGTGTTCTGGGCTTAGCCTGGTGCCTACGGTGGTTTTAAAATGCAGGTTTTATCCGAGGCTCTGAATGGGAGGGGATATTCTGAAGAGCCCGCAGTGGGCAGGGCGTGGCTCCGTGCAGGTCCTGACGGCTCCCTTCTCCTCCTCCTCCTCCTCCTCTGCAGGTGTGGTTCCGCAGAGTGCCCCTCCGGCCCCCACGGCTTCTTCTCACTTCCACTTCCCTCCGCTGGACGGCCATTCGCCCACGGAAGAGGCCCAGCCCAGCCGCTTCTCCAGACGCTCTCTGGGGCCCGCCGGCCCGGAGGCGCTCAGCAGCGGCGGTGGCGTCAGCGAGAAGTCCTCGCCTGCTCCCGACCCAGACAGCGGCTCCCCCGACTGGCGCCGTGGGGTGGACCTCCTGGCCTCTCGCAGCGCCCCGACCTCAGCTCAGGGGGGGAACGGGCCGCCAAAGCGGAAGCCTGACCTGGTTGTTCCGCTCTTCAGCCGGTCAGGGCTGTACCCGGACCCCCACAGCCCGTTTGCGGTCTCCCCGCTGCCGACCCGAGGGGGGCTCCTGAACGTCCCCATCTCGCCGGCCCTCTCCTTGACTCCGACCCTCTTCTCATACAGCCCCTCCCCGGGCATGAGCCCCTTTGGAGCCGGAAGCAGCTGCTTCACCTTCAGCCCGGAGGAGATGAAGCACTACCTCCACTCGCAGGCCTGCTCCGTCTTCAACTACCACCTGAGCCCCCGGACCTTCCCGCGCTACCCGGGCCTGATCATGCCCCCCTTCCCCTTCCCCCAGGCGCCTCCGGAGGACCAGCCCACCTTCCCCATCAAGCTCCAGCCGCCGCCCGTGGGGCGCAAGAACCGGGAGCGGGTGGAGAACACAGGAGCCGCCGCCACTGCCGCATCTGGAGGAGGTGGAGGAGGAGGAGGAGGTTTGCAGCCCCCTCCAACCTCCCCCAGATCAAGACCGAGCCCATTTTGGATCAGGAGCTGGAAAGCAGCGGCTCCCCGGAGAGAGATCCCGGGGAAGGGGGGGCCACTTCGGGAGCCCCTAAGAGCGAAGAACGGGAGGACTCGGTCTTTGCCAGGCCAGCTGCTCCGTTGCGGCCGGTGGCCCCGCCAGCCGCCCTCGGCAAACCCAGCCTGCCCACCGCGGAGAGAACCAAGGAAGAGGAAGGCCCTGGCGAGAGCCCCGCCCTCCAGGAACCTCCAGAGGAGCCGGGGGTCCCCGAAAGGAAGGAGGACGCCATCATGCCCCCCAAGCTGCGCCTGAAGCGGCGTTGGAATGGTGACCGGAGGGCCGAGGTGGCTGAGGAGGGCCTTTGGGGCCGGAAGCCCTCCTGGGCCACTAGCCTGGACACCCCACATATCCTCCTGGCCCCCAAGGCCCCCGTGGATAGCTAGGGCTGCCCGTCACCCACCCCTACCCCGTTGGCTTTCCATAGATTGTGATGTAGCAAGGGTTGCAGGGAGGGAGGGGGTTGTACCAGGGAAGGAAGGGGGGGTCCCAAGAGCCTTGCCCGGGAAGGCAGGCAGGCAGGCAGATGGACTAAGGCGAGGCATTTTGGAGCAGCCGCTTTCCATGTGTGTGTGTGTGGGGGGGAGGTGCGCTCATTGCAGGTGAGACGCCCTTTGGAGGGGTGGACGATGGGGTTGGTTGCCACTCGGCCATTTGCGCTGCCAAAGGACAGGTGAATTTCTTCCCCCGCTCCCAATAGGATTTTATAGAAGTGAAAATCTGAATGTACATAATACTTTTCTCGGGGGGGGGTAAGGAAAGGGAGGAAACGCCCTTCCCCTCTCCTGCCCGTTCAGAACTGGAATGTGCCCTCTGTCCAAATAGGAAGCCCCCCCCCTCCATCCTTTCTTCCCTCCCTTTGGCTTGGGGGGGGGGGTGGGGGAGCGAGGGTCAACATTGCACTCTCTTTTAAATCCTTCAAAAGCCAAGATGGTTACGGGAAGAGGAGGCAAACGGACAAGGCCGGCCACCGGCCAGCAGTTGCCCGGACGAGAGGGAACTGGCAGAGGGTTGGGCTTGGCAACCGTAAGTGTTATTACTTTTAGAAATATTGGGCGGGGGGGGAGGGGAACGGGCCATCCCCTTTGAGCGAACCTTTTTGAAATACTGAAGAAGCCATGAGGATGGAGTCATAAAACCTTTTCAGGGACTGGGAATGAAGTCGGGTGGGAAGAGTCCGTACACAGAGAGAGGTTGGGGGGTAGAGAGAAGAGAGGTGCCTGTGTGGAGCGCGTGTTGAACGAAACCAAACCCAAATGCCTTTAATCCGGGGACCTTCCTCGCTGGCTCTCCGTCTGGGTTCCTCCCAAGGAGAGGGAAGTCTGTGGAAGTTTTTTTTTTGGGGGGGGTGCTGTCGTGGCAGAGGAAGAAAGGGCTGGGGGTTCCCCGAAAAGGAAGGAATGTCAGGGCACCTCCTGCGCCCTCCCCTGGCATGGTTGTCCGTTTTGCCTTAAATGTGCTTTGGGGAGGCTGATGTCGGTTGGGGGGGGGGATAGAGCAGCTGGTATGTGTCTGGCGGCAGGGGGGGGGAGTCCTTGCCTTGTGGTGTCCAGATGGGGAGCTCAGGAGAGGCGAGCGCCCTGCCCAGGAGATCCTGGTCTGACCCATGGGGGCTGCTGGGCCTGGGTGGTGCTGAAGAGGAGGAGGAAGAGAGTGGAGCTGCTGCCCCCAAGGCTCGGCTGCCCCTCGGCGAGTGTCTGCACACTTCTCTGTCTCTCTCCTTCGCCCCACCAGGCCTCTCCTGGGCTGCGTCTGTTTAGAGCAGGCACGTCCAAACTTCGGCCCTCCAGATGTTTTGGACCGCAACTCCCACAGTCCTTTGTCATTGGCAAGCTAAGCTTAGAATACTGGGAGTTGTGGTCCAAAACATCAGCCTGTTTGGACATGCCTGTTTTAGAGGCTGGGCATCTGGCACCAGCTCCCCATTTTCTGCTCAGCCCAGGGGGTGTCTGGGTGCAAGGCCCCTCTGTCTCGAGGCTGTCGGTCCGGGGTGGGGGGGGGGGGGGCGGAGGCTTCCTGGAAAGGTTTCAAACTAGGACAGGCATGTCCAAACTTCGGCCCTTCAGACGTTTTGGACACAACTCCCAGAATTCTAAGCTTAGATTGCCAGTGGCAAAGGACGGTGGGAGTTGTGGTCCAAAACATCTGGAGGGCCGAAGTTTAGGCATTCCTGAACAAGGAAAACCCTGGACCCACTGGTGTGGGTGTGGGTGGGGCAGTTTTGGGGCTGCTTGGGCAATGAGTGCCCACCCACCCTGAAGAAGTGGGCAGTGTGGTACGATAGGGTGGGGTGGGGGCAGAGGGTGTCTGGCCACCTGTTTGCCCCCCCCACACCTTGTCCGGAGGGCAGAGGGACAGTCTCTGTACTCAGGAATGGAGGCAGGGGGCGGTGGCGGGGGGATAGAACTCTTGAGGTCTTCCCAGTGTGGGCAGGGGGCTTGTAACTCAGGAACTAAAATATGGGGCCTTTTATTCCCTCCCTTCTTCCCCCCCCCCTCAGAATCAGGACGGTCAGCCCCCTCCCCACCCACCCAGATTGTACCCAAGTGCCAGAATAGTTTTGGGGCTCGTTCCATGGGGAGGGAAGCCCCCCCCCTGAGCCTGGGAAGAGGTGGGGGCTGGGGCTGAAACTCGGGGTGTGTCTCTTTTCCGGCCACTGTGTTGGTTTGAAGGAAGCAACTGGGGTGGGTGGGAGGACGGAGCGCCCTTTACATGGTGGCCGTTGCCTGGCCAAGTGGCCGGCTTCTTTAGTTCAGGGACAAATGGCTCTCAGGGCTCTGGGGGGGGGTGGGGTTGGCAAGAGAAAGGGGGCCTCAGCAACCCACCCACCCACCCCGAGGAAGTGGCTCTCTCTGGTTCTCTCTTCCCTCTCTCGAAACCCTTTTGTCCCAGCTGGCTCAGGGAACCACGGCTGGGGTCACGGCCCGTGTCAAAGGACCTTTTCGCCCAGCCAGTCCAGGTGTTATGAATGCTCTGTTTTTAATTTTTTTAAATTGGGGGGGGGCTGAAAAGCAGAAACGGCTCGTGGTTGTGCCAAATATTGGGGGTGGGGGTGGGGGCTCCGCCTGGAGCAGGCATGTCCAAACTTCGGCCCTCCAGATGTTTTGGGCCGCAACTCCCACAGTCCTTTGTCATTGGCAATCTAAAGCTTGGCATTCTGGGAAATTGGGTGCAAAACATCAGGAGGGCCAAAGTGTGGACATGCCCGGCCTGGAGCATTATGCTTTTTAGAAGATGAATTTGCAAGGGGTGGGCCTGGGCATGGAAACAGGGACCTTGCCCTCCCCGCTTCTCTTTCTCCCTGTGCGCCTGATCTCTTCCCTCCTCCTCCCCCCCCCACACTCCCTTTTGGGGTTGACTTTGGGGAGGGGGGGGTTGCTCCTGGCAGTGCCCTTGGGAACTGTCTGGTCCAAGGAGGTCCAGCGAGGGAGGGGTTCAGCTGCTCCCTCCCCTGCCCCCGGCGAAGGCCCAGGCGGTCGCTGTGCCCTGGGGTGTGCCCGGGTTAGGACCCAATTCGGGTTTAGCTTTGGAAGAGCAGAACCTCCACCCACCCTGTCCTCCTTGGGCCAAGCGAGCAGAGAAACAGAGAGAGCCAGCTTGCTCCCGGGGTGTGACCCACGTGGCTGGGAAGGATGGCTCTGGACCCTTCCTTGGCCACCTGTTCGATTCCATAGTTGTTTTTGCTTTTGATTTGGGGAGGGGGAGAGCTCCCTCTCTTTTTCTCTTTGATCTCATAGATCCTGGTGGGTTGTTTTTTTTTTTTTTCAACAAGTGAGGTTTTCTATGGTTTGGAATATTTTCAGTTAGGTATTTTCTTTTTAACCGTTGGAATTTTTAAAAGTGTTAAGTGACAAAGTATTTACCGATAACCTTTTTTTTATTTTAAATCTTATTTTTTTCCCCATGGGACACGGTCTTGTCTTTATGAGTGCTTTGATTCAGCAGGGACTGTTAAATAACAAACCCACATCTGAGCAGCAACTCCTAGCTTGAGATATTTTGTCTGTGTAAAGCAGGATTAAAACTGTGTGTTAAAAAAAAACAGGAAAAAAATGCAAGTATTCCTCATGCTTTTGTGCAGTGCCTTTCGACGTTCCACTTTCTATAAAGTCTTCAACAAAGTTTGCATATATATTATATATATGATGTAATGTTATAGAAATATATGTATAATATACATATTTTTCCAGGGGTATCTGATAGCTCTGTATTTTGTTATGGAAGTTGATATGAAAAGTATTTTACCTCAAATTAAAAAAAAAAGTTAAATAAACCTTTTAAATAAGTCTCCTGGGATGCCTTTGGTGTCTTGATTTCCTAAGGTTTGCAGGGTCTCCTTTTATGGAGGGATCAGGAAGGAGTTGGTGCTATTTCCCCCCAATCTCCAAGGAGAGATTTGTGGGGGGGACTCACCCAGTGTCTGCCAGTGCAGCTGCTTTGGTCCTCCAGCGGAGAGGATCCCAATTCTGCCTGGATGCGCCTTCCGGACCCCTCGCCCGGCTGGAGCCAGGACCCACGGACGCCTCCTGTGGTTCCCTTCGCCTCTCTGGTTCAGGTATGCTCTGAGTCTTGGGCGGGGTTGCGGGGGGGGCTGCTAGGAGGGGTTCTTGAATAAGCTTTCACCTCCAGGTTGTACGTGGCTGATGGATACCGCCTGAGCACTGGGGAGGGGGGGGGCAACGGGGCCCGTTTTGTGGGGTCCTGGAGAATCCATCAGGATGGGCGGAAGGCTAGCTGGTCTGTGCAGGAGATCTGGGTGGGGCTGCCTCACAGGGAAATGCCCCCCCCCAGGGACCCATCTCGCCCTCCCCTCTCCTTCGTTTGGGGAGACCTGGGTCTTTGTGGAGAGCTTTCCTAGCAGAACTGAGGGCGGGCCCTCCTCCTGGGCTCCTAAGAGGGTCCCTCCCTTGGGACCACGGGGTGGGAAGAGGGCTGCCGTGGGAGCTGCAAGCCCCCCAGGGAATTCCATCCCTCCCAACCTCCCCGCGGCTTCTTCCCGGGACAGAAGGAGCCAGCCGAAATTGGGGGCCCTTGGCTGCAGCCAGGGAGAGGAGCCCCAAGGCTCACTTGGGCAGGATGGCAGGACCACATTTGAGGACCAGATGGAAGGTGGGTATGTGTGTGGGGGTGTGTGGAATCTGGGCCTTGCCTTGTCCCCAAACCCACTCTCCTCCTCCTATCTCCCTCACTGCAGCTGCCCGGCGGGTGTCTCAGGCGGTGGAGGTGAGCAAAATGGAGCCTGGGCGGAAGGCGCTATTATTGATCGGCAAGATTGACCCATTTTCCCGGCATCAATCAGGTAATGGCTTCCCCTTTGCTTCCCCTTTGGCTGCTGCCCCGCTTGTCCGTGTCTTAGCTTCCCCGACTCCACCTGACCTCCTCCTGGCTGCATCCGTCCCCGGAG
Source organism: Phrynocephalus forsythii (assembly GCA_029282475.1). NCBI lineage: Eukaryota > Metazoa > Chordata > Lepidosauria > Squamata > Agamidae > Phrynocephalus > Phrynocephalus forsythii. The sequence continues at coordinate 2,870,355 of JAPFRF010000019.1, forward strand.
CAGCAGCGCTGGCCCTGCAGCTGAGATGGGGAGCCTGGGGCCTTCGTGTGGGAAGCAGGAGGATGAATCTGCCAGTCACCCTCTGAAAGAGCTGGCTCGGGCAGGGGCAATGGGAGTTGTAGTCCAAAGCACTTGGAAAGCACTAAGTGAGGGGAGGCTGTCCGGGCAGCTCAGGAGACGTTGCAGTTAAATTTAGAATCATAGAGTTGGAAAAAGAGACCTCCAGGGGCCATCCAGTCCGACCCCCTGCCATGCAGGAACCCCCATCACAGGACTCCCAACTGATGGCCATCCAGCCTCTGCTTAAAAACCTCCAAAGAAGGAGACTCCACCACCCTCCTTTGGGGCAGCATCTTTCGCTGCCGAACAGTTCCAAGGGCCGCAAAGCAGAGCTCTGGAACTTAACGGTTGGGAGACTGCAAAAGCCAGACTCCCCCATCTGCCCCGGGAAAGGAGACTTTTTCCAATTTTTTTTCACAGCTGGAAGGTGAGACTTCTCCAGCTGTTGGACGACAAGCTTGAGGCCCACTTTAAGCTTTTTCCACTGACGAGTGAGACTCCTTCCTTGGACTCCATTTCCCCCCCCCCGATCCCTCCATGGGAAAAAAAGAATCCCCTTTTCTCTTCCCTTCCTCTTTGCACCCTGGAATCTTGCCAGTTGGGTCTCTACAGAGAGAAACAAATCCCCTGGAGGCAAAAGGCCCCCGGAGGCAACCACCCGAGGTGCCTGTCCTGAAAATCTGCTGAAGGCTCAGAGCAAATGGACACCTCCTTACTGTAAGCCTTGCCTGTTCTTTTCCAAAAAAAGGTGGGGTGAAATACTCAAACAAACAAACAAACAAGTTTTGTGCCTAGAGCCCCATTTAACGCTTCGCTTCTCGGGATGATTGTTCCTGTTTTCGGGACCCCGCCGCAGCCGCCCCTTGCCTGTCCAGCCAGCGTCAGTGGTTCCCACCTGTCACGGGCTCCCATCCAGGCGAGACCCAAAGCTGCTGTTGTTGTTTTTCCCTGCCCACCTGGACAGGACAGCCTTTTATAGAAGTCGTGGTCTTCACACTAATAATCCGCCACGCCTCCATGCCTTCTTCCCTGCTCCCAGGTCCCTCCGTGCTTCATTGGCAGAAGGCTCCCAGGTGTTGCCTCTGGATCTGTCCCAAAAGATCCGGTTCTTCCTGCTCAGTGAGAACAAGAGACCAGAGAAGCAAGTTATGAGAAGAAAGGGGGAGGGAGGAGGGAAGGATCCTTCCACCCCGCCTTAATTAGGGCCTCGGGAGGAAGGGCGAAGGCTGCAGAGGCCCTGGGTTTTGCAAAGGCATTACGCACAGGCACCGGCTGCACATGCCCTGAGCCCGGCCCTTGAGCCAGTAAGGACTTCCAGGAGGTGTGGGTTTGCGGCCGAGCCTGTCTGCGTGCGTGCGTGCATAGGCAAACGGGTCCCTCTCCTTCCCCTCTGGAATGCAAAGGCTTGAGAAGCCAGGGAAGTTCTCGCTGAGGAGAGCCACCGGCAAATAAAAGCCAGTGCTCTCCTGTGGTGCCTCAACTCACACATTTAATCCATTCCAAATGCATGCTCTTAAGTCGAACTACTCTGAAGTCGGGGTACCTATTTTAAAAAATTGAAAAAATAAGTTAAAAATTAAAAAAAATTAAAAAAATGTAAGTCGAGCGGACCATATCTAAAATTTGTAAGGCGGCAGTTAAAACGCCAATAGTTTTCTGCTCTTTAAGTCGAATTGCTCTTACGTTGAGCTGCTCTTAAGTCGGGGTACCATTGTATACCAAAGTCTTGGCCTGGCCCATTTATGTGTGCAAGAGTCCCCGTCTCCTTCCTCCTCTTCCTCCTCCTCAGTCTTGGCCTTGCCTCCGGGCTCCCCTGCCCTTTACAGCTGTTTCAAGAGTCCCTCTTTCTCTCTTCCTTTCCTCTTTCTTTTCTTCTCCTCAGTCTCTCTCTCTCTTTGCCTCCGGGCTCCCTCTCCTCAGTCTCTCTCTCTTTGCCTCCGCTCCCCTCCCTTTTCCTTTCACCAGCACCATCTCTTTCTCTCTCTCTTTCTTCTTTTCTTTCTTCTCTCTCTCTCTCTCTCTCTCTCTCTCTCTCTCTCTCTCTCTCTCTTTCTCTCTCTCCTCTTGGCAAGCGGAATTGTTCTTTTTCTTAATCCTCTGTGGTTAAACCAACAGGTAAAAGGAGACCTTTAAAAGAGGCCAGAGAAGTCCTTCTGTTTAGGAAAACAGAACCGGCCTGGACACATTGAGGATCACGTTCAAAGGTCAAGCTGGGCTTGTGTTCTCCTCTGCTGGGCTTTGCCGTGTCTGCAGTAGACCATCCCTCCTCTCTGCTCCTGTTTTCACTAAGGGAGAAACTCAAACCAGGCTGCCCCACATGAGCCAAGAGGGGAGAAGGCCGGTGAGCTGCACATGCTCAGGCAGGTCTGTTGCTACACCTGCGCGACTCTCTTGCTGCCCCTCTGAGGAAGAGGTCAGGACAGTCAAGCAGCCGCAGCGGCCGCGCTCACAAGTGACCTCGAGGGGAGAACACTTGCTCTGCCCGCCTGCCTCCCTCTCCCAGGATTTCCAGGCGGTCCCTTCTGCCCTGCTTTCCTTGCTCCTTGCCCTAGCTGGCCCCTGTAGCTCATTAATTAGTGCTCTGGAATTAATCAGGTCAAACCAGAGCTCACGGCGATAGAGAAGAGGACTGAAACCCAGTGGGTGGGTGAGGATGGTTTTTATTTGAGGAGATACTTTCCCCCCTGCTCCAATGCCCGCCTCCATGAGTAAGCTCTTGTGTCCAGCCCAGCCCACACCGTGGCAGGATCCGACCCGGCCCTTGATCTCCTCCTGCCTGCTTTCCTTCGCCTCTTGGCCCCGGTGCCCGAGGGAGGGGACGGCTGACTGTTCCGATGCCCTGTAATCCGCTTTCTCTAATAGCATTATTGGGGTGGGGGTGGGGGGCTTTAAGCAAACAGGCCCCTGACCTCTTTGGCGGGCTGAGCAGCAGCCAAGCAGGAGTGTCCGAAAGAGCTGACCAGCCCCGGGCAGAGAGGAACCGCTAAGTAGATTGTGGGGCGGCCGCCGGGTGGAGGAGGAGGAGGAGGAGGAGGAGGAGGAGGAGATTTAGCCCAGAAGGAGGAAGAGGAGGAGGAGGAGGAAGGTGGCTCAGGTCCAGAAAAGCCCTCTCCTGCTGGCATGATATGCCCAAGCCTGCCTCCTGGCTAAAGCCCGACGCCACTGGCAGAAGGAACAGGGCATGCGCGCCTGCAGGTGGACCCTGTGCACGAGGCAGAGAGGAGGCTCCCTCCCTCTGAGGTGTGGTCCACAGTCAAAAGAAGGCCTCCAGGTTGGGAGGGGGAAGGCGGGCGGGGGGGCTGCTTTGGATGCCACAGGGACCCATGGCCAAGCCCAAGACCTCAGCCTCCTTTGCCCCTGGGGTCTGTGCCCTTTGGGGTGCCACGGGGCCATGCTTGGGCAGGGGCCCAAGGGGCCACCCTAGGGAGCCCCAACCGTGCGCAACAGCCAGGCAAGGGACGGTTGCCTCCAGGTTGGCCCACTGGTGGAGGAATGCGAAGAGCTGTTGTCCAGCACCCCCTGAAGGATGCCCCTCTGGGCAAGGCCAGGGCAGTTGATTCCTATGGCATGGGGGTCCCTCCTTCCTCCCTAGGTTCCCGCCGATCAGGGTCTCATCTCTATGTCCCAGTCCTCCCTGGATAGAGGGGAGCCCCTTCCTTTGCTATGGAGGCCGCCAGCAAAAGCGTGCTTGGGAGAGCTTGCAGGAGCCTGGGAAAGTCTTGGAGGAAGGAGGTCTCTGCCTACTAGCCCCTGCTCTTCTCCCTGTTGAGTGCAAACAATTGTGCTTTTAAAAATGCAGGGGAAGGCAACAGACAGCGGATTCTACCTCTTGGTCTCTCTCTGTCGGCCAGGATTCCGGCTCCTTCCCCCACCCACCTGGAGGCAAATTCTGTTTTTCCCTCCCAATAATAAGGCAAGACAATCCACTTAAAAGCGAAACTGTGTCCTTGGTCCTGGACTCTTTGTTTATTAGCAAAGTCAAATCCCTGCTAATTGATTTTCTCTCCTCCTGGAAGCAATCCCCCCTCCCCAAAGAAAGACAATCTCTGGTGCCTGAGCCCCGCTTGGCTGGCCCGTGTCTCCCCTCTTCTCCCAGCGAGAGGGGTAAGAAGATTTAAAATTAGCCCTTCTCCTTTAAATACAGAGAATGGTCTTCCTCCTAAACTGGAGACAGAGAAAAGTGCTCTCTCTCTCTCTTGCGTTTTTGGCTCTGGCTGCAAAAGGGCCACCGGATCCCACCACTCAGGGAGGTGCCGTGAGTCAGGGATGCCCGTGGGGTCCCCGGCAGGACCAGCACTTTGCCTGCCCCTTCTGGGGGGCTGAAGCCGACCCCTCTCGGGGGACCTGTTCTAAACAACCTCTCCCCTCCCCCTTTTAGGGCAACCCCTTGTTGTCTTATCAGGGCAGGCGGCCCCTCATTTGGAAGCTGGTCTTCTTCAAAACAGGTTCTTTTTGGAGCACCACTCCTCCTGCATTTGAAGATAGGAAAAGAACCAGGGAGCCTAAAACTGGCCATCCACCAGTGGGAAGACCAAGAACTCCCCCCCCCCACCCCTGGGAGGCACAGGCAGCCACAGGAGTCCCCCGCTTGGAGGGAGACCACCGGGGAGCCTAGATTGCCACATACCGTCAGGCCTTCTCGGGGGGTGGGGGGTGGCCCTCTACCGCTTGGGGTAGGGAGGAAGCAGCTGGGTCAGTCTTTCCAGGAGGGGCGTCACTACACAGAAGCTGGGATGGGCACACCTGGAGGTGCCCACCAAAAGGCCTCTGCCGTTTTATTCCTCTCCTTCTTCACCGGCCCCCGCCAGGGCCCATTCCTTCCCTTCCAAATCTGGCCGCTGAGACTGTTGGAAGCGCTTTGCCCAGGGTGAGGGCTGACCTCTTCTCCCTTAGCAGGCCTGGAGGATGCGCTGCAGCTGCCTCTCCGAGGGGCCCCCTCTGCCACCCGGCCCCCGCTGGATAGCCGGTGAGTCCAGCAGGTCAGGAAGAGAGGGCTGGGGCGAGAGCAACCGGACGGTACACCTGGGAGCCAAGAAGAACCCCACTGCCGTCTTCTGTTCCCCACCTCCCCGACGGGGCTTCCAAGACCGAATCCAGCCCGGGCTCCCGGCCCGATCCAGCTGTGGCAATTCATCCTGGAGCTGCTTCAGAAGGAAGAGTTCCGCCACGTCATCGCCTGGCAGCAGGGAGAGTACGGGGAGTTTGTCATCAAGGACCCCGACGAGGTGGCGTGGCTGTGGGGCTGGAGGAAGAGCAAACCCCAGATGAACTACGACAAGCTGAGCTGGGCCCTCAGGTGAGGAGTGAGCCTTGGGGGGGGTCTGGAGAGATCTTTCCTGCATGGGGGGGGAGAGGGGTTCCAAAAAGGCCTGGCACACCTCTCCAAAGGCCCCCCTGCCCTGCCTCTGGTTCCCATAAGACCCCCCCCTCTTCAGCTGTGAAACACCAGGCATGACTGCCTGGGGCCTGCCTCCTTCCCGGGGAGGGGGCTGATGCCATGCACAGTGAGCCTGGGGGGGGGGGTGTTTGGGAAACAGCCCCCAGACCCTCTGAGTCTGCCCACTCCTCTCCCTGCCCACCTTGCAGGTACAGTGGTACCTTGTATAAAGGAATTAATTCGTTCCAAATGAAATTACGTTAAGCAAATTTTCCTTTATACAAATTTCCCTTAGGAATGCATTGAAAACAGAGTAATCCCATTTTTATGTTGTATGGATTCGCCCCATAGGCAATTATGTTAAGCAAATTTCCTCTATCTCTGAATTTTTTTATGTTGTACAAATTTTATGTTATACAAACTGTTTGTTATACAAGGGACCACTGTATTACTACAACAAACGCATCCTCCGCAAGACCAAAGGGAAGCCCTTCACCTACCAGTTTGACTTCAGCCAAGTGGTCTCCATCCGCTACCCGCTGTGGGGTGTCCAGCCCCCTCCCAGGCCACTGTGGGCAGGGATGCCCCTGCAGCGGCACAGAGGAGCTGCCCACCCGCCAGTGGAGGTCGGCACCACTCTTGTGGGGCAAAGCGAGGAGGAGGAGGAGGAAGAACAGGAGGACAGGGAGGGTGGACGGAGCTGTCTCAGGACCGCAGTGTTTCCCCTTCCCCTTCCAGGTTCTGCACAGGGTGGCGCTGGCCAGGAGGCCTGGTGCTGAGCCCTGGGCTTCCCCCAGGGCAACCAGGACCTCAGGGACTCAGAAGATGCCCAGGAGAGAAGAAGAGGAGGAGGTGCCAGGCACTGTAATTAGAGCAGGCATGTCCAAAGTCAGGCCCGGGGGCCAAATGTGGCCCGTTTTCAAATTTTGAGCGGCCCGCAGCCTCTTCTGCCCACCTGCTCAGCCTGGCATGCATCCCCGCCAGCTGGCCACTCCCCATACTGGGTGGAGAGGTTAGCTTGCAGTTTTACAGTTGGCCTGCCCTCCCTGCCTCTGTCCATCCCTCCAGCCACCTGCCCAGCCTACCCACCCCTGGCTCCATTGCTGCAGCGTATCCCGGACTCCTTGCATGTTATAGAGACTTGTCCAATGTCCGGCGTGTGGGCCAGATGTGGCTGAATGGTCAGACCCCACACATTTTCATCTCACTAAATCTGGCCCTCCTTGCAAAAAAGTCTGGACACCCCTGAAGTAGGGGCAGGGGCTGGGAAGGGCATCCCCGGTACACCTTCGGGCTTCCCCTTCCAGTAGTGGGCGTTCAGGAAGATGGCGGCGGAGGCACTAATAGATCCACTAAGCTAGATCAGAGAAGCCGTAACAGACCAAGAGGGGTGGCTGAACAATTACGTTTCAAGCTGTTTAATTCATACTGAGTTCATTCAGAGCTGGGCAGGCTTTCCCCAGGGTTCTGGGAGTGGAAGTCCCAGCAGGTCACCTCTTCCACACGTTGATTCCTGCCGAGTCCGGCAGAGGAGAGGGAGCAGGGGTTAAGCTCTGGGGGCTGGAGAGCTGCAGCCTCCAAGGGAAATGGTGAACGGAGGAGCCCCTTGGCCCAAAGCTCTTGTGGGTTCCCTGGTATGTCCCAGGCGGGCTCTCTGGCTGCCCTCGGCCGCCCTCTGGTGACCAAGGCCTGCCAGACCCTGCCTGGCCCACAGCTGATCCTGCCTTTCAAAAATCCTGGCTTCACTTGACAGCAGCCACTGCCTGGAAAGTTCTTTGCAGAAAAAAAAACAGCATCATTTTCCACTACTCATGGCAACGTTGGAGCCAAAATCCATCCTGGTAACTCATTACACGATTATGCACCAGCCCCCTTTTTTTAAAAAAAAATATCAGTCATATATTCCACTCCTCGTAGAAAACACATCTTGAGGATTAGTACAAGAACAGTAAGTTGACTGAGGCTTTAAAATAACAGCAAAATAACCCGGGGGGGGGGGCGCTGTTGTACCACAACCACCTCAGGAGTACAATCTGGTTTTTTTAGAAGGAGGGACGGAGGGGGGGAGGAGGCTTCCAAAGTCCCCACCGCTTAAGAAAGATGATGATTAGAAAAGATCTTAAATGGTTGCATCCAAAATTAGGATTATCTAAGTCCAGTAACACTTGGTTTAGGGGAATATTATGGTCCTCCTGCAACAACATAGCTCAAGACTGGGTGGGTGTCCATGGGAGCCTGGGAAATGCCCTTGTTGTGGAATACAATTCCCATAATCCCCTTAGCTAGGCGATACAGCCACTGGCCATGCACTGAGAAACTCTGGCATTTCCGTGGGCTTCTTTCCTTCCTTTTTCTGTTTACTGTTCCTCCTTGTCCTGCCTCCTTTTCTCTCTCTCTCTTTGCAGGTCTCCAGTGGCCTCTTCCGCCCAACCCTATTCTGTGCCGGTGGCTGCTGCTGCAGCAGCTGGGAAGCCCCAGGGAGATTTCCCCTCTGGACTCCTCTCCCGGCCAGTGGGCCACCCCTAGGATTTGCCCCTCGTTCGGTCCAGCCACTCTGCCCGCTGCCCCCTTGGCCCTGGTGGGCTGGCCCTCTTTTGCCCCAAGGCCCCGGCCCTTCTGCCCACAGGAGGAGGCAGCCCCAAAGGGGAGCTTCGCCCCACGGGCACAGACCACGCAGGGCAGCCAGGCAGTGCTTATGGAACCCCTTCTTCCTGTGCCGTGACCCCTCTCGCCGTGGGAGGAAAAACCTGTACCAGTGCCTGCAAGCTGTGCTGCAGAAGGAGACCTAGCTATTCTTGTGCCCCCATGTGGCCAGGTGGGGGGGTAGGGGGCACTGTCGCTGCTCCCCACCACTGAGCAGCATCCAGCCAGAGGGCTCCCCTCTTGTCAGCTGGTCGGCTGCTTTAGCCCTGGTTCAGCCACACACATACACACACACACACACCACCACCTACGACTGTGCAGCGTTTGCTCTAGGCACCCGCTCTCCTGCGATGCCCGCTGGCCCTCCTGCAATGCCCGCCGGAGAAAGCCTCTGCTTTCCTCCATGCCAAGGGCCCTGTCCCTCCTTCCTCCTCCAGCACAGACTTTGGCCGTACAGATCTGCTGAGATCAGCTGGTCGGCACACCTGCTCGCCGGTTCCAAGCCAAGGAGAGAGGGGTGGGTGGGTGCTGCCGGGCCACGGGGTGGGGGTGGGGCTGTGAGGAAGCCTCCCCTCCGGCCACCAAAGCCTACGATTCCGAACTAACGGTCGTTGCCAACAGTGTCTCTCCTGCTTGGTAAGGCTTCTGCGTACGTGAGCGTATTAATAAAATTATGGTGAATCTCTTGGGGGGGGGGGAGAGGGGGGCTCGCTGGCCTTGTTCGGTGGCTCAAAATGGGCCGAAGCGATCCTGGAGGACCGCCGGCATTATTGTTTTCCCAGAGTGCGTTTTTGTGAACGGTGATCCTTTTCTTCAAGGGGAATGTCATGATCGCAACCCCTCACTGCCGGCTCTTTCTGCCTCCTTACTTAGGCATCAGCCTCGCTGCTGGTCAAAGTCTTTCCCTCTTCAGAGCCGAGGCTTGGAGGTTGCACAGCAAACACTGCTGAGCCCCAAAGATCGGGCGCCTAAGACCGAATAAAAGCCCCAGGTCAGCTGGTTGGCCACCGAGTCCCAGGAGAGCAGAGCTGGGAGTCTTGCCCCCCCCTCCCCAAAATTCCCTTTGCAAATATCCGATCGCTGGGGATATTGCTTGTGTCCCAATTTTCAACAAGGGGCAGAGTCTGTGGTTCAAAGCAAGGTTGGGCACCACACCCCCCCCCTCAGATTCCAGCCCAGAAAGCATCAGAACATTCACATATATACATATATATATTTGCACTACCGATCCCATCATCCCCTCTCCGGCTTCAAAATATGAACTTGGGTGCTCCAAGGCACGTGAAAGTGGTGTTTATCAGGCAGAAAGTACTTTGTACCCTCCACTCAGCCCGCTTTGTGGGGCAGAATCCACCACGCCTGTTTTAATGATGGAAACAAGAGGTGCCCGTGCCCTGCTGCCTGCTGCCTGCGGAAAAGAAAAGCCACCTTTATCTCACTCTTAATCTGAGAGGGGGAAATGGCTCCCTCCTTGACATCCATTGGGGCTTTATTTGTGTCTGGCTGAAAAGAAGGGGTCCTTCATGGCAGCATTTGTTTGAAGTTCTCTCTCTCCCCCCCCAGCTCTACCTGTTGGATGTCCGCCTGTTCATGTTCTCTGAACAGCTCTCTCTCTCTCTCTCACACACACACACAGGTTATGTGAGAAAACAGTCCTAACAGCATATAGAGCCATTAAAAGAAAACTCTAAAGTGGAGCAGATTTCTTAACAGGCTTAACTAGGTCCATTTTGACTCCACTATGCTGAGTCAGGATGGGGAAATAAAACGTGTCCCCCCACACACACACACACGAGAGGGGCCCCAGTCCTTGGCCTGGCTCTCCCTCCTGCCTTCATAAGAATGCCCCCCAGAGCCCTTGGAAGGGGGGGTGTCCCCTCATCTGATGGGCACTCTGCACATGCCCAGGGGCACCGGCCCCACTCTCCTGTCCTTCCTCCCCCTAGGCCTGTCTGGGGAAAGCAACCTCCAGCCGGAGCCCCTTGCCTTGCCTTGCCTTGCCCCCCCTCCAGAAATCCTCCCCCAATGGGGCAGAAAGGGGGGGCAGCCCCTCAGCCATCCAGTCCCCCCCCACACACACACACTCCAGGAGCCCTGTGTGTATGTGGGGGGGGGCGCTTCCCACCCCCAGAGAGAAAGGGGGAGAGGAAACCTCCTTTGCCCCCCCCTCCCTCCCTCCCTTCAGGATCTCTGGGAGGATCAGCACCGGGAAGTGGTGGTGGTGGTGGGGTGGGGGGGCAAAGAGAGGAGCCTCTCCCCGGAACTCCCACCCCCTCCTCCGTCTCCAGTGGGGCGCCACTTTTGGGGGTGGGGGGGGCCAAAAAGCGTCCCGACGCAGGGCCACCTTCCTCGGAGGGGGGGAAGGATGATGATAAGGGGAGGGAGGATGGGGAGGAGGCGGCTGCAGGCTCTCCCCATCGCTCCTTCCCCCCCCTCCCACCTGCTGCAAAGCAAAGCCTTGTGTGTGTGTGTGTGTGTGCATTTGTGTGTGTGAGAGAAAGAGATTGATTGATTGAGGGGGGGTGTCAGGATTTTGCAAGGGGGGGCGCAGGAAGGATTAGACTGGGAAGAGCCCAGGACCAGGAGCAGGATCGGGGCCGGAGCCTGGGAGTGGAGGAGGGGGGTGGGGGGAAGAGGCGGGGGCGAGGTGGGAGGTGGGGGCTCCTCTCCCCCTCCCCTCCCCCTCCCCATGCTTTGGCCCCTCCTCCTCCTCCTCCTCCTCCTCCTCCTCCTGGGAAAGGCTGGGGCTGCTCAGCTCCCGCTAGGCCTCGGGTGGCCCTGCAAAGAGAGAGAGAGAGAGAGAGGAAAGGGGGGGGAGAGACCTCCTTTGCAAGCAAGCAAGCCCCCCACGCCCACCCGCCTGCCTGCCCATTGCAAGCCCCCCCCCTTTTTCTGTGTCTGCCGCCGGAGGGAGCGACCCTTCCCCACCCCCTCTGCCCGGAGGGGGGGGGGAAGAACCCGGTTGGGGAGGGGAGGGCAGGAAGAGGGTGACCCACCGGCCCCCCTAGCCCACCCCTTTTTGGGGGAGAAGAAGCAGCAGCAGCCCCCCCTCTCCTCTTCCTCCTCCTCCTCCTCCTCCTCCTCCGGGGGGGCGGCTGAGCAGGAGCTTCCTCCCAGGGGCTTAGGGTTTCCCCCCCACACCCACACTTGTGCAGCAACGCTCCGGAGGGCTGGGTGGGGGCAAAGGAGAGGGGGGGCACCCACACACGCACGCTTGCACGCACGCACACACACGCACACGCACCTCTCTCCCCAGCCCCCACCGCTTTTCCTTGGCTCCCTTTCCTTTCCTTTCCTTTCCTTTCCTTTCCTTTCTTCCTCCTCCTCCTCCTTCTTCCTCTTGGCCGGAGGAGGCGGGTGTCTCCCGGGCTCCTTGCAGGATCTGCCGCCGGATTCCGCTTCCTCGAGAGAAAAAAAAAAAAGGCAGAGAGAAAGACCGAAAGGGAGAAAGAGGGAAAACCCGCCGCAACAACTACTACTACTACTACTACTTCTGCTGCTGCTGCTAATTTTGCTTTTGCTGCTGCTGCTGCTGCTGCTGCTTCGGAGGAAGAAAAGGAGGACATTTTCTCTCCCCCTCCTTGCAAGGAGATCCTGGAGGAAAGAGGAGCCGGCCGCCCAAAACCCCCCCACCACCACCACCACCCCCGCTCCTCTCGGCCGTTTTATTTTCATTTTATTTTCCAGTTCTGGGGAGGCCTCTTCCCGCCGCCGCCGCCGCCTTCGCCGCCTTTTCCCTTCGCCGGATCCCTCCCTCGGTTGCCTGTCTGGAAAGAGGTGCATTTCTTGAAATTTTTTAGTTGCCTCCCCCCCCTTTGCAAGACCACAACCTTGTGCCGAGGGCATCCCCACCCCACTGACCTTGCTGCTTCTGTCTGTTGACAAGAAGCACCGAAGAACACCCCCACCCCCACCCCACACTTTTAAAAATCATTATTATTTAAGGATCTAACTGGATTTTGGCACGGTGTTGTTTTTTGTTTGATTGTTTGTTTCGTTTTAAATTGGTCCGTGATTTTTTTTTAAAATTTATTTATTAGCAGCTCTGAGCTGGGAGGTCACCCCCCAAGGAGGTAACCCCCAAGGAGCTACTCTTGGCCAGCTCCCCTTTTCACTCCTTAAAAACCACACAGACACACTGAGGAGGAGGCCAGATTTTGTTTTTATTTAAATTGAGTTTTCTCCCTTCTCTCTCCCCCTCCCCCACCGGGTCCTGCCCCTTGCCAAGAGAAGAACAGCTGGGAAAACTGGATTATAAGGGTGTTTTGAACTGCGTTTTGCATTTAAGGCTTTAATATTTGGATGGAAGGAGACCGTCTCTGGACCACTGCATTTTTTCTTACTGCATTTATAATTTTTGGAGCTTAATTCCTTTTTGCTTCCTCTGGGGGAAGACACACGTTGGTGGAGGATTACAAAAATAAAATACAGGAGGAGAACAGCAGGAACACTGAAGATCCCGCACCCACCCACCCACCCACCCGGAGAAAATGCCTGGATACAAATTCGGGATGGACCTAAAAGGGCCAAGCTCGTCTTGACTGCAGGAAGGGGAAAATTATTGCGTGTGAACGCCGCCACTGCTGGAGCGATTCTGGTTCCGCAGCTTGACAACCAAACCATGAACATGAGACCGCCTCAGACGGCACTGGACAGGTTCGTGGGGTGGGGTGGGTTCCTGAAGTGGTTGTCTTGGTTAGGGTTGTGGTGGAGTGGGGGGTGCGTGCATTTATTTCTCTCTGCTGCTGCTGCTGCTGCTGCTGCTGGGGTAGTGGTGGTGGTGGTGGTTTTCCTGGTTTCCTGCAGCCCCATCTGGATTTATGAATGGGCCACCATGCTGGGCCTGCGGGTGGAAAGAAGGGCCGGCCATGGGGTGGGGTGTGTGGGTTAACCTTCACCCAGGGGCACTAGGAATGGTCAGGCGACCTGGCCCAGCCTGGAGGGGAAAATCCCTGCTCGCTCGCTCTCACTTGTGGGGCTGTATGGCAGGGGAAGAATATAGGACTTTTCAGAGTGGGACGTGGCCCTGCAAAACCTTCCCCCCCCCCCAAGGAACTAGGGCTCCGCTTCACTCGGTCTCACTTTTCCCCCTTGGCTGGGGCTTTTCCCCTTGCATTTTGGCCAGTGGTGGCCAGAGGTTTCCTCCCACCTGGTCCGGGGGGGGGGTCCTAGTGGGTTCCCCGGGGGCCTTTTAGGGCGTCCTTCAGGAGGACATTGCTCACCCCAGTAGTGGAAAGGAGCTTGCCAGCCTACTAGTCTTTCCACTAAGCAGGGAGGGGAGGGGACTGGAGCCTGCCTTCCTTCCTTCCTTCCTTCCTTCCTTCCTTCCTTCCTTCCTTCCTTCCTTCCAGGGTCACTGGGCTCCCAACCCCTTCCGGTGGGTGGGTGGGCTTGCTGAACTATGGTGGGTGTAAGGTCTCTGGATGGTCAGGGCCCTGTGAGGCAGCAGCTGGAGGAAGACTGCTGAGGACTTGGACTTGTTTCTAGGGGTGGAGGGGTCACTTGGGAGGGTGACGTTTGTCCAAAAGAGGGGCCCCATTGCAAGTGGCCACCCGGGAGCCTCCATGGCTCAGTGACTGTGCAGTCATTCTGGATTCTCATTTGCTCCAAAATCCCAACAGGAGACGGACAGGTCCCAGATACCCCCAGCTGGTTCGACTCTGGTCTGTGCTGGGTGGGGAAAATCTTCTGATTTTATTCCAAAAAGGAAAACGTTGACGTTCTGCTAGGTTTTTTGGGGTTTCAATGTACCTTGCCCAGAAAGGCACCGTCCCCAAACCTGCAGCTAGACATAAAGGATCGTAGCGGTGATGAATTCTCTACATATTAATGGAGGACCTAATTTTGTGACCCATGGCAGGCGTGGGTTGTTTCCCTCTAGGGTGTGTGTGTGTGTATCTCTGCCAGGACAGCCGGGAAAGGGGGAACTTGGTGCATAGGGCGAAGGTCACGCCTTCCTTGGGTTGGCCAGATTCTGCAGCCTCTGCTCGCTGAGACAACCCAATGGGAACCCCAGTGCCAGTGGTGGAACGAAATCTTGGTAGGTCCATAACGTTTGAGATGGCAACCCATCTCTCCATCCCTGAATTTCCAAAGCACCTTTGCCGCTGCAGAAAGCCAGCGGCTGCCTGAAAACCGAGTTAGAATCGCTGCATCACAGAAGGCGGCAGCAGAAAACCCTGGGAAGAAATCCCAGCCGGCGGGAGTGTTGTTGCTGTTGAAGTGGTCGGCTTTGCCCTCCAGAATGGTACGGATGGACCGGTTTGGATCGCACTTTCCACCCGAGTCAGAGGGGACCTCTTTGGGACCCCACGGGACTTGGAGCAGCGCCCACGGAAGCCACTGTGGCTGAAATGCCCTCGCTGGCCCTAGTCAGTTCCAAGGAGAATAGGAGGAGGTCCGTCCGATCCCTGGGGGTTTGGCAGGTCAGCTGCTGTGTAAGTTACATTGATTTTGTCCGCTTGTGACTTACGACAGGAAGTGACGGGATCTCCTTCAGAAAGGTTCTTCTCTGAAGGCGCTTCCTGGTCGTCAAATCCACTGTACCGTTGGGTCCTTCCTTCTGGAGCGACAGGTGTCAGATGGCCTTATCGCCTCTTAATCTTCTCCAAAAGGGCCAGCTTGGCCAAACCCTGGCAGGGGGTGGGGTGAGGTGGGGTGGAGGCTTTGGCCTTGGGAAAGGGGGGGGCAGGATACACAGACCAGGCCCTCCTTGGTGGCCCTCCAGACTTTGGTTGAGGGTGTGGGTCAAGCCCTCCCCAGATGCACCGAGGGTGACCTGACGTTTGTGTGGCTGGACCCAAAAGAGTTACCGTAATCCCCTGCCTCGGACTTCCTCTGGCACCATGGGCAGCCCTCCTCAGTGTGTGTTTCTGTGTGTGTGTGTGGTTGCGGAGACCACCTTTTTTTTCTCCACACCCCCTCCCCTGAGGTTACATTCCTTGCTGCACCTTTCGATGCAAGAAACAAGACACCCTTGGGCTTTGCTAAGTGCCAAACTCTCTTTTTTTTCCCTTCTTCTTTATATTTACATTCCCCTTTTTTATTTTTTAATCTTCTAATGAAGTTTTTACTTTTCTGTATTTTTAAATAAGATATAAATCTTTTCCCTGCCTGAATTGTCGTCCTTTGAAATTCATTTTTAACCAGGGCTTGTTTCTTCCATAGAAGTGCAGGATCCATCATGGGTTTTATTTGCATACTCCTGCCAGTGCATCAGGCAGTACTCTGGAAGCAGTTCATGATGAGGAGGAGGAGGAGGAGGAGGATGGCTGGCTTTTCAGGGTTTTTCAGCTCCCGAATACTCCAGGGTGCCCTGGGTCCACTGTGCAGCTGGCCCAAGGCCAACCAGGCTCGTTCATCTTGTAGAAGGCACAGGGGGGGGGAATCAAACCCTCTACCCCAGCCACCCCACCCCACAGCCAGGCTTCACGAAGCTATCCAGCCACCAACAAGCAAAGTGGAGATGCCCTCCTTCCCCTGCCCCCCCCCTCGACAAGAGGGCCATGCCCGGGCCAAGGGGAGTCAGGACCCCCCCCCCATCCTCTGCCTCGGAGGGACCTTGCCTGGGCACCCCAGCTTAAGAAGGGCGCCGGCTAGATAGAAGGTGGCTGAAAAGACTGATCCGGGTGGGAACAGGAAAGGAACTCAGGCCCCATGGCCAGAGGGAGCCAGGAGCCCTAAGGACCTTCCCGGTTCTCGAAATCCGTAAATTAGCGCAAACCCTGCTCTCCTGTTGTGGTCTTCCCAAGGGGGGCCCTGCTCCCATCCACTTGGCATGAGAGGTCGACTGCATTTTAATATTTTGTCCTTTTCTGTCTCCCCTCCGTCTTCCTTTTCCTTCCTGGAGGCGAGGGATTGGGCCATTAGTGCTTCCAGATTTTAAAATTCTGCTCCATGCCACCAACAGCGCTCTGAGCTGCTTAAGAGTGTGGCTGATCCATGTTTGTTTCAGGCGAGGCGTGTTTATTTTTAAATGTTTTATTCTGGGTCATTTTCAGCTGGTGGACTTGCGTACTGACGCTAGCCAGGGTGCAGGGCCAGGTGCCGCTGGAGGGGCGAAGGGGCCTTCCTCGGGGGAAGGTGGTCCCTGAATGCTACGCTGTGCCACTGGTGGCTCTGCGGAGACGGGCTTGCCATAGTGACGCAAGCCCTGGCAATCTCCTGGCTGGACTACTGTGGTCCACGCCAGGTGGAGCTGCCCTTGGAGACAGGCCAGAGATGGCTTCCTGGTTGTTTGGCCAGGATTGCTCGCTGAGCCCTCGTCTCACAAGGGAGGCGAGGTGCAGGCTTTTGTAGATGCCCGTGGGGCGGTTTTGTCCCAGAAGTGGGCCTAAGCATCAGCTAGCTCTTTGCTACCCTTGGCCTCTCCGGGGGGGGGGGAACAATTGGGGCTTGTTTTGTAGATAAACATGCGTGTTTCTTACTTGTCGGATCTTCTCACTTTCAAATAGGGAAACTACTACAGTATTTGGAAAGGACAACACCTTTGCAAGGAAGAGGAGATAAGGAATGCCCGGGGAGGTTGGATGCAGGTGGTT
The DNA here is from genome assembly GCA_029282475.1 of Phrynocephalus forsythii. Classification (NCBI taxonomy): domain Eukaryota; kingdom Metazoa; phylum Chordata; class Lepidosauria; order Squamata; family Agamidae; genus Phrynocephalus; species Phrynocephalus forsythii. The sequence goes on from JAPFRF010000019.1 coordinate 2,886,975, forward strand.
GTCCAGCTGTTATCGCCTTATTCACAGGCAAACCTGCCCCCCTCTCTCTCTCTCACACACACACACATCAGGGACCAGATTCAGTTTTGTGGGGGTTTCCCAGTGGAGCTGAAGGCGGCAGGATGAGACCTCAGAATTCATAGAATCCTAGAGTTGGAAGAGACCTCAAGGGCCATCCAGTCCAACCCCCTGCCATGCAGGAACCCCCATCACAACATTTCCCACAGATGGCCATCCAGCCTCTGCTTAAAAGCCTCCAAAGAAGGAAACTCCACCACCTTCCGTGGCAGCTTATTCCACTGCCGAACAGCTCTAACCGTCAGGAAATTCTTCCTAAGGTTTAAACTGAATCTCTGAAACTCCTAACCCCCAGCCCGTATTTCCCTGGATTCCCCCCCCCTTCCTGGCTATTTTCTTCCCTTTTGAAAGAAAAGCTTGAAAGCCCCTAGGGAGCCGTGCCAGGAGTGGTGCCGTGAGGGCCCCTAGAAAAGATTTGACACACACACACACACACACACACACACACACACACACACACACACACACACACACACACACACACACACACACACACACGAGGGTGCCGACCTCAGTTGTCAACCGGCCCTCCCACGAAAACGCCCGGGTCTCCTTGCCTGGGTTCTTGATGGCTCAGCACCCGGCCTTGGCGCTGGCTAAACCTCTCTGGGGAGTAGCCGTGGCAGCCCAGCGCCCTCCCTCCTGCCGGGAAAATCAGATTATCCTTGTCTGGACAGAGCAGGGCCCTTGATCTAGCGGGACATCAAGAGAGGGGAACATCCACTGGCCAGCCGGCCGGCTACCTTGGCAGCCAAGAGGAAGCCTCCCAGGGCTTCTTCCGCCCACTCTCCCCTCCGTGGAAAAGGAGGGCCTTTCTCTTTCCAGACTGTCCTCCCCACCACCACCACCCCCCCTGGAGACATCCAATTCGTCTTAGAAAAGGTTACGACCAATTTTTTGTGTGATGAGTTGCATTGCTTGGATTCGTTGTGGTTTCAGTGGTGTTTGCTTTGAAGAAACGCGGATTGGGTTATTAGGGCTGGCGATGGAGATCCACTCCCCCTCCCCGAATATCTCAGACCCTATGGGGCGGGTGGCCTGTACATCACAACAACAGCAAGAAACAAGGACACGAGGTGTTTGATCTGCACCCCCTGATTTTGGGAGCGTTTGCTCCTTGCTTTGAGTGGAGATTATTTTTATTCTTATTATTTGAGTGGGAAGACAGATGAGGAACAGGGATCTTTCCTAGACGTTGCCTAAAGCTGCCTCTTTTGAGCTGCGAAGTGCCCGGAGGGTTTGTTTGCAAGACAAGGCGTTCACACACTCATGGGGTGTGTATGTGGGTGTGTTTCAGTGGGTATAGATATTACGGGATGGGGGAAATATCTCTGCTTTGGAAGCTTGGTGTGTGTGGGGGGAATGGCAGGTGAGGGAGGGTGTGTGTGTGTTTCTGGGCAGGGCACCCCCTCCTGTGGGTTTGACCGGCTGCCTCCTGCCTCCTTGGAGGACCTTGCCAAGAGGGCGTCTGCTCCCGAGTGACCCACTTTAAGGAACCCCTGATCCTGTTTCTCCCCTCTGCCTTAATCTCATAATTGTGGCCTTTTCTTCTGCTCCAGCCCTGGCCAGGGCGGCAGAGGGAGGCTGCAGTGTTTTATTAGCCCGGTCTCCTCCTCCCCCTCCCACCACCAACCCCTCCGTCTGCTTTGGCCCTGTCTTCTTCCCGGCTGCAGAGAAAGCGGGGTGGGGGGGGTGTCTTCCCTGCCCAGCCTTCCTGCCTCCCCTCGGAGGGGCAGGGGCCACGGGTACTGCTGGAAGTGAGCTGGGCTGTGGCCCCCTGGGCGGCTCTAGGCTGTGGTGTTTGCCTCCCCCCCCCCGACCCCAGGAGGGTCCGAGCCTCGGTGCTGGAGCAGGGCCTGCCGAGGGCTGGAGGGGTGGTTGATGGGGGCAGCCCCTCTGCCCTCCCTGCAGCCATGGGGCAAACCCCCTCCTCCTGCATTGTTCAGATCTGCCCTCCCTTGGCAGCTGCGACCCCATGGCTGACACACCGTCCTGGGTGTTGCCTTGGTTTAAGACAAGCCTGCTGCCCCCCACCACCACCACCACACACCCCAGTGTGCTTGGGGGCTGGGGGGGGATGAGGGCTTGCAGCCCTCCCCCCCCATAGGGTGTGCTCTTAAGGTGCCCACCAGCTATGGCATTGGCCAAGGTGGCCTTTGCCAACCGGAGCGTGGAGTGGCCAAGGGAGTCTTCTCTTCCAAATCCCAGTTAAGGAGGGAGGGAGGCTGAACCGGAAGGGGGGTGTTGAAGGGAACGCTGATCCGATGGAACCAGAGGCCAGGGTAATTACCCCCCTTTGCTTCTTCCTCGCCTATAATTGTGGTTTTGGGGAGACGTCGCACGCACAGGGAATCTGCTTGCGGCAGCAAAGGGTGGGGGCGGCGGGGGGGCGGCGTCTGCCTCGGGTGGCCCTTCCCTTGGGCTGCCTGGGAAGGGGGCCCTCTTTAGCACCCCTCCCCTCCGCTTAGGTGCCCTGCTTCCTGTTCTCCCTCCACCCCCTACCCCCCCACCCCCGAACAAGCCCGGTCCCTCCCTTTGTCTGCTTTGCTTTGGCAGAAAGCTTTTGCAAGAGGCTAGGCGGTGTTGGGGGGGGGCAACGTAGATTTGGGGCACACTGTGGTGTCTGGGGATGCCCCCCCCCATCTGTGGCTTCCCCACTGTGACGTGTGCTTGGAACGCACTCCCCTTTGCACTGAGTTGCGTACAGTCATTGCAGAGCAGCCGGAACAAGGCGTGTGTGTTTGTGTGTGTGTGTGTGTGTGTGTGTGTGTGTGTTTCAGGCCTGGCGGTGGGCCCATGAGGGTCCTTCCGTGCAGGGCAAGGGAGGGTGTTCGGTGGCCCTTGTGGTGCTTCCCGTCCTGCCCCACGAGGTGACGTCGTGGCTTCCCAACGCCCTGCCAGATCCCTAACTCGGTGTGGGGATGATGAGCACCATAGTCCCACAGCCCCGCCCCGCCCCCGGAGCACTCAGAGCTCCACGCGCAGCAGAGGGTCCTGTGGCGGCAACTTCTCAAGCTGGAATTTTGGGAGGGGGGGCATCTAGTGAGGAGGAGAGCAGTGCCCCCCCCCGCTAACCCTGGCTGGGCCAGCTGCTTGCAGCTTCAATGGCTGCCATCACCATCTCCTCCTCCTCCTCCTCCTCCTCCTGCTCAGCCTCTGCATTGCAGGGGGGCAGGAGGCCGAAGCTCCCTGGAAACCCTTCAGGCCTGCCCGGAAGAGCCGGCAAGAGGCAGGAAGGCATTTGCATATGGAGCTGTTTTTCCAAGTTGGCCAACACGACAGCCGTTGGGGCCGGAGGCGTGGGTGGCTTTTTCAACGCAGCAATGAAAACAGGGGTTAGGGTGGGTCTGGCTGATCTCGGGGGGACCCTCGACGAGAAAGAGCCAGGCTGGGTGTCCCCTTCCACAGCGGTTGGTCGCTCACTCGCGGTGCCTTCAAGGTGCCCCAAGAGACATCCGGGCCCCCTCTGGAGGCCCCCCCTCCCCGGGGACCCTCGTGCTGCATCTGCTCCTTTTACGTGCTTTACGTGCCTTCCGTCTTCTCTCTCTCTCTCTCTCTCTCTCTCTCTCTCTCTCCTCTCTTTTTCCTCCCCTCCATGCTGCCCTTCCGGCTACTGGCCTTGCCTCGGGCGTCCGTTTCTGTCTCTGCCCTTCTTTGCAACAGACCGGCCAGTAAAAAGCATGGCTACCTGCCCAGGTAAGACGGGGCCATGGTCAAGAAGCAGAGCCAACACCCTCATCCTTTGGCAGAGCAGTGGGGGATGAGGCTGCCTGCGCGCGCACACACACATGGGCTCTCCCTGGCGTTGTCTTTTGGATGTACCCCCACACGTACAAATCCAGAGGGCCAGGGTTACTCATGACCCAGACTGGTGAGGGTATCTCCTTCCGCCAGTGGCCAAGGACTCTGGGAGTTGTAGTCCAAGAGCACCTGGGCCTCCCAGGAACGGGGCTGCAGATTTAAGTCTGCGCCGGCCGTGTGATCGACTGGTTTTTTACTTTATTTGGCTTTTTTATATGGGCCTGTTGCATTGCACACACACCCCCTTTGCTGCTCTAGCTGTTTCCTGGAAGGCACATGATAATGTCCCGCCCAATTTTATTCGGTGTGTATCGAATCTCAGGATGTCCTGTGACGGCTGGTAACCCCTCGATCCGTGACTGCTCACTGCAGCGCTTTTGGGGTTAAAAAACAAAACACCTTTACACCCCGTCTTGCTGAAGATGGAAAGGGGTCTCGAAGACCCACGCCTCGCCTCGCAGACCTCGAACCGTGTTTTCGGAGACCCTTGAGCCGAGAGACTCTTTGGGCCAGGGTCCTGTCTGAGGGACGGCCCAGGGTCCCTGGGAGAAGTGGTGCCAAGGGCCGTCTCCTTGGGGTGGGGTGGGGGCACCCTCCCTGGTTGGTACTTTTCCAAAGGGGTTTTCCCCCCTTCATTCTGTTTGGAGAGGGTGGGGGTGGCTGCAGGAGTCGAGACACACACACACACCGTGGATTGCCAGTGGCCCTTCCTTGTGTCCCCGGGTGGGCCTCGGTGGCCTCCACCAGGGCTGGACTTAACTTGATTCTTGTTGTTGTTGTTGTTGTTGTTGTTGTTGTTTGTCTTTCCATCCACGGCTGCTTTGTGTTGTGTCCTTCATCCCAGCCCCATTGCGGCCTGGTAAGATCGGGCGCTGCCCTTTTCCTCGTGGGCACCTTTTCCCGGCCGATTGCTTGGCTCCTCTTCCTCCTCCTCCTCCTCCTCCTCTTCCTCCTCCTCCTCCTCCTGCAGTGCAAGGCGGTGTGGTCCAGGCTCCCTCCGGCCCCTCCCCTCCCCTCCCTTCCCCTCCCCTCCCCGACCTCCCTCCCTGCCTGCCTGACCAGGAATGGATTTGATTCCTTTGTGGGCCAGTGGCCGCTTGGGCTTCCTACTGGCCCTCTTGTGGCCCCAGGACCCCTGCTTTTCTCCCAAGGCTTTATATGGCTCGGAGCACCGGCTGAGTTGGGGAGGGGGGGCGGCGCACAGGCCGTTCGCACTTCCATTGCTGGGTGGCCCCCCCATCCGGCCCTCTTGGGTCCTCCCGGGCTTCTGCTGGGGCCCAACGTGGATCACCTACGCCCATGGTGGCGACCCTTCGGCACTCCAGATGTTTTGGACCACAACCCCCAGAATTCCAAGCCTGTATTGCCAACGACAAAGGACTGTGGGAGTTGTGGTCCAAAACATCTGGCGGGCCAAAGGTTCGCCACCACTGACCTAGGCTGACCGGGGGGGGGGTGATGGTGGTGGTATTTATTTATTTATTTATTTATTTATTTATTTATTTATTTATTTATTTATTTATTTTAATTACGATATTTTTTTAGCTGCCCCACTACCAGGTGGTCTCTGTTCCATCCCCTCTTGGGGACCGCATCCCTCCTGCACAGAGAGACAGTTTTTATTGGGGGGGGGACCAGAAACGGGAAGGTTTGCTGGCCGGCTACCACTTCCGGTATAGGCTGTGGGGAGCCAGGCTCCAAGGAGGTGGCCCCATTTGCTGTGGGGCTGGGGGGAGGTTGAGGGGAGCTTAGCTTGCTACTCAGAGTCCCCCTTGCCTCCTAACCAGCGGGTGAGAAGGTGGAAGGCAGGCATGTCCAGACTTCAGCCCTCCTGATGTTTTGGACCACAGACTCCTAGAATCCTAAGCTTAGATTGCCAATGACAAAGGACTGTGGGAGTTGTGGTCCAAAACATCTGGAGGGCTGAAGTTTGGACATGCCTGGCTTAGAGGGGGAAAGCTGCGGGCCCCTGGAGAGGAATGCTGGTCCCTTCTGGATCTTCCAGGGCCCTTTGGGGGCTCTGAGGCTGAAACATTTCTGAGCTGGCCGGGGGGGGGGGTGTGCCTGCTTTCTGCTGCCCCGCTTGAGGCTGCCGCCTGAGTCTCCCACGCTGAAGCCTCGCCCCCTCCCCTTCCCGTCTTTTCTTCCGTGGCCTTATAGGTTGAGCAGCCTGTCGTCTTTGGGCGACTCGGCTCTGGAACGACGTTCCCCCGGGCACCCCCGGCAGCTCTCCGACTCTTCCGGCGAAAGCACCGGTGAGCAGAACCAGGACTCACCCACCCATCCACTGGAGGAAATCTGGCCCCTCTTGCCCCCCACCCCCCACCCCCTCGGTGGCCTGTCCCAGATCCTGTCCCTGCCCTTGCTTGCTCCTCCGAGGGAGGGGGAGGCCTGGGGGGGTGGGCGTAGGAGGAGGACACGCTCCGGATGACCTCTTCTCTGGTCACCCCAGGGACTCCCCAGGGCCTCGTGACCCTGGTCTGTTGCCCCTCGCAGGTCTGGTCCAGCGCTGCGTCATCATCCAGAAGGACCAGCATGGTTTCGGCTTCACCGTCAGCGGAGACCGGATTGTCCTGGTGCAGTCGGTTCGGCCAGGTGAGGGGAGGGCGGCGGGACACGGGTGGAACAGGCGTGACCACCCCCCCCCGCCGCCGCCGCCGCGAAGGCATCAGCCAGGCACAAGGGAACAAACGGAGCCGGGCCTGCAGCGATGGATGGCCGTGGTATTGTGGGAAGGAGTAACCTGCCCCCCTTCTCTCTCTCCCCCCCCCACATCTCTGTCGTGCCTTGGGTGCTGCAGGTGGAGCCGCCATGAGAGCCGGGGTGCAGGAGGGGGACCGGATCGTCAAGGTGAGTCCCCCCCCTCAAGGGAGGGGCGTCCCTCCCTCCCCAATGCAAGCAAGCTCTGGATCCACGATGCGTGGCACGGAAGGACACTGGACCGAAGGGGGGGGGCGGCTGAAGCCAGGGTTGCCTTAGGCCCTCGGCCCTGTTCCCACGTGTGTGACCACCCCATCCCACCCACCCCCACTGGCTGGGACCTTTTCCTCCCTGCCTTTCCTGCCCACTTAAGGCTGCCTGCTCCCCCCCCTACCCCCACCCCCTTCTGTGTCTGGCAGGTGAACGGCACCATGGTTAGCAACAGCTCTCATCTGGAAGTGGTGAAACTCATCAAATGTGAGTCAGCCCCCCCACACACCAAGGGGGGGGGTGTCCTGGGGGAGGGGGAGGGGCACGTGCGACCAGAAACCTCTTTTTCTGCTTTCTGGTCCCACCCTTGGAAGGTCTCTCAGCTTAGGGAGCAGGGGGTCTGTAGCCCAGCCTTAATGGAGCCTCCTCGGGAGGGGGGGGGGGGATTTTTTCATGGGCAAGATGTGCCTCCCCCCCACCCCACCCCACCCAGGATGTCTCTGTGACCCCTGGAGCCAGCCTCTCTCTCTCTCTCTCTCCCCCACCACCAGTTGTCGAGGTCCAGAGCAAGACCAGGGGGTGATGGAGCCCCTCTACCCTCATTTGCCCCCCAACTTTGGAGGCGGGTTGGTCAGGTCCTTGTGGCTTCCAAGAGAGATGGAGGACAGAGCCCCCACCCCCACCCCACCCCACGATTGATCAATAATCCCACCCATTTTCCCCCCCTTCTCTCTCTCTCTCTCTCTCTCTCCTCCTGAAAGCGGGCGCTTACGTGGCCCTCACCCTCCTGGGTTCCCCTCCGGCCTCCACAGGGTTTCCCGGATCGCAGCTGGAGGGGCCACAGCCGGGGGGGCCTCAGGTCTTGCCCGCCTGCCCCCCGCCTCTGCCTCCCCCGCCCTTGCCTCCCCCGCAGCGCATCACGGGGCCAAGGCCCTTCCAGGTATTGGCAGGTGGGGGGGTGGCTGCGCAGGGAGGAGGGCCTTGGTGGGAGGGGAAAAAAAGGGGTGTGCCCCTCTAACTCCAGGAAGCCAGGCTGGCTTGGCCCCCCTCCCCTCAAGAGGAGCTGCCTGCCCCCACCTGACGGCGGCCCCTTCCCCTGTTTGTGCCTTTTGGGGAGACAGGATCCGGAGGTCCAAAAGCACGCCACCCAGATCCTGCACAACATGCTGAGGCAGGAGGAGGCCGAGCTGCAGGTGGGGAACCCCCGATGGACGGACGGATGGACGGAGGGGGAGGCGGGTGGGGGTCAGGAGGTTCTCTGGGTTGGCCTTCTTCGGGAGGAACCTTCCAGAAAACTCCCCGGTGCCCTTCCTCTCATTGTCCCCATTCCCCCCCCCCCGACCTTCCCTCCCGGGATCAGCGCTGCTACGAGGTCTACAGCCGGCAGCCGGCCTCCCTGCTGGAGGAGCAGATCGAGGGCGCCCAGCGGAGGGTCAGCCAGCTCCAGCTGAAGATCCGCCAGGAGATGATGGGGGGCCCGGGGGTGAGTCCGCCAGGGAGGGAGGGTCCGGGTGGCCGTGGCCATGGCCAAGGGTGGGGGTCTTACAGCCGCCAAACTGGGGTCCACCCTTGTGGGATTTCAGGAAGGCCAGGCCTGGTTGGGGGAATGGTAGGGCCTCCCCAGGGATAGGTGGGTGGCTCCAGCAGGGCATGTCCCTGTTCCCCAATACCTGGGACCAGAGGGAGGGAGGGGGGGGGGTCTGGCTCAGGGAAGGGTGGCCGCTGGGCTCCTGTGGGAGGTGGTCCTGAGCAATCGGCCCCTCTCGCTTTCAGGATCCCACCCGGCTGCCCAGTGACTCTTTCAGTTCCCGGCCGGCCGACGGTGAGTAGCATCCACACCACCGCTGCCTTACCTCCGGCTGCCCAAGAGCCCTGCGTTGGCTGGAGGCCGCCTGCCTTCCTTTTCCCGACCAGCCGTTGGGGGCGGGGGCGGGGTTCCTTCTAAGTGCCTTGCCTCGCCTCTGACACCCACTGCCCTGATACAGCATTCTTCTGCTTCAAATACCGGGGGGGGGGGGAGGGGGAGATTCCTCTTGGGCCGGGGAGAGGAGCCCGTTGGGGTGGACGGACCTCCTTCCATCGCCTGCTGCCCATGACTTCAATCCCCGTGGGAGAGGGGTCAAGGGGAGGGCCCCCTGCCTCCCCACTGATGGCCTTTCTCTGTCTCCCCCTCCTCCCTCCAGGACGCCTGGACCCCCAGGATGGCGACAGCGGCCTGGACTTTGCCCCCGAGCGGTTCCCATCCGTGACCGAGGTGGGCTCCCTGGGGTGACAGGCTGGCCGCCTCGCAGGAAGGCTGCCCTTCCTTCGGATGCCAAAGGGGGGGTGGGCTGTTTCCTTGGACAGGCCTTACCCTGTGTCCTGGGACCCCCTACCCCAATGGTGGAAAACCTTTGGCCCTCCAGATGTTTTGGACCACAACTCCCACAGTCCTTTGTCATTGGCAGTACAGGCTTGGAATTCTGGGAGTTGTGGTCCAAAACATCTGGAGGGCCGAAGTTTGGCCACCACTGCCCCTACCCCCATCCTCCCTGGTTCAACCACTTCGGGGGAGTGGGGGGGGGGAATCTGTCACTCTGGACGGCAGAGCTCCTGTGGCTAGCGGGTGCCTTTCCTCCCTGGCCCAGCTCTCCCTCCAGCGGACCTCCGTCTTTTCCGACCCGGGCCTGGAGAGTCCCCAGAGCTCCCCCATCATCCCCTCCCGGCTGTTTCAGCACCACCGGCGCCAAGGCTCTGACACGGCCTTCTCCCCGTCCTCCGCCGAGCAGGTGAGCGAGCATGGCTCCCTCCTGGAGACCCCTGGCCACCTATGGGGAGGGAGGCTTCTATGGGGTGGGGCTCTCCCCTTTCCCCACCCCATTCCATCTCCCCCGGGCTCACTCTCTTTCCCCATGTCCTCTGGCAGAGTTTGGACCGGACGCCCCGGCCCCTCATCATTGGTCCCGAAGAAGACTGCGACCTGGGATCCTTCAACCACGAGGTAGCTCCCTCGGAATCGGGCCCTTGTGGCCCTGGTAGTCTTCTTGGGGAGGGGGTTGGATTTTGGGGTCTTTTGGGGGAAGGCAAAGGGCCTCCTCTCTCTCCCCCCCCTCGCCCCCATTCTCCTCCCCCACTGGCGCTGTTCTCCCTCCGCCCAGGGCGACTCCCTCTTCCAAGACCTGGCCAAGCTGAAGATGCGCCCGGCTCACCTGGGGGTTTTCCTCCGCTACATCTTCTCGCAGGGGGACCCCAGTCCTCTGGTAAGCCCCTTCCCTCCCCCTCCCCCCAGTGGGGAGGGGACCCCCTTTCCCTTCCCTTTCGGATCCAGCCCCCGGCCCTGCTGCTGCTGCCAAGGCTTATCTCCTGAGGCCGTCCCCTGGGAAGGGAGCACTTGGGTCACCTAGCTCTGGGGGAAGAGAGCCAGCAAAAGCGCCCCCTTTCTTTCTGTGGCTTCTGCAGCTGAGGGGAGGGGGGTGGGGGGTAGAGCCGGAGGGCAAGAGAGGAAGGAAGGGGCAAGGGGGGGGTCACACTTAGGCGGGGGTGGTGGTAGAAATCATAGGGAGGGCCTACCCCCAACCCGTGTGTGTGTGTGTGTGTGTGTGTGTGTGTGTGTGTGTGTGTGTGTGTGTGTGTGTGTGTGTGTGTGTGTGTGTGTGCTTGGCCCACTTCCCCTCCCTCAGCCTGCTTGAGGTTTCCTGGTGGGGAAGGGCATTTCATCATCCCCATCGCCTGTTTCTGCCCTAACGCTCCTGTCTCCTGCTCTCTCTCTCTCTCTCTATCTATCTATCTTCCGGACGCCCCACTGGCCTCCCTCCTGCCCTGCCGGCATAGCTGCTCTACCTCTGCGTGGATGTTTACCAGCAGATGAGCCCCAAGGAGGCCCGGGGCTTCGGCAGGGACCTTTGGCACATCTTCCTGGAGAAGGCCGCGGTGAGTGCTCAGAGCAACCCCGGGGGGTGGGAGGGAGAGGAGCAGCTTTTGGCACGGCTTTGGGGTGTTCCCCACCCTTACCCCACCCCACCCCACCTGAGGCCTTCAGGACTGACAGGAACATTGTGGTCGGCCCCAGAGGAGGCAGGACAAGAAAGGAGGCCGTTGTGGGGGGGGGGTCCTGCTGGCCTTGGAGGGTGGGGAGGTGGAGGATCAGGAATGGTGGGTCACAGCTCTCTTTTTGTCTCCCCCACCCCCCACCCCACCCTCTTCCACAGCCGCTGAGAGTCAAGATCCCAGACCACTTGCTGGCCGAAATAGGTGAGTTGGGTCTCTGGCCATTGTGTGTGTGTCTTTGGGGGGGGGGAGTATTTGCCTTGAGGGAGGGCATCCCCCTTCCAGTGGCCTGCCGTGGCCGTGGGGCCTTCCCTTCTGCCTCAGAAGCTCCTCCTCGTTCTGCTGCTGCTCCTGCTTTGGGTGTCCACAGAGAGAGAGAGAGAGAGAGAGAGGCTCCTCCAGCCTCTACAGGAACTTCAGAAGTGGGTTTTTTGTTGCTTTTTGTTTTGTTTGTTTGTTTGTTTGTTTGTTTGTTTGTTTTGGCCCATGCAGATGCTCGCTTGCGGAACGGGGAAGATGCCCGGAGCGCCTTCCTGGAGGCCCAGGAGGCTGTCATGGCGGAGATCCAGGAGCAGATCCAGGATTACAGGTGAGGTTGGACGGTTTGCAAAGCTCTCCTTCCTTCCTTCCTTCCCTCCCTTCCCTTCCCTCCCCTCCCTCCATCAATACCCTGGCTGGTCTGGTGGCCTCCTGGGGAGGGTGGGTGGGTGGGTTGGGACCCATGTGACCTTGGGGTGCAAGCACCGTAGGGTGACAGGCGCCCCCTTCTGTGTGCCCACAGGACCAAGCGCACGCTGGGGCTGGGCAGCCTGTACGGAGAGAACGACCTGACGGAGTTGGATGGGGACCCCCAGAAGGAGCGCCAGGTGGCCGAGAAGCAGATCGCGCACCTCGGGGACATCCTGTGAGTGATGGGGATGGGGTTGATGCCCAAGCATAGTCTTCATCCCCAGATGTGGGGCACGTGCCGTGGGGTTGGGGTTGGGGGTTAGGAGAGGGAGCTGGCCCAGATGGAGCTTTGTCCTGTTGGCTTCCGGGAAGAAGGTGGGGGGGGGGACCCTCGACCATCAAGGCCTGTGGGGTGGGGTGGGGGGAGCTGCCAGGGGCAGAATCTGGTCTCACATTGAGGGGGCAAGCAGTGTGCCAGCCAGGCTGGACTGGATCTAACCCCTTCCTCTTCCTTTGCTTGCCTCTTCCAGGTCCAAGTACGAAGAGGAGCGGAGGTGAGGCCCTCTCTTCAGCCTTGTGCCCGGGGACACCCTCGACCTGCCTGCCTGCCGGGGGGAAGGAGGGCAGCTTGGACAGCTGAGCAGAGGATGTGCCCCCCCCAATCCCCAGGGCACTTGGAGGGATCCTGGGTTTTGCTCCTTTGCCATGTTTGCCCTTGAGATGGGTGTTGCTTCGTCTCTGCCCCTTTTAAGGGCCTTCTGGGCAGAGAAGGGGCTAAGGGCCCTTGGTGTGCTGGTGGGGGGGGAGGGAAGGTACAGAGCCCTGGAGGCCACTCTGGTAATCCCGAGGTGGGGGCAGCCCCCACCCCCACCCCGCTCTGAGTGCCCAGTTTTCTTCTGTGGGTGGAGGTGGAAGGCAGCTGTCTAGCCAGGAGCGTTCAGCACCACGGACACCTCCCTAGGAGGCAGGCGGTTGTTCCCGGGTATCTCCTCACCCTGGCTCAGCCTTGTAGGGGATACCCGTCCTGTCCTTCCCAGGGGATGCTGGGTGCTGTAGTCCAAGACCTTTCCCCTTTCCAAGCTCTGGGAGGAAGGATCCCTGGTTTTGCTGACTTAGAGGAAGGGGCTCCAAGCAGATTCCCCGGCATGAGATTCTAAGGTTTCATCAGGGCTACAACTCCCTGGGTTCCTCCACCCTTCCCTGCCATGGATGCTCTGCCTGACTGCCTTCTCTTGTCTCCCACTCCCTCCCTCCCTCCTCCCCCCCAGTGCCCCCATGAGCTTTGCCTTGAACACCTACATGAGCCATATTGGCCTCCGGCCCCGGGAAGCCCGACCGGTCAGCGTGGTGGAGAAGGCCCAGGAGAAGGACAAGTGGCTTCCCTTCTTCCCCAAAACAAAAAAGGTGAGCAAAAGCACGGCTGGGGAGTGGGGGGGAGCGCTGGGGGGGTCACCATCAGACCCTCCCTGCCCCCTCCATCAGGTGCTGGCGATCTAAGATCTCTAGCCTTTTGAAACCTCGGAGGAGAGAGACGGGAGATGGAATGCATCTCGTCATACCACGCCTGCAGTTGCCTTGATGTTTTTGCAAGGCAAAATGTTTTGCTTTGGGGCGTAGCGTTGCAGCGTTTCAGTATCTCAAAGCTCCGGCTTCTGGCGAGGTCCGATGGAGGAGGCGGAGGGGTTTCTGGGTTCCCTGCGGCTCCCGGTTTTTCTCTGGGAAGTGTGGAAAGATGGTCCCTGCAAGGGAGGCCCCCTCCCTGCTCAGCAGTTGTTCTTCCCCCAAAAAAAGCCTTTCCAGGGGGAGGGGGACCACCCAGCCCAGGGGCCTCTGCTCACAACACTGCTCTCTCTCTCTCTCTCTCTTTCTCTTTTTCTCTTTCTCTCTCTCTCTCTCTCTCTCTCTTTCTTTCTCTCTCTCTCTTTTTTTCTCTCTCTCTCTCTCTCTCTCTCTCTCTCTTTCTCTTCTCTTTCTCTCTCTCTCTCTCTCTCTCTCTTTCTCTCTCTCTCTCTCTCTCTCTCTCTCTCTCTCTCTCTCTCTCTGGATCAGCAGAGCAGCAGCAGCAGCAGCAAGAAAGAGAAGGAGTCGTCCTCTGTGGCCGAGGACAAGCGGCGCAACCCGATCCTCAAGTACATCGGGAAACCCAAAAGCTCTTCCCAAAGCAGTGAGTCCAGCAAGGGTGTGGGTGTGTGTGGCTGTGGCTGGCTGTGTGCGTGGCTGTGTGTGTGGCTGTGTCCCGTTCAGTGGGGTAAGTAGCACGGAGGACCCTCCACCAGTGCCCCCGCCCGCCCCTCCTGAGGGTGGGGGGAGGGAGAACATCTCAGCCCTTTTCCTTCCGCAGGTGGGGTGTGTGCTGTTGTGGGGAACTGGGGGGGGGAGGATTTAGGCAGGCTCCCCTCCCTGGGGCAGCTTCTCCCTCTGGCGTTGCCCATTGTGTCTTTCCACCTGCGCTTGGCCACCTTGGTTTTTGACATCCCATTTTTGTTTCATCTTCCTTTTCAGCATTTCATGTCCCTTTGTCCCCAGTTGAAGGTAAAAGCAAGCCCCCCCTCCGCCTCCCCTGCCAGCCACCGCCTGCCCATTTCCCCCCCCCAATCCATCCCTCCTTCCCTCCCTTTAGCTGCTGCTGCTGCTGGTTTGCCCGTGGGGTCGGGTGGGGTGGGGGGCCTTGGATTCTGCCCCAGCTGGCACCCAGAGGAGGGTGAACCTGTCGCGCTCCCCACCCCTCCAGCCCCCCACCCCAGCCAGAAAACATTTCCCTTCTAGCAGGGGGAGCGGGTGCTCTTGAGTGTCCTCCACCCCTACCCCAACCCTGAGCTTCCTTTGGGGGAGGGGGGGAATCAATGCCACCCAAACTGGGAAGGTTTTAAAAGCCAGCCACTGGTTTTGGCTAGATGGGCTGCAAGGGAGGGGGTGTCCTCTTATTTGCTACCCTGTTCCCAGGAGGAGGGAGCCTGCCCTCTTGTCTACCGTCCCAGGTGCCCCATGGAGCAGAATGGAGGGTCCCCAGGGGTGGAGGGGCTCCAAGGCTTTTATCTCGGACAGCCATCCCACCTCCCATCCCACGACACCCCTCCTTCCGTTGGCCACCCAGCGGGCATCTGTGGAAAACCTTTGGCCTCAGGCCAGCCCATGGGGTTTGTCCAAGGCCTTTGGCCCAAGGAGCCGGATGTGGGGCAGCTGGTAATCAGGGGGGGGGAGGCCAGCCTTCCCCTGCTTTCTGAAGGCATAGGGCAGGCTTTGGGCCTCTGTGGGACCAGTGCCCCCCCACGGGAGGGAGCGTCTGAGGGCAGGGCCGGGAAACAGCTGCCTTTTGGACTGTGACACACACACACACACACACACACACACACACACACACACACACACACACACACACACACACACACACACACACACACACACACACACACACACGGCCAAGAAGGCCTCGGTGGTTGCTCCGTTGCCCCCATTGCTGGACGTGTGCAGGCGGCAGCGGGGGTGGGGGTGGGGGTGGGTTTTTTTGGAACAGCCCTTCTGACGGACGGCCCTTCCTTCCTTCCTTCCCTGCCCACAGTTAAGCCGGGCAACGTGAGGAACATCATCCAACACTTTGAGAACAACCAGCACTACGAGGGCCAGGAGCCCAGCCTGCAGCGCCTCTCCACGGGGAGCTTCCCGGAGGACCTCCTGGAGCCAGAGAGGTGGGCTGGGAGGAAGGGGTTGGGGAGGAATGGCCCCTCTGCCTGTCGCAGGGCCGCTGGGGCTCCCCGGAGATCCTGCAGGGCTCTGCCTCCTCACCTCCTCTTCCTCCTTCCTCCTCCTCCTCCTCCCTCTTCAGCTCCCGCTCGGAAGTCCGCCTGGGCCGCTCGGAGAGCCTGAAGGGCCGGGAAGAGCTGAGGCGCCTGAGGAAGGCCGACAACGTGCCGCGCTCGCGGAGCGACGTGGACATGGAGGCGGCGGTGGAGGCCGCCCGGCTCCACCAGTCGGCCTCCTCCTCGGCCTCCAGCCTCTCCGCCAGGTCCCTGGAGAACCCCACACCGCCCTATACCCCCAAAATGGGCCGCAGGTGAGAGACTCTTGGGGGGGGCAAGAGGGAAGGGATCCCCAAAATGTTGGATTTTTTTGGGGGATCCAGGCCCTTGAGTTGCACAAGGCGCTTTTCCAGTGGCAGGTAAGCTTGGGATCAGTGGCGTAGAAACGGAAGGAGGAACTCCCCCCCCCCGGGCAAAGGGATGATGCTTCTGTGAGACCCCCAAAAAAAGCCTCCCCCCCCCCGGCTCTCTTTCGTGGGCCAGTGTCCCCTTCTGGAGCCCCGCAGTCCCTGTCGCTGGCTGGAGAGAAGGGCCGGATTAAAAAAAGGGGGAGAACAGTGGCATCTCAATTTACGAATTTAATCCGTTCCGAATGCATATTAAGTCAAACTACTCTTAAGTCGGGGTACCTATCTAAAACATTGGAAAAAATAAGTTTGGAAAAATGAAATATATATATATATGTGTGTGTGTGTGTTGAGCAGACTGTATCTAAAATTTATAAGGCGGCAGTTAAAACACCAACAGTTTTCCGCTCTTAAGTCGAGCTGCTCTTAAGTCGAGCTGCTCTTAAGTCGGGTTACTGCTGTGTTGTTGTTTTTTAAATGGTCCTTTGCGTTTGAGGTTTCTCTCTCCTCATCCCCCCACTTTTCTCTCTCCCTCATGGCAGTCGTGGGATGTGGGTGGGTCCATTGGGGTGCCGGAGGGAGTCTTGTGAGGCCCCCCATTTGACACCCACCCCTTCCTCCGTGCAGGAGCATCGAGTCGCCGGGCCTGGGCTTTGGCTCGGACGCCTTCCTCCCTCACCTGCTGGAGGACGAACTCGGGCCGCCGGGAGAGCTGGAGCAGGAGCTGGACGCCCAGAACTGGCAGCACACGGTGGGCCGGGAGGTGGTGGCGTCCCTGCCCCAGCGGGAGGTGGATCGCCAGGAAGTCATCAACGGTGAGGGGGCCGTCCCTGGGGCGGTGTGTGTGTGTGTGTGTGCGACCTCTGTGGTCTTCCCCCGAGGAATAGTGGGTGCTCAAGGGCCTTTCAGAGGGGCAGGTGTGGGCCTGGGTGCACCCCCTTCTCTCTCTCTCTCTCTCTTCTCCTATCCTGACCCCCTCCCCTCCCCTTCCCTCATAAGAACATGAGAAGAGCCATGCTGGATCAGGCCAAAGGCCCATCTAGTCCAGCTTCCTGTATCTCACAGTGGCCCCACCAGATGTGTCTGGGAGCGCATGAGACTAGATCTCTGTCTCCTGATACCCACTCCCCTGCCTCTGGCCCTTGAAGTACCCCGGTGTTAAGCCTGGAGATGACACACATCTCCATCATGGTCTGTCACCTCTGATGGACTTTTCCTCCAGGAATCTGTCCGATCCCCTTTTGAAGGCATCCAGGCCAGGTGCCATCACCACTTCCTGTGGCAGGGAGTTCCACAGACTAACAACGTGCCGGGTTGGGGAAAATATTTTTCTTTTGTCTGTTCTCACTCTCCCAGCCCTCAATTTGAGGGGATGTCCCCTAGTTCTGGTACTTTGTGAGAGGGAGAAGAGCGTCCCTCTCTCCACTTGACTCATGCACTTGACCCTCCCGCGGCTTCTCTCCCCGGGCGCAGAGCTCTTTGTGACGGAAGCCTCCCACCTGCGGACCCTCCGTGTCCTGGACACCCTCTTCTACCAGCGGATGAAGAAGGAGAACCTCCTCTCTCGGGAGGAGATCGCCTTGATCTTCCCCAACCTCCCGGAGCTGATTGAGATCCACAGTAAGGGCTCCCTGGCAGAAAAAAAAACACCCACCAGCTACCCACCCTGTGCCCTTCCCTCCCCTGCTGCTGCTGCTGCTCCTTCTGCTGGGGGGTGCCTTGGGGAGGGGGGAGCCCCCCTTCTCCTCTTTGCCCCCCCCTTTTTTTAGAAATAGGAATAGGACTCTTTATCGTCATTGCCCCCTTGCAGGAACAACGAAATTTCACGGTTGCTCTATTCAACTCATATAAAACATTCTACACAGATTTAAAAACAGCTACAACACATAAAATATAACATATCAAATAAGCTGAAGTCCAGAATTCCCATTTAAGGCCAATATTATTATTTTTTAAATGAAGCTGTTTTTGAGACGGTTTGTTCTTGCCCTCAGTACTCTATATCTCCATCCCGATGGCAGCAACTCGAGGAGGCGATGACCAGGATGTGATGGATCTCTTAATTAATATATCTAAAGTGTTTTTTTTTATACCCGCCTAAATACTCCCGGACATTGTTGTTTTGTTAATTGTTTTTAGTAATCGATTTTTATTTTTTTTATTCTGATGTTGTGAACCGCCCAGAGTCCCCATTGTGGGAATGGGGCGGTATACAAGCGTAATAAATAAATAAATAAATAAATAAATAAATAAATAAATAAATAAATAAATAAATAAATTACAGTGGCACCTGGTAGTATGCATTTGTTCTAGGGTAGAGAGTGAACAGCCCACAATGCTCTCTGCAATTCTTAAGATTCTGTGCAACACTGTCCTATCCCGATGGGTACAACTTCCATACCACACACACACACCCGTAAGTAAGCACACTCTCAATTGCACGATGATAGAAAGACAGCAGCAGCTTTTGCGGAAAATGTTTTTTCCTTAAAGTTCCTCAACGTTCTCCCCACCCACCCCCCCATCCCTCCCCCCAGATTCTCTTTCTGAATCCATGAAGAGGCTTCGGGAAGACGGCCCCATCGTCAAGGAGATAGGAGACCTCATGTTGTCACGGGTGAGGTGCCAGGTCTCAATTTGGAGTGTGCATGTGTGCGTGCGTGTGCAGGGAAAGGGGCTGGTTGGTGGTACAGGCGTCCCCCGCCATTTCCCGGTTCACATACTGCGGTCCCGGCATATTGCGGGGCCGCAGTATATGAAAGGCAATGGCCCGTGGGGCAAGCTGCTTGGGCCTGTTTGAGGCCTCCTGCCCTTAACCCAGGCCTGACAGGCTGCCCCAAATGGGCTTCCGACGGGCTTCCCGGGCCTGTCAAAGGCCCCAGAAGTGGTTTCTGACCAACCGGAAGTGACTTCCCCAACACCGGAAGTGACTTCTGGATTGCAAGAAACCACTTCTGGGGCCCGGAAGCCTGTTGGAGGCCCGTTTGGGGCAGTGCAATGCCCCCACCCCCCACCCCGTCCTGACCTGACTCACCATGCCCATATCGCGGATTTTCAATTGTCGCGGGTCGGGTTGGGTCCCCAACCCCTGCGATAGGTGGGGGATGACTGTACTTCTCTGGAGTCCCTTGGGCCCTCGAGAGACCCAACGCCTATCCTTCCCGCCCCTCCCCAGTTTGACGGGCCTGCCCGGGAGGAAATCCAGCGCGTGGCTGCCGACTTCTGCGCTTACCAGTCGGTGGCCCTGGAGCTGATCAAGAGCAAGAAGCGGAAGGAGAGCCGGTTCCAGCTCTTCATGCAGGTGGGGCCGGGGGGGGGGTGGCAGGGGGCGCGTGTGTGTCTCTCTGTGTGTGCGTGGATGTGCATGTCCCTCCCACAAGCCCCCAGTCACAGGACTCCAGGTGGGGCAGGGGATGGAGAACATAAGAACATAAGAAGAGCCCTGCTGGATCAGGCCAAAGGCCCATCTAGTCCAGCTTCCTGTATCTCACAGGGGCCCCACCAGATGCGTTTGGGAGCGCATGAGAACATAAGAACATAAGAACATAAGAAGAGCCATGCTGGATCAGGCCAAAGGCCCATCTAGTCCAGCTTCCTGTATCTCACAGTGGCCCCACCAGATGCGTCTGGGAGCGCACGAGACTAGATCTCTGTCTCCTGATACCACTCCTCTGCATCTGGCCCTTGAACTACCACCGGTTTTAAGCCTGGAGATTGCACATCTCCATCATGGTTTGTAACCTGTGATGGACTTCTCCTCCAGGAATCTGTCCAATCCCCTTTTGAAGGCATCCAGGCCAGATGCCATCACCACATCCTGTGGCAGGGAGTTCCGCAGGGGGAGGAGGGTCTGGACTGGCTGTTTCTCATCAGAACCCCCCCCCACACACACACACACTCCCAGTCCCCAAACGGGCCTCTGTCCCTCTCTCTTCAACCCCCCCCCACCCCTTTCTAGGAAGCGGAGAGCCAGCCCCAGTGTCGCCGCCTGCAGCTGAAGGACCTCATCATTTCTGAGATGCAGCGCCTGACCAAGTATCCCCTCCTGCTGGAAAACGTCCTCAAGCACTCCCATGGTACGGCCCCCACCCCGGGGGGGGGAGGGAAGTTGGGTGGGTGGGCCGATGCCCCCTCCCTCTGCTTCCCCTGTTTCTGGGCCATCTGCCCCTCTAGAGTGTCACAGGGCCTTCCCTCTCAGCCGCCGCCCCCTCCCTCTCACCGTCACCACCCCCAACTCAGGGAACACCTCGGAATACCAGAAGCTGTGCCGTGCCCGCGACCAGTGTCGGGAGATCCTCCGGCACGTCAACGAGGCGGTGAGGCGGGCGGAGAACGAGCACCGCCTGGAGGCCTACCAGAAGCGCCTGGACGCCACCCCCCTGGAGCGGACCAGCCACCCCCTGGCGGCCGAGTTCAAGGTAGGGCGGGCGGGTCCCTGTGGACCTTCCCCTTGCCCACCCTGCCCACGTTGGGTGTCCCTTCGGCCCCAGTGGGCGGCTCTTCCCAGGCCCTTCTGTTCCCTTTCTGCCCAGAACTTGGACCTCCAGAAGCGGCGGATGATCCATGAGGGACTTCTGAGCTGGCGCATCAGCAAGGACAAGACGGTTGGTGAGTAGCCGGGGGTCGACGGGATTTGGGAAACCTTCTTTCGCTTCAGGCAGGCTCAGGAGATGGCACGGCAAAGCAAGGCAAAGCAAAGTGTTCTGCTTATACACCACCCCATACCATTCAAGGGGTCTCTGGGCGGTTTACAGTTTTTGATTACAGTCTGCAGGCTACACATTGCCCCACCACTACCAGCAGCTAGCTGGGTCCTCATTTTACTGACCTCGGAAGGATGGAAGGCTGAGTCAACCTTGAGCCTGTGACCTGGGATGGAACCCCAGGTTGTGAGCACAGTTTCAGCTGCAGGAAGCACCACGGGGCTCAGAATGCCCCCGGGTGGGGGGGGGTTGGTTGGAGGGGACTTGGAATGGCTAGGGGCATTTTGCAGAGAGTTTTTAAAAAAACCCCAGTAACCAGGTGGGATTCTACAAGAGCAGAAGGGTGGGTCTCCTGAGATGGCAGCGGTCCTGGCAGTGCCCTGTTTGCCCCCCTCCCTCCCCAACCCGCAGGCCTGCCGTGTCCCCTGGGTTGCTCTCCCACCTACTGTGGGTCTCTTCCCTCTCATCACCGGGGGGCTGGCATTGGGTGGAGGAAGTGCCTCCATTTGCCTCGGCCAAGGCTTGGTGGAGTCTCTCCATCTCTTGCTTTTAAGGGGGCGCACAGGAAGCACCTCATTGGGATGATGACCCCCACCCCACCCCACCCCGCTCTCTCTCCTCCTTTGCATCCCCTCCCCTTTCCTCCTCCTCCTCCCTCTCCCCCCCCTGGCCCTGCTGGTTCCTCCCCCCCCCAGACCTGCTGGTGCTGCTGCTGGAGGACCTGCTGGTGCTTCTTCAGCGGCAGGACGAAAAGCTGGTGCTGAAGTGCCACAGCAAGTCGGCGCTGGGCTCCTCCTCGGACACCAAGCAGACCTTCAGCCCCGTCCTCAAGCTCAACTCCGTCCTCATCCGCTCCGTGGCCACAGGTAACCCGGGGGGGGGGGAGGAGGCAGCAGAGAGGATCCAGCCGTGGATCCAACGTCGTCGTCCCCATCCCCACCACCCCCACCCCATGGCCCCTGCCTAGCCTTCCTTGCTCAGTGGAAGGATGGCTTCAGGAGGTCCCTCTCACTTCTTCTCCACCCCACCCCCACCCCACCCCACCCCCCACATCCAGATAAGCGCGCCCTCTTCATCATCTGCACCTCCGAATTGGGACCCCAGATCTACGAGCTGGTCGCCTCCACCTCCTCGGAGAAAAACACGTAAAGACTTTTTGCCTTCTCCCCCCCCCCGCCGCCCCCGCTGGTTGTGTCTGTGGGAAGGGGAGGAAGATGGGGCAGGGGGGGTGGGGAGAGAAGAGCACGGACAGCATGTGGGGCGAGTGTGTTGGGGAGCCGGGGGGGATTCCCAGGGGGTGCTGGGAACCATATGCATGGGGGAAGGGTGTGGGGGATGCCTTGGAGGGGGGGCAAACAGGCATGGGGGTCTGCCTGCCCCCTCCTCAGGAGGCCCATTTGGGGGGTTCTTAGGAAATGGCAGGATCAGAACACCATGGGGGGCTCACAGAGGCTGGGGGGCCATCATTAGTGCCGTGCTCCTTGGCCGGGGGGGGGGGAGTCATAAATGGGGTGCGTAGCCACCAGGTGCCGCCGGGGGGGACAGAAAGGGGGGCAAGGAAAACCAATGTTCTCCCTTTTGGTCTCTGGGGAGCTGTTGACCTTCCCCTGCCCTCCACGCCCACGCTGTTTCCCTTCCCTCTCTGCCGGCAGCTGGATGGAGCTTCTGGAGGAGGCAGTGAAGAAGGCCACGCGGAAGACCCCCATGCCCCCAAAGGGCCCCTCCTGGAGACGCCCTTAACCCCGCCAGCCCCCTCCAGGTAGGGCAGAAGGGGGTGGTGCATGCGACCCCACGGAGCCCCGGGACAGGAAACAGGTGGGGGGGGGGTGAGCTCCAGGTGTTTCATCCAAGAGGACGTGGAATGGATAGAACGGTGGCGGGGAAGAGGGAGCAAGGGAGGGCCATGGGGTCATGCCGAGCGCCAGCTGCGTCCTGTTGGTGACACACCCACCCACATACACGCGCACACGCACACGTGTGCGGACGCCCACCCTGGTGTCCAGACTGAGGCTTTCCCCCTCCCACCCTTTTTCCCTCAAAGCCTGGTCCTCCAGGAGGCCGACCTTACCTCGAACCTGACCCCGGACGGCGGCCCTTCTCGCCAAGAAGCCGAGGAGGAAGAGGAGGAGGAGGAGGAGGAAGGAAGAGGAGGCCTCCGGTGAGTAGAAAGGCAAGCCCCCCTCCCCCCCGCATGGGGATCTAGTCCAGTTGGCTTCCTTGCCTGGACCGCCCTTGGGCCATTGCCCTTGTCCGGGCGAAAGGACCCTCCTGAGCTGTGCCTTTCTCTCTCGCTCTCGCTCTCTCTCTTCCTTCCCTTCCCTTCCCATCCCTTCCTTGGCGGCAGACGAGACCCCGACCGATGCCCTGGTGGAGGAGAAGCCCCCTGCCCTGGAGGAGCCGGAGGGGGGAGGCAGCCAGGAGAACCAGGAGGAAGAAGAGAAGCGAGAGGAGGAGGAAGGCCAGCTCCCGGCAGCCTGTGGGTCATGCCCTCTGGAACTGGAGGCCTGCCTTCCAGAGGGGAGGATGGAGCCCCACTGGGGCCCCCACCCATCGCCTCAGGAACCCCCACTCTTTTCGGCCAGCCTGGCGGAGTCTGCCCTGGAGGACGGTGAGGGCCTTGGGGTGTGGGGGGGGTCTTGCCCTGGAGGATGTGTGTGCGTGTGTGTTTCCTACAATGGCCCCCCATGGATCCCACCGGGACCTGTCTCAGCCTTGCCGTGGATTCTGCTGCATTCAGGGTGCCTCCAGGGACATGCTGTGGAACTCCCTTCTGCCGGACACCACCCTGCCAGGAAAGGCCGGAGGGAGCTTTGTAACACCCAGGCCCTTGGCTCACTCTTCCTCCTCTGACCGGCCTCTCTAAGTGGATCCCACTTGGGGGTCCTTTCCTTAATGCATTTGGAACGTCATCTGGTCTCTTGCCTTTTTAGCCGTTTTTGCAGGCTGCCCGTTGCCTCTCCTTCCCCACAGCATCCAGGAGATGGTGGGCGCTGAAGGGGGGGAAGGCCCAGCCTCTGTTTTTTTCTCTTCCAGTGGAGACGCTGCGGCTCCTTCTCCGGCGCTGCTTCCTGCCCAGCTGGGAGCTAGAGCCGGACGAAGAGCTGACGCCCACGCCCTCCGTGGCCGGGGCCTGCCAGCCTTGGGACGTGGCTCTACCTAGCCAGGAGGAGCCCCTGGAGGAAGGAGGCAGCCGGCCTGCCGAGGAACCCCCCAGGCTGCCCCTGCCCTGGGAGGCCGCAGACAGCAGCAGGGAGCCTGAGCCAGGAGAACCCCAGGGGCCGGACGCAGCACAAGGGGTCCCCACCATTCCAGAGGGCCCTCTGGCGGCCGAGGTACAAGGCGGCCTCAAAGTGGTGCGTAAAGGTAAGGCTGCCCCTCAGTTGGGGTTCCCACCCTTTGGGTTCCTGCCTTCCTTCCTTCCTTCCTTCCTTCCTTCCTTCCTTCCTTCCTTCCTTCCTTCCTGTCTCCCTTCCTTCCTTCTTGCCTGCCTTCTTTTCTGCCTGCCTGCCTGCCTTCTTTCCTGCCTACCTTCCTGCCTGCCTGCCTTCTTTCCTGCCTACCTTTCTGCCTGCCTGCCTGCCTTCTTGCCTGCCTGCCTGCCTGCCTTCTTGCCTGCCTGCCTGCCTGCCTGCCTTCTTGCCTGCCTGCCTGCCTGCCTGCCTGCCTGCCTTCTTTCCTGCCTACCTTCCTTCCTGCCTGCCTGCCTTCTTTCCTGCCTACCTTCCTTCCTGCCTGCCTGCCTGCCTGCCTTCTTTCCTGCCTACCTTCCTGCCCTTCTTTTTTCTGCCTTCCTTTCCCTGCCTGCCTGCCTTCTTGCCTGCCTGCCTGCCTGCCTTCTTGCCTGCCTGCCTGCCTGCCTGCCTGCCTGCCTGCCTGCCTTCTTTCCTGCCTACCTTCCTTCCTGCCTGCCTGCCTTCTTTCCTGCCTACCTTCCTTCCTGCCTGCCTGCCTGCCTGCCTTCTTTCCTGCCTTCCTTCCTGCCTGCCTTCTTTTCTGCCTACCTTTCTGCCTGCCTGCCTGCCTTCTTTCCTGCCTTCTTTCCTGCCTACCTTCCTGCCTGCCTTCTTTCCTGCCTGCCTGCCTGCCTTCTTTTCTGCCTACCTTTCTGCCTGCCTGCCTGCCTTCTTTCCTGCCTGCCTGCCTGCCTGCCTTCTTTCCTGCCTACCTTCCTTCCTGCCTGCCTGCGTTCTTTCCTGCCTTCTTGCCTGCCTGCCTGCCTGCCTTCTTTCCTGCCTTCTTTCCTGCCTGCCTTCTTTTCTGCCTACCTTTCTGCCTGCCTGCCTGCCTTCTTTCCTGCCTTCTTTCCTGCCTGCCTGCCTGCCTGCCTTCTTTCCTGCCTACCTTCCTGCCTGCCTGCCTGCGTTCTTTCCTGCCTTCTTTCCTGCCTGCCTGCCTGCCTGCCTTCTTTCCTGCCTACCTTCCTGCCTGCCTTCTTTCCTGCCTGCCTGCCTGCCTGCCTGCCTGCCTGCCTGCCTGCCTGCCTGCCTGCCTGCCTTCTTTTCTGCCTACCTTTCTGCCTGCCTGCCTGCCTTCTTTCCTGCCTTCTTTCCTGCCTGCCTTCCTGCCTGCCTTCTTTCCTGCCTACCTTCCTGCCTGCCTTCCTGCCTGCCTTCCTTCCTGGGGACTTGTGGGTTTCTTGTGATTTGCGGGTGTTCTGATCACAGTCCTTTCTCTCTCTCTCTCTCTCTCTCTCTCTCTCTCTCTGGGCCTTGCTGTGCTCTCTTTCTCTGCTTCGTGGCCTCTGTGGCCCAGCCGAGGTGCAGGTGGAGGGGTCTGGAGCTGCTCCCTCTTGGCCGGACAGCCGCTGGGCAGGCAGTGAGGCTGAAGGTGCAGACGGCCTGGAGGGTAATTAGACACACACACACACACCCCAACCTTTTCCCTCTCCTGGTGCCTGCATGCTTGCTGGGGCTTTTGGGGTCCAGAAGGGGGGGGTCAGGCAGGGTGAAAGCCTGCCCGTTGGGTATTTGGGGGATCCTGCCTGCCCACCCCAGCCCTTGAGGCTTGCGAGGAGCCGTCGGATTGGAGGGGGCTTTTCTCCCACCCACCCCCCTTGAGGCACATGCCCTGGGGAGTGGAATGTGCCCTCCTGGAGCTGGGTCCTGACCCCCTTTTTCCTCCACTCCCCCCCCCCCAGGGAACTACTTCTACGTCAGCCTCCCGGCATTCGAGGGGGAGTCCCACACGGAGGCGGCCAGGAGCCCCGGTCCCTTGGACGCAGCGGATCCTTCCCACCAACCAAAGAGACCCCCTCTGGACGGGCCCCTGCCCAGCCCCCAGCAGGCACCCCCAGAGGATGCCCCCCTGGGGGCCCCCGGAACCCTTGCAGCCCCAACGCCTGTTGAGGCTGGTCCCTCCAAACAGATGGCAGAGGAGTTAGAGAGGCTCTTCCGGACCATTGACCAGCTCACCCAGAAGCTGGCCTGGCTCAAGGTCAGCAGGGGCATGGGGGCTGGGCCCTCGCTGGGGACCTCGGGGTGGCAGGATCTGGTCCTGGTGCTGGAAAGCTGGGGAGGAGAATCTCCCCACTCTGGCATCCGCTCAGGGTCCACCGGCCCCAGGAGGTGGGCAGCCAACTCCACCCCACAACCCCTTTTGAGCCCCTTCCATCCTCTCCGCTACGGCCTCCCTTCTTTCTGATGGCAGGACCTGGAAGTGGCGCACCAGCAGCTGCTCCGGTCACTCCCCGCCGTGCATGACGCCCCCCTGGGGGAGCTGCCCCCCGACTCCGGCCGAACGACGCCTTGCCACCTTCAGGAGGCCTCTACAAGCGGGGGCCCTTTGCTCTCCCCACCACCCCCGGCTCCCACGGAACCTGGTAAGAAACCTCCCCTCTCCCCCGGATCCTTCCTCCTCCCTTCCCCTCTCTTGCCCCCCCCAGCCCAACACTAACACAACCCGCTCTCTCCGTCTCTTTCTTGCCCTCCCAGGCCAGGTCTCCCCGGGTGACGACAGAGTGCAAGAAGTGACCCTCTAGCCGGCGGGGGCTTTGGTGACGCTCCTTCCTCTTCCCGCGCCTTCCGTGGGGGCACCGCTCACCCGCCTGCCCGCCATTGGGACCGGCCGTCTTAAAGCCAGGAAGGCAGAAGCAGCCCAGCTCGCCACCCGCCACGGCCCTGGAAGGACGGTCAAGCCTAGGAGGCGGAGGAGGACTGGGACAAGGGGGCCCCTCTTGTGTTTTTGTACCGAGGGGTTGAAGGGAAGAAAGGCACTGCCCATGGCACTCAGTGCGGGAGCCTCTGCGTGGCCAAGGGCTGGGGCTCTCCCAATCAGGGGCCTCTACAAGCAAAGCAAACCCCCCCTCCAGGCCCTTGGAGGTCTCCCCTCTTTTGCTCTAAGGTCAGTGTGGCTGCTCCCCCAAGCCTCGCTCACATGTCTGTGCCACTTGGGGGGGTGGGGGGGGGCAGATGGCGAAGCCGCCGACCCCACTGGGCCAAATCCGGGCGTGTTTGCACAGGGATCAGTGCACAAATGTCCACAGCCCCGGCGGGTTTGCTTTCCTCACCTCTTGGAAGCTGGAACATCCTCCGTACCATTGCACTTTTTGTTATGTTTATTTTTAATTTTTCTCTCTGTGCTGAGGAAAGCAAATCCCCCACCCCACCCCGCCCGGTGTCTTCCCTCCAGCCCCCCCTCCCCCTGGCTGTGTCCAGAACCCCTCCGTTTGATATAAACATGTACGTGCATTGAGTCCCTGTAAATACCGTCAGCTGTTCTTGTTCTCGTGGTGGTGGTGGTGGTGGTGGTGGTGGTGATCATGGACTTGGCTTCCTAGCCTCGCGGCCTCTCCTCCAAAACATCCCACTAGCCACCGCGGCCGCTGATGCCCCCAGAGGAGCCCTGCCCATCGTGCTCGAGGGTGTTGGGGGTGCAGAGGTTTGGGTGTTCCCGCACATGGTGAGGCTGGCTTGGATCATGTCTGGGGCGAAAAGCGTGGGCCGAGTCCCCTCCGGTCATCTCAGGTTTCCCTCCAGGCCAGGGGTCACATCTTCCGTTTGGGTGGGTGGGTAGTGGGGGGCGGGGTGGGAGGGCCTGAGTCAGCCTCAGGGAGTGGGGGGGGAGCGACCTTCCTGTGAGGACCATCAGCTTTTCTGGAGCTGTTTGGGCCTCGGACAATGGAAGGGGGTGTTCACGGTCCCAAAATGAAGCTGGCGCCTGGTGGCTGAGTGCCAGGGGCACGGATCGGTTGAGTGGCCCTCTTGAGCAGCCTCCAGCCCCAGGCACCCCGACCCCATCCCCCACCCCTGGTGCTGCAACAGGTGTTGATGGATCCTATAAGAGAGTACATATATATATATATATGGATATAGAGATATAGAGATATAGAGATGTCTATAAATGGATGCCAGGCTCGTTGTTCTTCGGTTTAGCTAAAAGCCAGTTTTATTTTCTTCCTGTCAATGTTCAAGGTTTGTTTGTTTTTTTTTTAAGAAAAAGGGAAAAAACAGTAAAACATTCTTCCGTTGATGGTCTCGGCTGGCTCCTGTTTCACAGGATGGTCTGAACCGCCGGGAGGCAGGGACCCCATTGGCGGGCAGCCCTGCCTCGTTCCCTCTGAAAAGATGATGCTTATGCTTCCCTTTCCCAGAGGCTGAAAACGAGCCCCTCGCCACCGCCGCCACCTTAGCAAGGAGAGGATGTTTTGTTTGGGGGAGGGTGGGGTGGGAGTGGTTAGATTTAGGGTTACCCAAAAGGGCCAGATACTACTTTAGTTAGCTTAGTTATCTCTTAGGAGAAACTGTGCTCAGTTGCTGTCTTATTGTACAATGGCAGAAGAAATGCACCCTGGGCGTGTTTTAAAATGGTGTTGATGCTACCATGTGTGTAAGTAGTAGGTAGTTTAGTTAGCTTTCTTATTTTCTAGTGTGTTTCTTCCATATTGCTCTTGCCATAGATTCTAATTGATTGTTACCTCCAAAGTATTTTGATACATTTCGCCCTGAAGTGAGGAGGCTTCTGTTCCTGCAAACAGAGGCTTCCGTTTATTCCCGGGCTGTGCCCTGCCTGGTGAGGAAGAGACCGGAAGGGAAGGTGCAGTGCCAAAGCGGGTGGGCGGTGGGGGACGTCTCCCATCGGTGGGCGTTGGCAGAGAAGGGGGCCGCCCTCCAGGGGAGGGTTCAGGTGCCGGAGGCCGCCTGCTCCTCTTCCAGCGGCCGGGCCCCAGCCTTTGGGAGGGGGTCCCGCAGGGCCATCAGCTCTTGGATCCGGGCGAAGGTCTTGCTGTCGGCTGGGTAGTTGTTCTTCTGCAAGCGTCCAGAGGGTGAGGGGCCGGGAGGTGGCTGGGCTGCCCACCCACCCCTCCTAGGATACCCCACCGAGGCCGCCGCCTCCCCCTTTCCGGCCGGTCCAGCTGGGAGACTGGCCAGCCACCCCTGCCCCACCCACCGCCTCCTGCTCTCCTGCTGCCCCGGACTCACCCCCAGGGAAAGGCGCAGGAGCCCCGTGGGTCCCTTGCCCCCAGGGGGAGGCACCCGACTGATCTGGTGCTCCACCACGGCCAGGAAGGCTTTGAGGCCTACTTCGGTGATCTGGTTCCCTGTGGATGGAGGAGGAGGAGGAGGAGAGGATGTTGGCAGCCCCAGGCAAACTCTGGCCCATTCCTGACCCCCACCCCCAGGCAAGGAGCCCCTGCTGTCTTCCACAACAGCCACTCCTGCCTACACACACTTCTTCCCTGCAAGACCCCACCCCACCCCACCCCCTTCCAGGGCATACGGAGGAGGTTGAGGTAGAGGAGGACTTGGTTGCCCGGAAGGAAGACCTTCCCGTCTCGGTGCTCAGCTGGTTCCAGCAGCGGGTTCACCGTCTCAGTGGGCTCGGTCACCTGCTGATAGAGAGGACGGAAGAGGGCCGTCAGCACCACGGGGCAACTGTCAGGAGTGGCCCCGGAGGTGGGGCACATGTGAGGCCTTTGAAAGGGCCCCAAAGCAGCCCTTGGACAAACCTCCCCCTCCCCAAGAATCTTCAGGACAGGATGGGGTGGCTGGTTTGTTTCATGCTGAATCCTGGTGGCCTCCCAGGGGACGGCCGTCTTGAGGTTTGTGTAGTTGTGTCACTGCTTTCTAGATGGTCCCAGTGTCCAGCCTGCTTGGGGTCCGGGGGGTGGGGTGGGGGAGGAATGGGGCTACAGGATGGCAGCAGCTGTGGGTTAGGCTCACTGGCCCCAAGGTACAGCAATGGGGCAAGTGGGCCTCGGCCGGCTTCTGCCCTTGGGAGGACCCCAGTCCCCCTTGGTGCGGCAGCCTCCAGGGCTTGATGGATGTCCCAGGATGACGGGCGGGCGAGGAGGCTCACCTCCACTTCCTGCACTTGCACCCGCTTGTCCTTGGGCCCAGATTTGGTGCCCTTGCCCCGAACTGGTTTCTGCTCTGCAGGAGGAACGGCTGGGAGGGAGGAGGAAAAGAAAGGCCAGTCAGTGGCCAGAGGTCACCCTGGCCTCTGGCATGGAGATGCTGAGGGCAGGTCGCAGGCAGGGCCCTCTAGGGGAAACCAAAAGCTGGCCACAGCACTGCTGCCTGGCACACACACACACACACACACAAACACACACACAAAATCTCCAGGGCAGTTCCTCCCGCTTGCCTGCTGCTGCCCCCCAAGCGGGAGGGGCAGTCCCCAGCAAGGGCAGGGGTGTGGTGAGGGGTGTGGTACCCAGCACAGACCTTTCTTGCCCTGCTTGGCCTCTTCCTTCTTGGCCTGGGCCACTGTGGCCGCTTGGACCATGCTCATCAGAGCCTTCTCCTTCTCCTCCTTTTTAGCCAGTTCCTGGATTTGGGGGGGGGAGGTCAGCAGGGACGTCGGGTGCATCTCTGCTTCGCCTCTGCTTCGCCTCTCTGGTGCAGGATGCTCCAGGGATCTCCCCTCCCCCACTCCCCCAGGGCTCCGGAGTCCTAAGCCCATCTTCCAGCTCCCACCCACCCACCCAACCCTCACTCTCCCCCCCCTCCGGAAATGCTCCCTCCTCTTCATCACCTTCTCCTTCTTCTTGTTTAAGGCCTTGGTGACCTTGGCCGGCTGGAGTTTGTCAATGGCCGTGTTGCTGACATGGCTGGAGGGGCGCTCGCTTTTCACATCGGGCTGTCTCTGTGGCTGGTTGGGGGGGGGGGGAGGAGGAGGAGGAGGTGCTCAGAGGTGTGGGGGGGAGACCCAGAGGGGCTGTGCCCCCTCCCCCCCTTAGAGCTCCACTGGGCACAGAGTAAGGCTGGGGCAAGGTGTTCTCGAGAGCGTGGCTGGGTGGCCGACAACTCCCAAGGGCCTCCCCCCCCCCGGTCCTGACTCGAGATTATGTCGGTGCTCAGTGGACAGGCAAGCAGGAAGGAAGGATGCAAGAGGGGGGGAGGCAATTGTGGGGCCGCAGCTCCCCCTGCGCCCCCTTACCAAGCGGCCCCGCTCTTGGGACTCCTTTTCTAGCAGCAGGCGCCGTCTCTCCACCACCTCTGTGTGTGTGAGGGCAAAGGGACCCAGGACCTGGGAGGAGGAGGAGGAGGAGGAGGAAGAGCCAAGGGGGGGTGGGGAAGCCTCAGTGGGGCAGGGAAGGGCCCTCCATGCCCCACAGGACCCCCCACCCACCCTCCCACCCACCAGGAGCAGAGGGAAGGAGGGAGAGACCTCGGCGAGCTTCAGGGCGCCTTCGTCTCCGATGCGGTTGGAGGCCAGCGACAAGGAGAGCAGAGAGCGGTTGAGGCGCAAGGCCTGCGCAGGGAAGAAGAAAGAGAGAGAGTGAAGGGGTTTGGACCCCCCCCCCGGGAAGGCAGGGTAGCCCAGGAGGAAGTGCCCCGTGCCACGGAGGAAGCAGAGAGCAGGTGGGGCGGGGCGAGGGGGGGCGGGTTGCCTCTTACGTTGGCCAGGTGGGTGGCCCCCACGTCCGTGATGTGGTTGCAGCTGAGGTTGATGGAGACCAGGCCCTTGTGGGAGCTCCTGAGGGCGGCCAGCGCTTGCCCCATCAGGCCGGCCGCCTCGTCGTCGATCTCGTTGTTCCGCAGGCAGAGGTGGGCCAGGCTGGGGGAGCAAGCAGGAGGAGGAGGAGGCTTGGCTGGGGGGGGGCGGCGTGTGTATCTGTCTCTCTCTCTCTCTCTCTCTCTGGGGGTGGGGGCAGGGAGAGGGCTGGCCGAGGTCCTGTGCTTGGACCTCCAGCCCCGTGGCTGTGGGGCACAGGGTTTTTTTTTGGAGGGGGGGGGCTGTGGCATTGCCTTGCCTTGCCTTTCCTCAGCCAACCCAGGCCCCCCCTCGTGCAACTCTTCTGCCCCGCTGAAGCTGGCCAAGGGAGCTGGGTGCCGGAGCAGAGCAAAGCTGGACTTGACGGATGGCAGCCTGAATGCCCACCCAGACCACTGCATGGGGCGCATGGGGAGGAGGACCAGGGGTTTTCCCCTGGGGTGGTTGCCCGCCCTCAGGCTTTGGGGCTCCTGTCTCTCCCCCCCCCCCCCGCCCAGCCCACTCCTGGAGCTCCTTCCACCCTCGGCTGCTTCTCACGTGGAGTCCTCCGAGATCAGCTTGTAGAAGGAGCGTTCGGGCAGCGGGTTGCCCTCCACGGCCAGCGTCCTGCAAGGGGGAGGAGGAGGAGGAGGAGGAGGGGGGGAGCAGCCTCTGCCGGGCAGCAAGGGGTTCTGAGCCAGAGGAGCCTCCCTCAGCAGGCCAACCCTTTTGGCTCCTTCCTTGGAGAAACCCCCCCCTCCCCAAGATTTCTCTCCCCATGGCAGGATAAACCCACGTGTGCCGTGAGCCAGGCCCCGCTGGGGTATCCCAAATGGGTCCGTGGAGGAAAGGCACTTGAAGGATACTGGGGGTGGGGGTGGGGGGCTGGAGCTGTGGACCTGGGCAGGGAGGAGGCCACGTGTGGCTGGCCTCTCGCACCTTTGTTGCCTGGCCCCCTACGGCAGAAGCAGGGGACTCTTCCTGCAGGCCTTACCCACCCTGCCCCCCTGCCCCTTGGGGAAGGGCTGCCTCCTGACACACACACACACACACACACCCCTACCTGAGGTTGGTGCAGGTGGGCAAGAGGGCCAGGAGGGAGGCGAAGGTGAGATCCGTCAGGCCAGCCTTCCAGAAGCTGAAAGACACAAGTGAGCTGGTGGAGGGACTGGGCCCCCTGAAGGTCTCCCCACCACCACCACCACCGGCTCCTTGCACTGGGCAACCTAGCCCCCAGGGGAGCCCAGAGGGTGGGTGGGTTTGGGGGGGGGGCTTTCCCAGTCCTTCCTTCCCCCTCCCCACGTGGGGTGGGGTGGGGTAGGCACTCACTGCAAGCCCTGGAGGTGGCTGAGGGCTGGCAGGCACTTGGCCAGGACCGAGAGCATCTTCTCTTCCACTTTCCAGCCTGAAGGAGAGGGAAAGCGCCGTGGTGGGTCTGGGCTGGGCCTCCCCACGGAAGCGCCCTGGGACCGCTGCACCCCTCTCTGTGGGGGGGGGGGGGTGGGGTGGGAGGGTTGCCCACTCACCCCGAATGAAGACTTCCCGGGCGCTCTTGGGGTCCTCGTGCTCCAGCTCCACTTGGAGGGCCGGGCGGAAGTAGCTGTACTTGCTCTGGATCTGGGCCAGGAGGCTGGGCTCCACCGGTGGGTCACTCTCCTCTGGTGGGGGGTGGGGTGGGGGGGTGAGGGGGTGGGAGGCCAGGAGGCCTGAAACCCCCACCCCCACCCCACCCCCGAAGCCGCCCACTCACCCCACCGGCCTGCCCAAGAGTTATGGGAGGGGGCTCTCCATCCCCCACCTCGCCCCCCCCCATGTATGGGGCCCGGCCAGGTGCCCCTCACCTGGGAGGGCCGCCGCAGGGTGGCCGCCGTGGGGTCTGGTCACCACCCTGGGGATTTCCTGGAACCCAGCGCGGGCGCACAGCTCGGCAAAGTCCTGCTCCAGGATGCCGCCACACTGGTATTCCTCTGGGCAGAGAAGGAGGGTTAGCAGTGGCGTCCAAACTTTGGCCCTCCGGATGTTTTGGACCGCAACTCCCACGCTCCTTTATCATTGGCAAGGCAGGCTTGGAATTCTGGGAGTTGCGGTCCAAAACACCTGGAGAGCTGAAGTTTGGACACCCTTAGTAGGGTTGTTAGGGTTAGGAACCCATGGTCCCCACCCCACCCCCAAGCCCCTTCCAGGGGGGGAGGGAGTTGAATGGGGGGGGGTTGTTTGGGGGTGGGGAGAGGCTACCTTCCCCTTGTTCGGCCTTCCGGGCGGCGTTTCTGGCCTCCTCCTCCAGGGCCGCCGCCTTGTCCCTGGCCCCTCGCTCGCCCTTCTTCCCCATGGCGAAGGGGTGGTGGGGGTGGTGGGTGGGGGTTCCCTCTTGTTTGGGGGGGGCACCTATCAGGAAAAGGGGGGGGAAGGGGCTGCTGAGGCTTTCCAAGCCTGTGAGGTGGGGAGGCTGACACTGATCTCTTCCCCCCACACACACCCCAAGCACACACACACACACACAATGCAGCACAAAAAACCCACCCACCCCAAAGCCCAAAGGAGGTTGTTTCCCTAGGCAAGCCTAGGCCTGGCTTGCCGGTGCAGGCCGCGTTGCCGTGGCAACCAGGGACGCTGCGCCCTCAGAAGGCGAGGGGCGGGGCCGTGGGGTGGGCGGGGGCGTGGGATGGGCGGGGCCGTGGGGCGGCTGCAGGGAGTCAGTGCGGCCACTGGAGGGCGCGCGAGTCCGTTCCATGCGAGTGGGTGCTTTTCGCCGGGAAAGGCCGGCGGGGGATGATGATGGGGAAAGAGGGAAAAGGAGGAGGAGGAGGTTTAAGGATGATGGCGGCCTTTCCGGGGCTGTGATGCTTTCGCTCTGAGCAGCGTTTCTCTCCACCCGCTCCCCTCCCACAGAGCCATCAGGGGACACGGGGGCTCTTGTGGGGCGGGCAAGTCGCCCCAACGGAGCGACTGGGTCCCTGGGATGATGGGCCATGTAGTGATAAGGGTTCAAAAAACCCGCGCCCCCCACCCACCCTGCGGGACGGCGGAAGGGGAGGCGCCTTCTGCCCCCTCCCGTGTGACGGGCGATGAACTCTAACTCCCCTTTCTCGCCCCCCTCCTACTCCTCCTTCAGGGATCAGGCTGCTGGGGCAGAGGCCGATGGGAACTGGAGTCCAAACGGGGGGGGAAGGCGGGGGGCTGCCCGAGTTTGCCCTCCGCTCTGAAGGCTCGTGAAGTTTCCGCCTCGTGGGGACAGCGAGGTTCCTCCTAAACGAGACCTTCCTAGGAAAAGTCACTTCGAGGGACTACAATGCCCATCACCCTTGTCGCCCCCAAAGGCGTCTTCACCCTCATCGTCACCCTCCTCTTCCCGTCCGCCAGATTGGGGGCGGGGGGCGAGTGATGGGGGTTCCTAGGTTGGAGACAGACAGGCGGGGGAGGGGGAAAACTCTCTGGATACCTTGCCCTACTACAGCGTTGGACTACAAATCCCATAACTCGCCCCCCCCCCCGCCCCCGCTCCTAATGCTGTTGGGGAGGATGGGAGTTCTCGTGGTCCGGGGTTGCCGAGAGTTGTGGGAGGAGCGGAGACCGGCCGCTTCCGTTCGGGGGGAGAGTCCCTTTCTGGACTACAACTCCCAGGGTTCCCCGGGCGGATGGGCTGCCGCGAGGCGTTCTGGGCGTTGTAGTCCAGGCGCGAGAAAGGCAGGCAGGCAGGCGGCAGAGGCCCGGACCTCGGACCCGGAGGCGAAGGTTGCACGGGGATCGTCGGCGCCGGCGGGGACCCCCCCCCCAATCCCACCCCCCAATCCCAGACCCCAGACCCCAGACCCCTTGATGGCGGCCGCCGAAGCCCCCCGCCCGCAGGAGGAGGAAGAGGGGAGGGGGGGGGCCAGGACCCCGAGCTGGAGGAGCTGCTCCAGAGTAAGCGTTCACACGACGCCTGGGTGGGGGTGGGGGTGGGGGTGGGGGTGGGGTGGGGGTCGAGGGGCTGCCCCTGCCTTCCCCTCCCCCCCCCTCGGGCTGGCTTTAGAAGGTGGGGGGGCGCGGACACTCCTCTTCTTCTCTCCCCTTTGAACTGGGGTGGGAAGGGCTCGGTTGCCCCTTTAGCAGGGCTGTTTGGGGCGCCGGGGGGGGAAGCTTTCATCAAGCCGTGGTGCCCCCCCCCAAAAAAACTGCCTCTCCTCCCCACCCTGGAAATGCGCAGCTGGCAGGACAGCCGGACAGCCACGACCCTTTCCGATCCTCCTGGGTCTCCCCCCCAATCCCAGTCCCTTCCTCGCTGGGCAGCTGGGCTTGGTTGGCAGGAGAGGACCCCCACCTTCCCTGGCCAGGGACCTCGGGTGGAGCTGGGGGGAGACCGCCCAAAGACACACTCACCCCCACACACACACACACCTGCACACACCTGCACACACCAGCGATGGGAGTTGGCCTGCTGATCCCAGGGGAGATTTGAACCCGGGAGGTCCTGGCCAGACACAGGCAGGGGCAGCTGGGGTCAGGTGGCAACTGGCCCCAAGTTTAGACTGGGGTGGGAGAAGCCTCACCCTCAAGCCCTTGGTTGGTAGGGCGATATCCCCCCCCAACAACACACACACACACACACACACACACACACACACACACACACACACAGAGGCTCCGAGCCCCCCCCCTTGCAGAGCACCCTCTTCTTCCTCCCCCAAACAGGTGCCCTGGATGACTTCGACAAGGCCAAGGCGGCCTCTCCGACTGCCCCCACCGCCCCCGAGAGCAGCTGTGCGGAGAAGTCCCCCGGGGATGCAGCCAAAGTAAGAGCAGATCCAGGGGAGCGCCCTCCTTGCGGAGCAGGCTGGCATGGGGAACAGGGGGGGGGCACATCAGCACCCAGGCGGGCAGGAGAGCTACCTCCGACCCACGGGTGGGCGGGCAGACGGTGGCCTGTCTGTAGCCCGGTCCCACGGACGGAGGAAGGGGCGACACCATCATTGGCAAGAGGGTGGGGTCAATTAATGGTGGGCGGTGGGCAGCAGGGTGGTGGGGCGGATCCTTCTCCCCTGTTCCCCTCTGGCCAAGAAAGAGGGCTCCTCACGTGGCGCTCTCCCCCCCCGGTTCCTCCGGGCAGGATGCCCTCTTTGCGTCCCAGGAGAAGTTCTTCCAGGACCTTTTCGACAGCGAGCTGGCCTCGCAGGCCACGGCCGAGTTTGAGAAGGCCATGCAGGAGCTGGCGGAAGAGGAGCCCCACTTGGTGGAACAGTTCCAGAAGCTCTCCGAGGCGGCCGGCCGAGTGGGTGAGCAGGAGGCCGCAGGGTTGGCCCCCCCGGGGGGTCGGTCGGAAGAGGCCTCTCGCCAGGTCGCCTTTGTGGCCACAGACAGCAAAAAGAGAGAGAGAGCATCGCCTGGGCGCCCCTTTTCCATGGCCAAGCCACGCTCCCCTCTGGTGGCAGCCACGCCTCCTCGCCTGCGGAGGGGAGGGGAGGGGAGGCACCTGGTGTTCGGCCATGCTGCAAGTTTGCAGGGGGCGCCTGGCATTTGCAGGGCGATCCCGGTACCTTTTCCCCTCAGAGCATTTAGGCTGCCCTTAGAGGGCGGGGGACTTGGAGCCTTGCCTCTCCCCGGGCCGGATTCCCCGGGGGGGCTTTGGAAGCACCAGTGAAAGCCCCCACCCCCACCCCGCCGCTGCAGGGGTCTCCAAGCAGATGTCCTTTGCTGTTTGCAGGGAGTGACCCTTCGTCCCAGCAAGAGTTCACCTCCTGCCTGAAAGAGACCCTCAGCGGTTTGGCCAAAAATGCCAACGACCTGCAGGTAAACAAGTATCTGTGTGGATGGATGGATGGATGGATGGATGGATGGATGGATGGATGGATGGATGGGTATACACACCTATGAGAAGGTGGCCAATGCTAGGGAGGGGGAGAGGGGCAAGGGGGGGAGCCCAGCTGGACCCTCCTCCACAGGAGGAACTGGGGCTGGAAGGGAGACCGTGGGGAGGGGGGAGAGACGAGGAGGGCCTTCTCTTTTCTTCCTTGCAGCCGGCATCCAGGGAGCTCTGAGGGTCCAGGGGCTACTCTCGCACCCCCCCCCAAAAAGCCTCACTGCTTTTCTGAGATGGCATGGCTCCCCCCCAAGGCAACCCAGGCTGCCACTTCTGCACAGTTCCTTCCGGAGGCTGAGTTTTATCTTCCACATGGGAAGGTGGGGAAAGACCCTCGGAGACACAGCAGAGGCTCTCTGTGTGTGTGTGTGTGTGTGTGTGCGCGTGCGTGCGTGCGTGCGTGCATGGAATGGGCTGCTTGTTGCTGCCCGGCCCAGCCTGACGGTGGGGCGCCGGCGTTTCTCTCCCCCCCCCCTCCCCCCCGCCGCCGCCACCTTGCAGAGCTCAGGGGTGTGCGAGGAAGAGCTGGCCAAGACGATGGAAGGCCTGGGCCTGGAGGAGGGCGAGGGGGAAGGGACCCTGCTGCCCCTCATGCAGAGCATCATGCAGAACCTGCTCTCCAAGGACGTCCTCTACCCCTCCCTCAAGGAGATCACCGAGAAAGTAAGAAGGGGGGTTACCTCCGCCATCACCACCAGCCCGGCCGCGGGCAGTGGCCGGCTTTTTCCGCAGGCCAAGATGGAAGGGAAGGGTGGGGAAAACGGTGAGCCCGGGAGGGCGGGGGGGGGGTAGAGGGCTTTCTAGCCTTGCGAGGGAGGGGCCTTCACCATGGTGGGGGGGGGTTCCTTCCTCCTCTTCCTCTTCCTCCTCCTCCCAGTACCCCGAGTGGCTGCAGAGGCACCGGGAGGCCCTGCCCAAGGAGCAGTACGAGAAGTACCAAGAGCAGCACAGCATCATGGGACAGATCTGCCAGCAGTTTGAGGCCGAGCAGCCCACCGACGGCGAAGGGGAGCACAAGACCCGCTTTGAAGCCATCCTGGACCTCATGCAGCAGGTCAGCGAGGCGGGGGGGGGACACACAGAGGCTGGCAGGGATGGGGGCCTTTTGGGTGAGGAACCCCCGACTCCCAGCATCCCCCTGCCAGTGCAGCAGGAAAGTGGGAGGGGGGGGCAGAGGCACAGGGGTTAAATGCCTGTCCTGCAGGTAAAACTGTCCTCACAACCTGGGGTTCAACCCCAGGTAGCCGGCTCATGGTTGACTCAGCCTTCCATCCTTCTGAGGTCGGTAAAATGAGTACCCAGCTTGCTGGGGTGGAGGGGGGTGGGGCAACGTGTAGCCTGCATAATTAAAAACTGTAAACCGCCCAGAAACTCCTTGAAGTGGTATGGGGCGGTATATAAGCAGAACACTTTGCTTTTGGGGAGGGGGAGACGGGTCTCTCCTAACATTGCTCTTCTCGGTCTGACTGCCTCGTAGCTCCAGGATCTGGGCCACCCTCCCAAGGAACTGGCGGGAGAATCGGTGAGTGTTCCTGGGAGCCCCCCATGCCACCCCTGGCCCAGCTTCTGCCTGCCCATCCCAGCCTGCATGTCCACTCATCCTCCTGGGACACGGGCAAGGGTGGAGGGCAGCGATCTGGCCCTTTCCCTTCCCTTTGCCAACCTGTGGGTTACCTTCGTGACCATCTGGTGGCCCTTGGCTAGGTCTAGCCAGAACGGAGCGGAGGGCCAAAGCGGCCTCCTTAGGGCTTGTGACCCACGTGGTGGGGATCAGAGAGGATCCAGGTAGGGGAAGTCCTTTTCCCAAGGCAGTGTGGGGGGTGGCTTCTGGTGCCTAACTAACCGGTTGGGACCGAGGCTTTTTGCCAGAGTGGGTCCCCAGGGGACAGAATTTGAGAAGAAACCAAGGGCAGGAGCCTTCTTTCCTTCCACAGCTGGTTAACACCAACCCTCCTTCGTTCCTTGCCTCCTGCAGCCGCCCGGCCTGAACTTCGACCTGGAGGGACTGAACCTGCCCGAGGCGGCCAGTGCAGGAGGAGATCAGTGCCGGATCATGTGATTCCCTACCCCCCCACACCCAACCCTCCTGCCTGCAAGAAGGGTGGTGGTGGTGGTGGTGGTGGTGGTGGTGCCCCGGGTGGGACATGGTGGGGGCGGCACGGTCTTTTTTCTCTCTCTCTCTCTCTTGCTTTCCAAGATCACCAGGTGCCTGAAGGGGCTGATCAGACTCTACCGGAAGGGATTGTGGGGCATTGTAAATATCGGGGGTGGGGGGGGGAGAGAGAGACAGGACTGAGTCCATGGGAGTCTTGGGGGGCAGAGTGTCATATTACTGCTCTTTCTTTGTCTTCTCTGAGCACCTCTTGGAGTGCGGGGGGAGGAAGCAGGGGATTGGGGTCCTCCCACCCACCCTGGAGAGCCAGGACTGGCCTGCCATGGGGAGAGGTTGATGGGGCCCAGCCTGCTGTGGAGGGAGGGGTTGGAGAGAGGGAAAGAGAGGCCTGCAAAGGAGTCCCGGCCTCGAGCTTTGCTTGTAGTCGACCGGTTGGGCAAAACTCCGCCACCTGTCTTAGCTCCGTGGAAACGTGCATTCCCTTTGGGGAGCCGTCCCCTGGCCCAGTTTGGAACCCAGAGCCCTGGAAGCCCCGCAGGCTCAGCTTCCTGCCTGCTTCCTCTTTTGCATGGTGGCCTGCCTTGAAAAGCCAGCCTCCCAGCAGGAGGGCAAAGGCCGAAGGGTGAGGGTGGGGGTGGGGGGCACAAAGATGACAGACTCCTCGTCGTCTGGGGCCAGGGCTCCGGGTGGGAAGAAACCCGAGAGCAGCAAGATGGGTTGCTGTCTTCCCCAGGCTGATTTCTCACGTCCCGAGAGTGTGCAAAAGCAAACTGTAAAATAAAAATGAGAATAAAAGGAGATGCCGATCCTTGGGATGTTTGTTTTCTGTCCTTTCTTTGGCTGGAATTGTTGGGGGGGGCAGTGTCAGAGAGGGGGGGGATCTCCTTGTGAACTTTTTGGCCCTGCAACATCTGTCTCCATAGATTGGAAGGTTTGAGATGAGTTGGGGGGATTAAGTCTATATAAATAGACTAGGATTTGGGGTGGGGTGGGGGTAAGGCTGCTATGGCTGTGTCCCCCCTTTCCAGCGTCAGAGGCAGGATGCATCTGTGTCGCCCCTTGGGCTTATTATGGGTTGACCAGTGGGAAACTCTGCACCCAAGGCCTCTCTCTCAGTCCAGCTTCAGCCCCAAGAAGGAATAAAAGCAAAGCAAAGCAAAGTGTCTAGATAAAGTTTTTATTATTCTCTGGGCGGTTTTTATTATTTTAATTACAGAATGCAGGCTTATTATTATTATTAAGTTTTATTTTTATTATTTATTTTTATTATTTTTTTGGCGGAGGAGGGGGTTACTAGGAGGTTGTGAGAAGCCGGCTTTTTAGAAGGGGGTTGGGGTGGGGGGTTGGGGAAATATCCTGGAGGACTGGGAGGCGAGGTGCCGCTCTGCCCGGGCGTCTCGGTGGTGTTCCGACGGATCCGCCTCCGCCAGGGACTTCCGGAAGCGTCTCTATGGTGTTTGTCTCTGTCTCCCTCTTTCCCTCTCTCTCTCGGGAGGGGCGCCGGAAGTGTCGCAAAAGAGCGGAGCGGGGGAGGGGTTAGCCGTCGAGCGTGGCTGTTGGGAGGGGGGGAGGGAACGGCGGCCGGAGGAGGAGGAGGAGGAGGAGGAGGAGGCGGCGGTTGGGCGACAAAATGGCGTCGGTGGCGCCGGGCCGGCCTGGGAGCCTCGCCAGCCGGAGAAGCCGGAGCGGCAGCGGGGGCGGCGGAGGGGACCGGGCGGCGGCCTCCAGAGGTGAAGGGGCGGAGGAAGAGGAACGAGGGGGGGAAATCGGGAGGCCCCGGCGCCCCCCAACACCGGGAGGAGGAGGAGGAGGGAGGAGGAAGGCCTTGCCCAGGCCTGGTTCCCCCCACCCCCCATTTCTTCCCCCAGGGCTCGTAGGGTGGGGTGGGGGGGTCTTCTTGGAGGGGAACCTCTCCTGCCGGGAGGCCTCTGCTGGGACTCCGCTCGGGCGGTGGGGGACGAGGGGTGGGGATGATGGGACTTGTAGTCCGAGAGATCTTGGAGAGAGCCGCGGCGGGCGGGCGGGCGGGGGGGGGAAGAGAGGCTGTTGGAATCGGGCCAGATAGAGGTGGTGTGGGGGGGGGAGAGAGAGAGAGCACGGAGGGGAAACGCCGGGGAGGGGAGGGGAGGGGGGGCCTCTGGGGTGCCATATCCCATCCTCCTTCGGAGATCAGAGGGGGCCGATGGGAAGTGGAGTCCGGCCCTTTTTAGAAGGCCTACGGCGGGGGTGGGGGGAGGCTGGGAGAGGAGCCTTCTCCTCCTCCTCCTCCTCCTCCTCCTCCTCCTCCTCCTCCTCCTCCTCCTCCTCGCTGGGGTCTGTGGGTTGGGGGGGGCGGGCACTAGGAGGGGGAAGGCTAGACCCCATCGTCGCCCCCCCTCCTTCCACCAGCTCTTCCCTTGCGATGCAACGTCCCTGGAGGAGAGCCCAGAGCCTCCTGGTGGCTTCCCTCCACCCCCCCCCCACACCCACACCCACACCCACAAAAGCCCTGGCCTGGATGCCCGATGGACCTCCCTGGAAGATGGGGCCCTGTAGACAAAAGCCCCCCCCCACACCCACACACACACCCTCCAGTCTCTGAGTGTGAGTGTCTGTGCGTGCGGGTGACATAAGCGCAAACATGCACGGAAATCGCTGCTGCAGAGACAGGTCACATTTTGAGCTTTCACCTCTGGAGACATTCAGAGTTCGCCTTTCTGTTTACTCTTTGCCCCTCTGTTGCTGGATTAGGACTCTAGTGAGCACACCGGCGTATGTCACGTTAATTTCTGCATGATTTAATTTTAACTTAAAAGTAGTTACTGTCCCATTTAATTTTCAAAGACAAGCTGTTTACACACAAAAGATGTCTTGTAAAACAGAAAAGCATGTTGTTGTTGTTATTATTATTATTATTATTATGTGGCCACAG
Organism: Phrynocephalus forsythii; assembly: GCA_029282475.1. Taxonomy (NCBI): domain Eukaryota; kingdom Metazoa; phylum Chordata; class Lepidosauria; order Squamata; family Agamidae; genus Phrynocephalus; species Phrynocephalus forsythii. The sequence goes on from JAPFRF010000019.1 coordinate 2,929,080, forward strand.
TCCTGAGTGAAACACATCCAGTAGTACAGAACTATGTGCAGTATTCACAATCTACTTGGCAGCAATATTGACTTTTTTGGCGTACGATTGCATCCTAAGTAGCTAAAAGGTAAAATCCATACGGAGGCAGGAGGAATGCCTTTGTCAGGCCAACAGAAAAGGCATCCGGAAATAAACGGCTGCAGTCAGGGTTGAGCACTTTGCCTCATGGCTTACGCAGCCAGCCCTGTTCACTTTGAAAGCTGAGTGGGCAGGGAAGCTGTGGGTTGTCCCTCCCGACCTATCAGTAAGTCATAGTGGTGGCTCCAGAGGGCCATGAGAGATCTGCCTGTATTCCAGCTGCCCCCTTGCCACTCTCTGCCCCTGTCCTGCCCTGTCTTGGGGTCCATCAGGAGGAGGAGGGTGCCCCACTCGCCTCTGGTGCGGTGCTGGAGAACTGCCAACCCCTGCCAGATGCCACGAGGTGCCCGTCTGGTTTGGATAAAACTGTTTGGTGCTGATCTCAGCTGGCAGGTGCTCGCAGAAGTGTCAAGGGCTTGCTCTCATGGGTTACAAAGACAGTGGTATCTCAGCTTACGAATTTAATCCATTCCAAATGCATGCTCTTAAGTTGAACTACTCTTAAGTTGGGGTACCTATCTAAAAAAAATTGAAAAAATAAGTTTAAAAATGGGGGATTGTAAATTGGGCAGACCATATCTAAAATTTGTAAGGTGGCTGTTAAAATGCCAACAGTTTTCCGCTCTTAAGTCAAATTGCTCTTAAGCCAAGCTGCTCTTTAAGTTGGGGTACCACTGTATTCAAAGTGTATTGACCAGCAGAAGAAAGACACAAGGTTGAAGTGTGTGAGTGAGAGAGAGAGAGAAAATGTGTATCTTGCTGAAAGTTTCTTGAAGAGAGTGCAAAAATAAAAACCAGATAAGCCTAGGCATGGCTAGAAGGTGTTCCTGTAGGCGGGTGGGGGGGTGTAGCAGCCCTTCCCCACCTGGAGGAGGGGCAGAGGCGCTCCTTCCTGCTGGTCCGACAGGCAGGCAGACTTCTGTGGGGAAGGCCAATCTGTTTCCCTCGGGGTGGAGCAGAAGAAGGGGCTGCGGGGCTGGGCATCGGCCACCGTCATCTGGGCCTAACTTCTGTCTTTTCTTTTCTTGCCCAGTTTGACAGCAGCCGTGCAGCACCAGTTCACAATATTCCTGGATTTACTTTTGCTAGAAGATCGGGGCAAGGAAGGTGAGCGTGCGCCTCAGGCGGTAGAAAACATTTCAGCACAAAACCGAAGGAAACGGATCGGGGCAGAGGCTCCCACTTGGAGAGTGCTTGGAGCGAGGGCTCGCCTTCTCCAGGTTGAAGGGGCCCCATCCCACCTTTTGTCGAAGGCCCGGGCTGGGGGTGCCTTCCCATCTCCTCCGAATCCCAGGCCCAGCATGTTCTGTCAGGCTGGATCCGAAATACTTCCTAGGCTGCCTTCTCTGGGTTTAACAGGAATTGGTTTTGCTTCTTCCCTCGAATGGTCGCAGAGACGTTCCAGAAGGCAAGAAAAGGTGAAAGTTTTGCTAGGAGTGCCTTTTGAAGCAAAATGCATTTATCACGGGGGGGGGGACCTTGGTGGTCTAGAGGGCAGTACGAAAACCGCAGCGTCTACTGCCTTTGCATCCAGAGAGGGTTGCACGAAAAGGGTGCCGGTGGGTGCCAAAGGCCAGTCCTCTCGGGAACCGTTTTGTCTGCAGGGAGCCATCGAAGGAAGGTGCCGGCCTGCCCTCGATGTGTGCCTTTCCTGAGCCTCTGGTTCACGTTTGCTGGGGGAGGGGGACTTCTGTTACTGTGGGGGTGGGGGTGGGGGTGGGCTCCCAGGAGAGAGAGGAGGGCCTTGCCCCCTTGAGGCTGGCACTGAGCAGGCCATGGCACGGAACGTGGGCCAAGAGCTGTCCTCTGGATTTGAGCCCTGCCTCGGCCTCCCCTGCTGCCCTCTCCCCGCTTCCTTTCGGGTGGTGCTGGGGCCTTGGGTTCGGCCTCCCTTTCGCTCTGATAGGGTTGTTCCTTCTGCCTCCTTCGCAGGATTGGGAGCCCTTGGAGCTGCTGGTGACCTTGCGCAGCGTCTCTCCTCCTCCCTCCCTCCCTCCCTCCCCCCTGCTCCTTATCTGCTTATGAGCAGCTCTGGGAGCCAGCCAGGCTGAGCTGCTGTTGCAGCCGCGGCGGCCACCTCTCTCTGCCTCCACAGAGGCCTCTCCAGACACTTCCAGGGCCTTCTTCGTTTCCTGGGTGTCCTTCCTTCCTTCCCTCCCTTGCCTCTGCTGGCCTTCCACACCATGGGGTGGCCCAGGTGCCCAGCTAACTGCTTAGGAGCAGCCTGTCTCCTAGAAGACCCCCCCACACACACACACACACACACCACCCCCTCAGAGCAAGCCCAAGGTGTCTGGGCTTTTCCTTTCCTGCTTTTCCTTGTCACGCAGCCCCCCCTCCCGCAGCTTCCCTTGGTTCATCCCTGCAAGGCTCAGCGGGTGGGATGTCTCTGGGGGGAAGGAATCGGCACCTGGACTCCCAGCCGCCCCATCCTGCATTCCCCACGTGTGGCTATGTGTGTGCGTGTGTCTTTTGCAAAGGAGCCCCGTTTGGGGAGGTGGGGGTGGGGGGCACAGGGGGCAAGGCTTCTGTGCTTCGGCCCTGATCCACACTCAGGAGGCAGGCCGGCTGGATGTGAGGAGGGGGCTTGGTGGCGAGGCTGGGCTTTGGCTCCCTGGGCGTTGGGGATCCCAAAGCCCCTGCCTGCCTCCCCTGAGCCCTCTTTTCCGCCACAGGCCTCCAGCCGCCCGGAGGTGGCCCTGAATCGCAGCAGAGGGGGCAGAAGGACTGGCAATCCCAGGCCGAAACCCCTCCCTCCTCAGCTGCAGCAGCGTTTCTGGCCAGAGGCTGTTCTGCTGACTCAGGCCCTGCCGTCACTTGCCTCGCAAGCTGGGCACGCTTCCCATTGGGGCTTTGGACACATGACCTCAGAAGGTGGCCCTGCTTGTCACCCGGCCGTTTCCCTGCCCTGCTGTAACAGAGGGGAGGGCTGGTCTGTCAGCAGAGGAGGGGAGAGGGAGGGGGGAGGGAGCCAGCAGCCAGAGGGGCCCCCAGCAGTCTGTCCTTTCTTTCTCACAGCTTGCTTCTGTCCTGCCTGCCTGTTGGCCTGTTGGCTGCTTGGGTAGCTGAAAGCCGCCGCCCCCCCTCCCCGGTTCCTCCTGGCCCCTTCCCTCCCTCCGCCTGCCATGGGAATTGGCCCCACCAGGGAGGTCAGCCATAGAGCAGCAGCGGCGGCGGCAGGCTGAGCCCTCCAAGGGGGTGGGGGCTCAGGCCACACTCCTTTGGGGACGAAGCACATGCCCAGAGCCACTGGTGGTGCCATGGGGGGAGGAGGTGGGGGGGGAGGAGGAGAAGGAGCCCCCATCTCTCTGGAAGCCTCGGTTGCCCCTCACCTCTTTGTGTCTTCCTTCCTCCTTTCTCCTTCCAAAAACCTCTCAGGGCAAATTCTTCAGACGGAAGCAGGATGTCCGACACAGGGAGCAGCACCGATGGGAAAACAGACCTGCCCAACGGTAAGAGGAGCTTTTTAAACAGAGGCGGCACCAGGGCAACTCCCGCGGTTCCCTTACTGCTGGTGGTGGTCATGGAGCGCGGAGTCCACTGGCATCGGGAAGGCCTGACTAGAGGAGTGTGGCAGGCAGCCCAGGCTTCCCTCCTTGTCCCTGGGCTCTGGGGACAAGCACCGGGGCTGGGGGGTGTCTCTCGCCCCCACCCCACCCCATCCCACCCACACGCTGCACGACAGTTCAGGGGAATGGCTGGGGGGGGTTATGTTGCTTACATGGGGCAAACCTGGGCCCCATGACCTCTCTCAGCCTGAGGACCTGCCGGTGTGTCCCCGGTGGCAGCGCTGTTTCTGAAGTCCCTGCCCTCTCCTAGATTTCCAGGTGGGCCTGGGAATCGAACCCAGTCCGGGAAACCCCAGAGAACCCTTCCTCCCCATTACGGTTCACCTGTGCTGGGGTGGAAGGATGGGGTGGATGTTGGCATGTGCCCCTTCTGCAATGGAGCCCTATCCCCAAATCACTCCAAGGGGGGGGAGACCGCCCTCTCCTCCAGGGTGGAATTCAAGGCAGCTTAGAACAGGATGAAAGCGGGGGGGGGAGGGAGAGGTGCAAATAAAGCCCTGCGGGAAGGAGGTGAGAAAGCGTAAGCAGAATCCGGATGGGATGAAAGCGCGAGGGCGAGAGGAGAGCCCTCCTCGAAGACCCTCGGGCGCTTGTCTGGGCAGGCGTGTGGGGAGGGAGGGGTGCTGCTCAGGGTCCGTGTGGGATCTCACAGGATGTCGGTCCTCCCCCCCCCCCCAGGGAGCTTCTCCAGCAGCCCAGAGGAGATGTCCGGGGCCACCGAGGGGCGCGAGACGTCCTCCGGGGTGGAGGTGGAGGTCTCCGACCTCAGCCTGAGCCTCACCGGGGACGAGGTGGGGCCCAACCCGAACTACAGCGAGAGCTCGGCCGAAGAGAAGGATTCGGACAGCATGGACGACACCGGCCACTACTCCATCAACGACCTCAACCGGACCTACGACCGCTCTCACTCGGAGGAGGAGGAGGAGGAGGAAGAGGAGGAGGAAGAAGCGGAGGAGGCAGAGGAACAGCCGCTGGAGCCCGAAGCCCAGCGCCCCTGCCGCCGGGCCCAGCGCAAGCGCCCCAACCGGGACCGGGACTCCTCGGACGATGAGCGGGCCCTGGAGGACTGGGTGGTCTCGGAGACGACCGCTCTGCCCCGGCCCCGCTGGCGTGCCGTCCCAGCCCTCCGGGAGCGGGCGCTGGGCTCCGGCGCCCGCTTTGTCCGCCAGGCCTGCGGCGCCCGGCTCTTTGTGCAGCGCTTCCGGCTGCAGCACGGCCTGGAGGGCCACACGGGCTGCGTCAACACCTTGCACTTTAACCAGCGGGGCACCTGGCTGGCCAGTGGCAGCGACGACCTCAAGGTGGTGGTCTGGGACTGGGGGCGGCGGCGGCCCGTGCTGCAGTTCGAGAGCGGCCACAAGAGCAACGTCTTCCAGGTGGGTGGGTTGGGGGCACCGGGCTGCCCAGGGGCCTCGGTGGTGGCTCCGAAAGCCCTCGAGTCCGGCCGCAAGGAGAGAGCCCCGGAAGTGCCCAGGCAGAGGGGGTGGCTCCTCGGTGCTTGTTACAATGACCCCCTCTGGTCTGGGTTGAAGATGTGGGTCCTGACTGGAGTAGGACCCGCCCCACCCCACCCCTGGAGTCTTGGGCCAAAGGCGACTCCTCCATCAGTCCTGCTGGTTCCCTGGGGTTGCTCCTGTTCACCCCAGCCATCGGGCTCTAATCGTCTGGTTCAGATTTTGCTCTTTCCCTCGTGTTCCTTTTAAAGCCAGTAAAGTGTTCTGCTTATATACAGTTCCGTCCCATACCACTTCAAGTAGTCTCTGGGTGGTTTACAGTTTAATTATGCAGGTCTACACATTGCTCTCCCCCCCCTCCCAGCAAGCTGGGTACTCATTTTGCCAACCTCGGAAGGATGGAAGGCTGAGTGAACCTTGAGCCGGCTACCTGGGAATAGAAGCCCCAGGTCGTGAGCACAGTTTTAGCTGCAGTACAGGCATTTAACCACTGGGCCTTTCGTGCTGCTTTTAATGGGTCACTCCTGATTTTAAAAGATGTTTATTTGTGTGTTTTTAATGGGGGGTGGGGCATCCTGACTTCTGTGCTGAGTTTTGAAATTCAGAGGGGAGGGGATTGGTCCTCTCCCAAGTTTTTCTGGAGGTGTTTCCAGAAACGTGTTTCCAGGCATCCCGTTTCCAGGCCTGAGCCAGCTTCTGTCACCTCCAGAGGTGGGAAACATTGGGGATGGTTTTTCCAACGGCAACATCTCAGGCATCCGTTTGTCCGTCCTGCCCTGGCATCTTCCACCCCAGGGTTCTCTTTCAGAGGAGGCCTCAGGGGCGAGAGGGGGGGAAAGGGGGAAGGGCACCAAGACAGTTGGCCAAGGGCAAAGCCACCTTGCAGCCGGACTCCTTTCCGCAAGACTTCCATGAGACTGGAGAAAGCTCAGTCTTGCCTGGGAAGGAAGACAGAGGAGCCTGTCTCAGGGAAGAAGTTGGCTCCCTGCCGCCCCTCCAAGGCCCCGGACTGCTCCTCTGCTTTTGGCCCTCACCTGTCCTCCTCCTCCTCCTCCTCCTCCTCTTCCCTGGCAGGCCAAGTTCCTCCCAAACAGCGGGGACTCCACCCTTGCCATGTGTGCCCGCGACGGGCAGGTCCGTGTGGCTGAGCTCTCTGCCACCCAGTGCTGCAAAACCACCAAGCGGGTGGCTCAGCACAAGGGGGCATCGCACAAGGTGAGTGGCCCACGGCGGTGGCCCCGGGGGGGGGACTTTTCTGCGGTGGGATGGCCCCCCCCAGAGGCCGGAGCCCTGGCCCACTCCTCCTCCTCCTCCTCCTCTTCTCTCCTTCCAGCTGGCCCTGGAGCCGGACTCACCCTGCACTTTCCTTTCGGCGGGCGAAGACGCCGTGGTCTTCACCATTGACTTGAGGCAGGACCGGCCAGCTTCGTAAGTGGGGAGGCTCCCTCGCCCTCCAGTCCGCCCTTCCTCTGGGGCTCCCCCTCGGAGTCCAATGGGGGGCATTTGCAAAGGAGAAAACCCGTGCATGGATAAGATGGGTTCCAGAGAGATGCCAGGAGATGGGCCCGGGGATCTCTTGTCACCTCACTCCCTTGCTGGAGAGAGTGCCTTGTCCGTTTAGAGGTCTTGAGACACGATGGCATCGGAGGGGCTGCCCTCTCTGCCTGGGGGAGGCCGCCACTTTTTCACCAAAATGGCTCCCTTGAAGGGGAAGCCCAAGGGCGGCGGAACGGCCCCCTGCCTGCCCTCTGCTTTGGGGCCTGAGGTCCCTCTGTACTCGGTGGTGAATTTAAGCCCCCCCCCCGGGTGGGTTCTTTTTCCAGGAAGCTGGTGGTGACGAAAGAGAAGGAGAAGAAGGTCGGCCTCTACACCATCTACGTCAACCCGGCCAACACCCACCAGTTTGCCGTGGGCGGGAGAGACGAATACGTCCGGTGAGTGAGCTGCCCCCCCCCGGCGGGTCTGGAGGGGCCTCAGGGGGCAGAAAGGGGGGGGAGTCTGTCCAGAGCCCCTCTGAGGGACCAATTCTGCCCCCCCCCTCAGCATCTACGACCAGCGGAAGATTGACGAGAAGGAGAACAACGGCGTCCTGAAGAAGTTCTGCCCCCACCACTTGGTAAGGACCCCTCACTCTCTCTGTCCCCCTCCCCAGCTTCGTTGCTTGTAGGCCCTGGAACAGTCCTGTGAAGGAAGCCCCCCCCCCCCAAAAAAAACCTTGCCTCTTTTCCGCCCACTCCTGATATTCTTCCTAGGTGAACAGTGAGTCCAAAGCCAACATCACTTGTCTGGTCTACAGCTACAACGGCTCAGGTAGGAACCCTGGCAGGATGGGCGTTGGGGGCAGGGTGGGGCGGGGGGGGGGGTGAGCAAGGTAGCAAGTCCAAATGCCACACCTTTTTAAAGGTTGTGAGGAAAACAGAGACACGTCGCCTGGCGTTCCAAGGAATGCTCCTCTTCCTTTCCTGCTGACAAACATTTTGCCACAACGAGCAAAACCTCTGTTGGCCTGCGATGCCCAGGCGCCTCTGACGGAGGAGAAGCGGGCCGTACCCTGAGCGGCCTTTGGGGGTCCTCTGCCTGCCCACTTCCGCCAGTGCCTCCTTGGCCCCTGTGGGCTCTTCCTGGGCAGAAACAGGCCCCAGCAGAAGCCACGGCCCGGCTTCTGTCCCCATAGCTGCGGGTGCCCTTCCTGGGGGTCCAGAAGAGGCGGCTTCGAATGCCTGCCCTTGCAGGTCCAGCTGGGGCCGAGGCGGTCGAACCCGGGCCCTGCCCTGCCCGTGGGACCCTCTCTCCTCCCTCTTGCCGGCCTGAGGGATTCCCCGGTGGGTTTCTTGCAGAACTGTTGGCCAGCTACAACGACGAGGACATCTATCTCTTCAACGCGTCTCACAGTGATGGGGCCGAGTACATCAAGCGCTATAAGGGGCACCGCAACAGTGCCACAGGTAGGGAGGGGGGGGCTGCCAGTCTTCCCTGGCCGCCAAGCACAGCGGCCGGCTCTCTCCCTTCTGCATCCCGGACCCCTTTGGCCCCCTGGGGCGGCCTCCGTCCTCACGGCTCCCTTGCCTTCCAGTGAAAGGGGTCAACTTCTACGGCCCCAAGAGTGAATTTGTGGTGAGCGGCAGCGACTGCGGCCACATCTTCCTGTGGGAGAAAGCGTCGTGCCAGGTGGTGCAGTTCATGGAAGGGGACAAAGGTGGCGTGGTGAGTGTGTCAGCGGCCCCAGAGCGCCTAGGAGGGCGGGAGTCCTTTCTCTCTCCCCCCTCCCTGGGGCAGTCCCCCTCCTTGGCCCCACCTGTGGAGGAGGTAAAAGAAGAGGAGCCTTGCGTGGCCTTCCTTCTTGCCCACTTTGGGTTGGGCAGGAGACAGGCTTTCTTCTTGGCCAGGCTTCTCAGTGGGCACCCCACCCTCTCCCCTTCCTGCTGCAGGTCAACTGCCTGGAACCGCACCCCCACCTCCCTGTCCTGGCCACCAGCGGTTTGGATCATGATGTGAAGCTGTGGGCCCCCACCGCCGAGACCCCCACCCAGCTGACTGGCTTAAAAGAGGTGAAGGGCAGAGCCTTGTTGCAGGGGAGGGAGGGAGGAGGGGAGACTCAGGATGTGTCCCTGGGGAAGAAGAGCCAGAGGTGTGTGTGTGTGTGTGTGTGTGTGTGTGTACGTGTATATAGATATAGATATAGATACTCGAGTATAAGTCGACCCGAGTATAAGTCGAGGCCCCTAATTTAACCCCCCAAAACTGGGAAAACATATTGACTGGAGTACAAGTCTCGGGTGGGAAATGCAGCAGGGCCTGGCAGCTCCTCCTTTGTGAGCTGGGGGAGTGGTGTGTGATGTTTAAAATGATTTTTAGCCACTGACCCAAGCACTTGCATCAGTGGCTAAAAGTCATTTTAAACATCGTGCGCCGCTCCCCTGTGATGCAGAGGGGGGCGGGTTATGAGAAGCGGCACGCAATGTTTAAAATGACTTTTAGCCACCGACCCAAGCACTTGCCTTAGTGGCTAAAAGTATTGACCTGAATATAAGTCGAGGGGCCCCTTTTTTCAGCCCAAAATTGGGGCTGAAAAACTAGGCTTATATTTGAGTATATACAGTATAGACCACGAGCGAGGGCTCCCGGGTGGGCCTGTGCCTGACACCCCTCCCTCCCTCCTGCTGCTGCCGCCTCCCCACCAGGTGATCAAGAAGAACAAGCGCGAGCGGGACGAGGACAGCCTCCACCACACGGACATGTACGAGAGCCACCTGCTCTGGTTCCTGATGCACCACTTCCGGCAGAGGCGCCACCACCGGGTAAGGGGGCTTTGGGCGTCCCTGGGCCGACCGGGAATAGGGTGTGTGGGAGGAGGAGCGAGGGGGCCCGGGAGGAGGAGGAGGAGGAGGAGGAGGCTGGGTCGTGCCGCCACCCTTAGCAACTAGGGATTCCGCCCCACCCCACCCCCGCTGCCCCAGTGGGCCAAAGAGGACCCCCCGCCCCTTCCACCCCCGCATGGAGGTCAATGGAGAGATGTTGGAACACACACACACACACACACCCTCCCGCGGTGGTCCATGGTGTTGAGGCCTGCTTTCTTTCCTCAGCGCTGGAGGGATCCCGGGACCGGGGCCACAGACAGCGACTCGGAGGAGTCCTCCAGCTCTTCTGACACCTCCCACGAGGACGAGGACGGCCCAGACCGGGTCCAGTGCATGCCGTCGTGAGCGGCTGTCTGCAGACATGGGGGGGGCTCCAAAGGGTGTGGGCGGCAAACCTTCCCCCCCACCCCGAACCCTCAGCCCCGGCCCTCCTTGGCCCTCCATTGGCTGGGCAGGAGGGGTGGGGAGAGGGCGGTGGGCACAACATTAAAACCAGCAGAGGAAGGGCTGTGGAGGAAATCTCCCCCATTTACCACCTGCCAGCCCCCAAAAAAACCCCACCCCCTCTCTGTCCACCCACCCACCCCACCCCCAATTGGCAGGCAGGCAGGCAGGAGCCCTTGGGCCAGGGTTGGGTGGTGTGTTCAGAGGCTGATGTGCTGCCCCCCCCCGCCATGTTTCTTCTGAGTCGGGGTTTTCCTCCACCTTCCACCTATTAATATTTTACTTAAGATGCTGGTGTGAGCCTACCCCATCCCACCTGTCAGGGGCCCACTTGGAGGGGGGGTCCTTTCTGCCTTCTCGCCTCCCCCCATGGAGCACGGAGCATGCGCTGTCAGGAGGAGCAAACATGGACTCTTGCTTTATTTTGGGTTATATTTGGAGGGTTTTTTTGTTTGTTTGTTTTTGCAAAGAGTGGAAGTTTTCCCCCTCCGGTTTGTTTGTTCCTCCTCCCCCATTTGTTTGTTTGTTTGTTTGTTTGTGTTTTCTCTTCAGCAGCAGTTCTAGGCACCCCTCCCACCCCATCTGCCGTTCCAAGCCCCCTTTTGCTGTTTGGGGGTGGGGGTGGGGGGGCTTTTGCTGGGGTTGTTGGCGCATCCACGTTGGTTGAAAGGCAAGGAAGGGGTTTCAGAGCCGGTGGCCCCTTCTGCCTTCTCCCCTCTCTTTCTCTCTCTCTCTCTCACACACAGGAGGGAGGCGCTGCGGATGGGTGTGTGTGAGAGGGAGTCCCCGTCTTCACTTAGCAGGTGGTTCTCTCCCCACTCCTTCTTCAGGACGAGCTCTTTTCTTCCTGAAAACAACTCCCCCTCCTTTGATTGCTGTTTAGAGGCCTAATTTTATATGTATTAAACCAGACGAGAACCAAATTGAACTTGGATGTTATCAAGTTGAAATTATTGTAAAAGTTTAAATATATATATATATTATATAAATGCAATAAAAGAATTGAGAGACGGAGTGCCGTAGGGTGGTCTGTGACAGGGAGCAAGCGACGGTCCGGACGGTGGAGGGCCCCGCTTTGGACTTTTCCCCTGCTTCGCCCTTCCTTTCTATCACCATCCATGACTGCTTGGTTGTGTGTGTATGTGTGCGTGTGCTCGGGCTGCTTGGGGTCCAGGAGAGCTGCCCCACCGTAAGTCTTGCCAGCAAAAGGGGGCACAGGGGCAGGGCTGGGCGGGGGGGGGGAGTGTCTTCCCAAAGCCTTGCTTCTCCTTGCATGGGGGGGGGAAGCAGGCTGTACTCCCTTCCTCCTCTTACAGCTGGTCATTTCTGACAAAAGGGCGAGCCACCCCCCTCCCCTGTCTCTCGCTTAATCGCCAGTCCCGTCCCCCCCCACACACACACACATGCCACCCCTTTTTCCGGCTCCCCTTGGACCCACGCACCCACCCCCGCCTGCTGCCTTGTTTGCTGTGCCTAACCCTCCGCCCTTCTCTTTGTGCGTGTGCTCGCCTTGGACCCCCTCGCCGCCGCCGCCGCCGCCACAGCTTCATCTGCTGCGGCCTCTGCAGGACGGACGCTGGCTTTCTGGAGGAAGGACCCCCCTCTGGCTGAGGTGAGAGGCAGCTTGGCGTGAGGCGATGCCTGGTGGGGTAGACAAGGCCACGGGCACCCTCTCAACCCATCATGGCAAGATTGGCTGGTTTTGCTGAAGGGCCACCACCCGGGCGCCTCCACGTAGGCAGGATTGAGCCCACGGAAGGGGCCCTGTGTAGGGTGAGGTTCTCCTGTGTATGGATTGGGTCTCACCGTGGGTGTGGGGGCATCTGTGCCTGGCAGAGAGGGCTTGGGGGGGCGATGAGGGTGGCTTTGTGGGGGGGGGCTGTCCCCTTCCGGCTGGAGCCCTGCGGCCTTCCTCAGAGCAGTCTCTCTGTGGTCTTTTTTGTGCTTTCCCGTCCCCTTGTTTGTTCGTAAGGAGGGGGTGGAGGCGTTTGTTCTGCCAGCGTCTTCATGGGGAATTAGGCAGAGGAGAGGGGTCTCAATTCAAGCATTGGAGCAGGAGGGTTGTTCGGGGGGGGGGGGGGTTCCTGCCTCTTGCAATACCTTGGGGAGTTGGGGTGGAAGCCGTTGGGTCGGATGTCCCCACCACCACCCACTCTGCCCCTGCCCGCCTGCCTCCTTCCTCACCACCACCACCACCCCAAGGCACTGTGAAGAAAAACTACACACTCGCTCCTCTTGTACACAATACCTTCCACTTTTATTTCCATTATTAGCACAAGGACTTTCTGGATTTCATGTGAAAAGGGGGTCATCGGGGAAGGAGGAAAAAGCAAAGCAGGAACAAATTCTGGCTTTTGTTTTAACTTCTTTTTTTAAAACTCTAGAAAACAAGCACAAAATATTCGTCCAGCTATAGCAAGTCTGGATTAAAGGAATGCTTCTAAACACACACACACACACACACACACACGTACCAACACACGTGTGTAAAACACACACACACACACAGAGAGAGAAAGAGAGACACAGAGTGGGACCCTGCATGTAAGAACAGTGGGAGTCCCTCTGCTCTTACCTCCTCCCACGTTCTGGTCTGCAAGAGTGGGATCCCAGCCCTTCGTGGGGGGTGTTCTACTCGGGAGTAACAGGCAAGGGCTCTAGCTTACACCTGTCTGACAGTCCCATTGCGCTCAACCTTGAGAACGCCCACCTGGCTCTCTGGGGCCACGATCCTGCCCTGCTGGCTGCACCCTGTGCATCGAAGGCAGGGTGGCAGGGCCTCTCCTGGTCAGGGGTGCTCCTAAAAGCAGCCCCCTCGCTCACCTCGTTGTCCTGTCGGTAAATTCCAGTCGGTGGTTTGGTTTCTCCCAGGAGGGAGGAGGAAGGTTTGGGCACAGGCAAGCTGGCCGAGAGGTGTCCGCCTCGAAGCCATTTAAGGCAGGGGTTGTGGTGGCCCCAGGGTGGCTACGGCGGGAGAAGCCTGGGCCGGCTGCAGCAGGAGAGGGTGAGGGGACCCCCTCGGCCAGGCCAGACAGGCGTTGGGAGTTGGTGCCCTGGAAGGACCCCTTGCCTTCCCCTCGGCTGCTGGATGTGGATCCGGGGGCTCCCTTCCTTGGGCCTCCCCCCACAGCTGCTCAGCCAGGAGATGGCCACCCTCTCCCAGGAGAGACAGGTAAGTCTGCCTTTCTCTGGATTTGGAAGGGGCAGGCAGGCAGGCAGGTGTCACTTGTCCTTGGCTGAGATTTCACAAGGCGTGCCCTCCCTCCCCTTCTGTGCCTTCCTTACGTTGAGCCTCGGGAGGAGAGGGGGGTAGACCTTTGTGGTGGCCCAAGGGGGCTCAAGATCCCCCCCCGCCCCCTGCTCCTCCCTGCAATGGCTCCACGGCTGTGCCCCAGAGGCGGCGGCCTCTCTCTCTGTCAAATTGGTCTTCAATCAAAAAGCCCCTCGTATTAGAAACAAAGACTGCGTTAGGTTACCTTTCCCATTTGCCTTTTTTTCCTTCTGCTTTTGTTTGGTTTTTGGTCCATTTGACAAAAGAAAGTAACAATAAGTTAACACTAAACATTCAATATTCTATTTAATATACATATATGTATAATATATATGTACACACAGTTAGCACGGTCTGAGCGTCAGGGTTGAGGGACGCAGGTGGGGCGCGCAAGGGAAGCGGGTGGAGAAGGAGCTGAAAATGATGGGGGGGGGTTGTTGTGCCTCCCCACCCCTTGCCTCCTTGGGGCGCCTGGTGGGGTTAGTTGCATCGGCCCCAGCGGCTTGTCGTAAACACTGCAAGAGGAAAAGGCAGCTCGAAGGCCGGCTGGAAAACCTTCATGCCCTTCCTCTTCAAAAGGTGGGGCTTGGCCAGCTTCCATGCCTTCTTCGGAGGTCAGGGCTGGAAGGGAGCCGGCAGGTCCCGTGGCTAGACACCATAAACTACGGGGCCACCTGGCCATTGGGGGCATCCTTTGAAACGGAACTGGCCCCATTGGCTCTGGGCGGTGCCCGGCTGGTTCCAGAAGGGGCAGCCCATCCAACACGGGGCGGCCCAAGCCCTGCCTGCCTGCCTCCCTGACACACTGATGCTGAAGGTAAAGAACCTCACGGGCGGGCAGGCAGGCAGGGGGCAGGCAGGGGGGAGGCAGCTGGCAGCTCTAGTTTGGTGCCCAAATGGTGGGACCGCTTTGGGTTCGAAACCATGGTTTTCTTGTGAAGGACCGAGAGTTCCAGGCACGGAAGGCCTTGAGTTTTTTTGCCACGTTCCAGTCTTTTTATCCACATTCCCAAGATAGAGAAATCTGCATGTATTGGAGAAGCTGCTTCTCCATCTCGGACCCCATTGTTTCCAGCTGGCTCTTTGGACTCTCCCGACCCGTGCCCTGGGGCGCTGCCAACCCACCACGTTGACAACCCCCAAAAAAGAGGTCCCTTCCAAAAGCTGCCCAGGAGCTGCCTTGCTCCAGCGAAGACGGTCCACCGCAAGGCAAGTGTGCTTTTCAGGTTTGCAGCGCGTGGGACCGGGGGGCAAAGGGAAGCAGGAGGGGAAAGGAGGCGTTGGGAGGGGGCAGCAGAAAAGGCCTGGGCAAAGATGCCTCCCCAGGAAGGAGCCCACCGGGCCCTTGCCAAGTCACAGGGGGAAACCACGCCACGCCACGCCACGCCACAACCAGAGCAGGGAGGCCAGGGCCCCCGTTTGTGGAGGGTGGGGGCAGGGAGGACTCCAATGCACAGCACAGGCTTTTAGCGTTCTTAAGTTTAAAAAAAGGAAAGAAAAAGTATATATATATTAAACAAAAATTCTTTTGCAGTCCAATGCAATAAAAACGAGCCCCACCCTTTGTGGGATGTGGTTTTTTTTTACCTCAAAGTGGATGCTTTCTCTCCCTCCCCCCCCATACGTCCCCCCTCCCTCCCCACAGACAGGTAGAACAGCAGCTGCACCAGGGACAAATGTCGCAGCCAAAAATCACAGCTTAAGAAGGAGACCCAAACAGTCGCATGCCTCTCTCGCCTTCCTTCACACGCCTCGTTTGGACAGGCAGGGGGAATCTCGGGGGGGGGGAGACGCTGGCCCCCTCCTCCCTTGAGGCTTGCCTCCCTTCCATGAGGTGAAAGGAGCTGCTCTCTGCTGAGGGAGAAGGGCCCTTTCCCCTAACAGGCGAGGGGCGTGTGGGGAGCCCAGCCCCACCCTGACCATCGGGGGACACGGGGACACTCTTCTTGCAGGACTGTGTGGTCAGCCTTGGCGGGACAAGCGTCTTGTGGCCAGCACCGGAGGCCAGGCAGGCCCTGGTCTCTTTTGGAGAGACGCTTGGGCTGCAGCCATCTCCGGGGGTGGGAGGGGGGGCACTAGTTGGCAGTGGTGAACCCCTTCCCCCCCCGTCCCCCCAGTTACAGGTGGGCATGGACACAAGAGGAGTCTTGGCATTGCCTCCCAGGCGCTGCTGGCAAGCAGGACAGACGTGTGCCTCGGCCTTCAGACCACCGAGGGGCGCCGCACCCCCCCCCAGGGAGCCAAGGACAGGCGCCTCTTCTCAGCACCCACGCTTGCCCAAATGGCAGATGGGGGCGGCACGATGGTCATCTCCCCCACAACCACCACCACCACCAGCAGCAAGAGTCCAAGGAAGTGAGGACTCACTTGGGAGCTTGATGTCAGAGAGGGAGGCACTGGCGGAGTGTCTGGAAGGAGGGCCAACAGCAGGACACCCCCCCACACGCTGAGGAAAGGCACCAGGAGGCTGGCGGGTGGGTGGGTGGGTGGGCAAGTGCCTGAGAAGCCAGTGCCACTCCCCCACCCACCCACCCACCCCCCACCCCCCGCAGGGCCTGCCTCTCACCCCACTGGTAAGGAGGAAGGAAAGGAGGAAGGGAGAGACCCTAAGCCCAACCTCTGCCACCACGGCCATTTCTGTTCCAGCTCCATCTCTTGGTTCTGCCTGGACCTGGCTTTTACCCACAACTTGAAGGGACCCCTTATCTCCTCTCCCTCCTCCTCCTCCTCCTGCAAAAGAGAGAGAGAGAGAGAGAGAGAGAGAGAGAGAGACTCACCGGCTGGCCAGCCACCTCTCCTAGCTAGGGATGGGGGCTTGGCATGGACCGGGCACCTCTTAGGCCCCCTCCTTTCTCTGGGGAACCCAGCGAGGGCCTGTGTTGGCAAAAAGGAGGTTCCCGAGCCAAGGTTGACCCAGTTCCTCTTGCCGCCTAAGGCAAAGGAGGAGAGGAGGCCGTCTCGGTTTCCCCTGCAGGTCTTCACGGGATGGAACCTCCCCTCATCATGGTGGCCAAAGCAAGGTTGCCTCGGCTACCGCCACCACCTCCCTCACTGTTGGGCTGGTCCTACCTGCCTCTTTATCCTTCTCCCTCTGTCTGTCCCCTTTGGGGGCAGAGGGGGGTGGCTCCCCCTGCATCTTTCCCCTCCTGCCAGGATGTCCTATGGCAATGATGGCGGACGTTTTAGAGTCTGAGTGCCCAAACTGCGATTCAAAACTCACTCATTTTTTGCAAAGGGCCAATACAGCCATTTAACCTGAATACAGGTGGCTGTGAAGGGGGCGATGTCGGGTGCCCACAGAAATGGCTCCGAGGGCCACCTTTGGCACGCGTGCCATAGGTTCGCCAACACTGTCCTATGGGGCCCTGAGTCCTGCCAGGGCATGGGGCCCTCCCTCCATCTATCCACCCATCCATGCATCTTGGTGTCCATGGATTCAAACCCCGCTGCTCCCGTCCCCTTCTTTCCAACATCCACGGCTCTTTCTCACCTCCCACATAACGCATCACGTGGCACTTATAGCTGGGAGGTTGGATTTAGGGGGTCTCTCCCTTTGGGGCTTGGTGGGAGGGGGGGGAAGCAGAGCCACTCTTGCAGAAGAGGGGCCCTCTGGCTTCTCCCCGAGGGCTCCCGGCCATGCTCCGAGACCCTGAGCTGCCCTTGGGAAGCTTTTGGGTCTGTACCAGTTGGGTAACCAAGGAAGGGGAGGCAGCATTTAGTGGAGCAGTGGCCAGTGGGGGGGGAGGGGGAGGTGCAGGACATTGGGGGGTGGGGGGCTAAGGTTAAGACTCTGTCAGTAGCCAAGGCCGCCCTCCCACCCAGTCCCTCCTCTGCACCTCCAGCACAACAGAGAGGAGATGGGAGGCAGCCGAGGAGGGAAGGGGGAAGCTCAAATCTCCCCCAATGGGGTGGTAGTGGTGGGGGAAACAGAGGGGGTGGTGGTCCTTGGGGGTTTGTGCCCTTCCTCCTCTGTCCTCCTTCCTTCCTTCCTTCCTTCCTTCCTTCCTTCCTTCCTTCCTTCCTTCCTTCCTTCCGCCTCCTTTAAGCTTTTTTGGGTGGTGGGGCCAGCTTGATGATCTCTTCCTCGGAGGGCTGCCGGATGATATCTGTGGGCAGAAAGAAAAGCAAGCCAGTTAGAGGGAGGAGACGGTGGAGGCCCCCAGGAGTGGGCCCAGGCACGGGACGTTCCTTTTTGGGTGGGGCAGCTTCCGGAAGGAGCAGCAGCAGAAGCAGCAGCAGCAGCTCCGGGGGGTGGGGTGGGGGTGGGGGGCTCAAGGCCGCTGCTGTGGTGGACAAGAAGGCCCCCGTGCCTTGGAGGGCGTCCTGAGCGGGAGACAGCCGGGCAGCCTCTGACCTTTGTACTTCTTGGCGCTGGGGATGCGAGTCAGCTTGGTGTCCACCTCGTCCTCCTCGGAGATCTTCAGCACTTGGGTGCGGTACTCGACCACCATGGTGAGTAGATCCGGGCGGCGCGAGATCTCAAAGATGTGTTCGATGTACGAGAGATTGTCTGTAAGGGAAGAGCAGAGGCGGGAGATGGGGAGAGGTCCAGGGCTGCCCCCTCCGGCTGGAGAGCACACAGGAAGCTGTGCCTTGTCGGATCTGTAGCTTTGTCTCCGTGGCCAAAGAGGGGACCTGGTTCCATGGCTTCAGAGACTAGGACCTGGGGCAATGGTTTCAAACTACAGGAAAAGAGATTCCATTTGAACAGGGGTCCTCAACCTAAGGCCCCAGGGCCAGATTCCATGGGACCAATTGCAACATTAGTCTCCGCAGAATCCGAGTGGTGTCTGGGTGGTGGTGGACCGCCCGCTGTTTGAAAATGACCCCTGGCCTTGATCAGCATGCTGGCTAGCTTCAAAGTGGGAGGGCTACGGCTCCCCTGGTGGTGTCTGGGGGGGTGAACCGGCCCACTGTTTGAAAACTTTGAGGACCCCTGCATTTGAACATTAGGAAGAACTTCATGACTGTTAAGAGCTGTCTGGTAGTGGAATAAGATGCTGCCACGGAGGGTGGTGGAGTCTCTTTCTTTGGAGGTTTTTAAGCAGAGGCTGGATGGCCATTTGTCAGAAATACTGTGATGGGGGTTCTTGCATGGCAGGGGGGTTGGACTGGATGGCCCTTGAGGTCTCTTCCAACTCTAGGATTCTATGATTCTCTGTGAGTGTGTGCCCCCCCCCCCGGGGCAGGGAAATGCCCCCAAAGTTAGGAAATCAAAACACAACGGAAGCAACTGCCCAGCTGTTTCTGGTTTGGGGATGCTTGGGTGGGCCCTTCGTGCTCCCCCCATCCATAAATGAATTTTGCCACCTTCGTTCTGAAAGCAAAGGTTCTGCAGACTCAGCTCCGGCTTTCTGGGGGTCCAGGCAGGCAATAAAGCAGGGACCGGGCCCATAAGCCCAAATTCTCATTTTTTTTTCACACCCTTTCCATGGTGAGGCAGAATCTTGTGTCTGCAACAGACGGTGTTGGGGCGGGTGACGTGGGTGGGTGCGTTTGTAGTGGAGGAGGTGCTGCCGCTGCTGCTGCTGCACACCTTCAAGTGTGACGGATGACTTGCGAACCTCTCCAGAGGCATGCGAGAGCCGGTGCGTGGGTGCCATGTGTCGTGTGCCAGAAATGCAGAGTGTGAGTCTGCTCGTCAGGGAGGCTTGTCAGTGTGTGGGTGGTCAGGCTGGTGCAGAGGTGTGTGTGTGTGTGTGTGTGTGTGCGTGTGTGTGTGCGTGTGCGTGTGCGTGCGTACAAGGCAAAGAGAAAACAAGCAACACTGAGAAAACAGCACCTTTTGGAGAGGGAATGAAGGCAGTTGACTCTCCACCCTGCCATCTGTAGCCTTCCCTGAGAGGGACTCAGCTGCTTTTTGGGGGGGAGGGGGCATGCGCACGCACGCATGCCAGCCTGTGTGTTGCCTCAGCTCCAGTGGGAGGATGGTGGGGGAACCAGGTGAACAGATCTGCCAGAGGGGCTGTGGAAGGGGGGGGAGAGGCACTGGCGCCTCTCTATGGATGCGGATGTAGGTGGTGGAGGCCCAGGGCTCCTCTTTGACATGTGCCACGCACCCTCTTCCTGGCCATCTCTGCCAGGCTGGCTGTCCCCATCCCCTGCCTGCCTGCCTGCCTGCCTTCCAGGGATGCCTCTGGAGAAGAGGAGGGCACAGGCAGGGCCGTTCTGTCTGGAAACATCTCAAGCCCCTGACGGGGTTTGCTTTGGGAGCAAACCTGCCTGCTGATGGCTGCATCACCAGCTCTCCTGGGAGCCTTCCCCTCTGTTCCCCTTGCCTGGAGCTGCCAGGGCCAGCCGGGCTGCTTTTTCCTGAGCCCCAGGCCTGCCAGGGCTGAGTCACTCTGCTTGGCTCAGCTGCTGCGCTCACCTTCCTTCCTGAGGAAGGAAACCCCGGGATGGGGGGGGGGAGCAGCAGGAGGCGGAGGGCCCTTCCCCAGCCTTGGTTGAATACAAAGTGGGTTTCTTCAGGAGCCCAGAGCCTCTTCCCCCCCCCGGACTGGATGGCAGGGCAGCTGCTGACCCCCACCCCACCCCCTGGCACCCGCGTTCTCTGAGCCCCTGTGGGTCTGCAGGCCCAAGCCAGGAGAGCCAGGCTGCTGGCCGGGCCAAAGAGAAGGGCAAATGCCCCGGTCTTGGCCGCTGTTGACATTGGTGGCAGGGTCCTCCCCCCTGAGGAGCCTAAGGTGGCCCACGCCGGTGTCGCCCTCCTCCCTCTCCCCAGGGGGGGCCACCCTCGCAACCCTGCGAAGTGGGCCACGTGTGGCAGGTTCCCCCGAATGCAGAGCACGGCAAGGGGGACACTCAGCACACACACACACACACACAACACACACACACCTTTGTCCAGTTTCTTGTGCTTCTCGAGGAAGGCGAACCACTCCTTGCTGGTGGCGATCTCTTCGTGCTTCTCGCTGGGAATGTCCTCCTTGCAGGCCGACTTCAGCTGGTCCAGGTCCTCCTCCGTGATGTTCTCGGCCAGCTCCTCCAGCAGTCGGCTGTACTCGGCCATCTCTGCGGAGGCAGAAAGGGCAAGGCGGGGGGGTGGCGTTAGAGGGGCAGGGCCGGACGGAGGAGCAGCTCTGGCCACGGAAGGCGGCGGCGGGTCCATCTTTGGTCTCTTCCCAGGGGCTTCCCCCCCCCCTTGCGGGGCTCCTTGGCACCCCTGGCGGCACCAGCTGCTGCCCTCAGCCACCGCTACGTAAGGGGCAAGCCCAGAGGCCACTGCCCGGAGAGGCAGTTAGGGCTGGCCCAACCCGGAGGCAGCCACCTCGGAAAGCAAAAAGGCAGGACGTCTCACCAAAAGGTAGAAACCTGTCCTTTCACTTGCAAGGCCAGGATTAGACAACCTTGAGCGGGTCCAGAGAAGGGCGACCAGGATGGTTGAGGGTCTGGAGGAAATGTCTTACGAGGAACGGCTTAGGGAGCTGGGAACGCTTAGCCTCTCTAAAAAAAGGCTGAGGGGGGATAGGATAGCTATGTTTAAATATTTGAAAGGATGTCATGTTGAAGAGGGAACAGGTTTGTTTTCCATGGCTTCAGAGACTAGGACTCGGGGCAATGGTTTCAAACTACAGGAAAAGAGATTCCATTTGAACATTAGGAAGAACTTCATGACAGTTAGAGCTGTTTGGCAGTGGAAGGTGCTGCCACAAAGGAGGGTGGTGGAGTCTCCTTCTTTGGAGGTTTTTAAGCAGAGGCTGGATGGCCATCGGTCGGAAATACTGTGATGGGGGTTCTTGCATGGCAGGGGGTTGGACTGGATGGCCCCTGGAGGTCTCTTCCAACTCTGATTCTAAATCAGAAGAGTCGGCTGCAAATCCCTGCTTTGCCATGAATCTCTCTCTCTCTCTCTCTCTCTCTCTCTCTCTCTCTCTCTCTCTCTCTCTCTCTCTCTCTGTCTCTCTCTCTCTCTCTCTCTCTCATATTCACTTATTCACCCATGTGTCCTCAGGCAGCCAGATCGCTTGGGCCAGCTCTGCAGTCCAAAGCACCTGCAGGGCCTTCTGATTTGAGGTCCAGTTTTAGTTTTCTGCTCCTCCTGTGGTCAAGGAATGGCATGCGGAGAGAGCGCCCAGCACCCCCTCCCCAGTCAACATCCCTTCCAAACCGTGTCGGTGTTGGAGCAGGATGAGGGCAAAAACCCCCTCGCCCCTCCAGGAAGGAGCAGGCGTGCGGGTGAGTGATGAGGAAGGAAGAGGGCAAGCAGAAGGTCTCTGGGCCGGCTGCACTCCTCCCTTCTGTAAACAAGAGGGCTCCTCTGCTCCAGGAGCTCCAGGAGCGTGCGGGCTGCACACCGTCTCTGCCAGCAAGCCCTGGTGGGAACGAGTGGAGAATGGGTGGAGGTACGAAGCTGCCTCCCAGGTTTAAAAAAAAAAAAAAACACCCTCCTTCCTTTTCCTCCTCCTCAGCACCGCTCACTCCGAGATCTGTTTCTCCCCCTGGATGCCTGAGCAAGACGCATCACCACTCCCAAGATTTTGCTCAGCCCTGGAAATCCGGTAACTCTCTCCTTTCTTACTTTCCAGGATGAAAACATGGTGGTTGTGTTTTTTTAAATGTCCGAATTTGGCCATTCCTGCCACTTGCCACCTATTCCATGGAAGTTGAAACCCCCACACCCTCCTTTCTGTAGGAAGCCCCTAACGTCCCGCAGGATAACAGGACAAGGAGTAGAAATAAGTTGCTGTTGGGATTATTCTTGCCTCCTCGCCCGAGAGCAGTCCTTTCTGCTCAAACCAGCGCATCTTGATGCGGGCATCCTTATGCCTGTGTGCACCACGCCGAGAGGTTCGCAGGCTCTCTTCTGCACCTGTGCAAGACACGCCGGCAACCCACTCGCCCATCACACTCTGTTGGCTTGGGCTGGGAGGTTAGAATATTTCCATATGGAAATGAGAACACTGAGAAATGATAATTCTCAGGCAGAGATGTCCCCAAACCTTTGTGGGGCTGCCCAGAATATGGGAGAAAAAGAACCTAGTATTGAAGGAAGAGGAAAGGGTCTCTGCAGGGTCTCTGCCTTCTAGTCCTTCTCGCATTTGGGACACCCCCTCCTGCTTCCTGGGCAGGGAGCCCAGCCGACAGACACGTCCAAGGGCAGGTGTGAGCTGGTGTGGCGACTTCAAAGGGAAGCCATAAGACCGAACTGTCTTTCTGCATGCAGAGCAGACTTGACTCCTCCTAGTTGAACATCCTGTTGGCCGAAAGGGAAGAAGCTGTTGACAGGGCCAGGGGACGGGAACATATTTACACCCGTTTCTCTTTCTGAGATGGCAGTCGGGAAGACTCGGAACCAGCCACACACAGAGAGAGTTGCACATTTCACGTGCAAATGCCCTGTATGTGTTGCTTCCTTGCCGTTGCTGGCGCTTGTTAATTCTGTACAAATCCAAGTGATTAATTATCCAGGGATTTAGGAAATATGGCAGCTGGATTTCCAGACAGGGAGGATTGGTCAGATTAAGGCAGAAGCTTTCAGCCCACCAACCTCACTTCTTGTTTTTCAGTTATTGACAGATGGGCTTAAACACACACACACACACACACACACACACACACACACACACACACACACACACACACACACACACACACACACACACACACACACACACACACACCTAAGGATGTTGTTTAGCATAGGGCAGAAGATCTGGAGTGGGGGTCAACTGGATTTTGACACCCAAAGGTTATTGCTGCTCTTCGGTGCATGTCACACATCCCAGGGAAAAAGCAAAGACGCCTTGTGGGCTTGCACACTCGTCTCAGAGAACCTTGAAGGCTCCTGGTGTGCCGATCACCACCCGTTACGTCCCCTAACACCACACTGGAGTGCCCTGCCACCAGTTGCACCATTTCACAATGGCACCCTTTGCACGCCCACCTCTGTGCCGAGACACACCCCTCAGTCCCACGTCCCAGAGCCTCTCCACAAACGCAGGCCCCTTTTCCAGCCAGGTGACGCAAGTACGCTGGGACCCAGAGAGAGGGGTAGGTGACCTGTTCCACAAATGCCTCTCCATCTGGGTCAAAACCACATGTGAGGCTGGAGCCTCCAGTCTTTTTGTCCAGGCAATCGGACGAGTGTCTCTCAGCCTCCTGCCTTCTCCTGGCCCTTCCCAGCCCTTCGCTCCAATGCACGGATTCTCTCCGAGGCGGTGGATGCTCTTGCCCTGAGTCACAGCCGATCATTCTGTAGAGGTGCATGCACCACAGAGAGGCTTTGGCTCCTTTTTCCTCAGCGCCTTTTCCCCAGCATGATTTTTTCTGTGTCTCACTGCAAGGGCGCATGGACTCCCAGGGGTGAGGCTGCTCTCCAGTGGCTCTCCTCCACCCTTCCACCCTACAGCGAGGCAGACACACCAATCCACCCTCCCACCCGCCTGCCCTAATTACAAAATGGACTCTGTTTAATTTAGATGAGCTCCCCTGTTGTTTGCCTCTGTCTCTTGACCCAGGGGCCTGTTTGCGTACCTCCAGAGGTCAGGGAGAATGTGTCTGGGTTGCTAAGTGAGCATCTTCCTTGAGATAAGCGACCTCCGTTTCTCAGCCAAAGCCCATGCGTGGCTTATCAGGTGCAAACGTCCTCCTCAGCCGTGGATCTCCAACATGCCATTTTAGTTCTGACTTAGGGATCACTGCCATGTGCCTCTTTCTGCCCAGTGAGGCCACAGCTTCATCCGAAAGCCCAGGCGGAGGCAGCAGGACCCAGAACATAAGAAGAGCCCTGCTGGATCAGGCCAAAGGCCCATCTAGTCCAGCTTCCTGTATCCCCCAGTGGGCCCCACCAGATGTGTCTGGGAGCGTACCAGACTAGATATTATCTCCTGATACCCCTCTCCTGCATCTAGTACTTGAAGTACGCTGGTTTTAAGCCTGGAGATGACACATCTCCATCATGGTTTGTAATCTGTGGTGGACTTTTCCTCCAGGAATCTGTCCAATCCCCTTTTGAAGGCATCCAAGCCAGATGCCATCACCAATTACTCCCGCTGGGTGAGTGCATACCCCCTAGATGAGCCCCCCCTTCCTAAACATGACTCCCCCATTTTAGAAGAGCCAGGACCCATTTTCCCCTTGGCCCTCCTCCTCTCTCTTTTGTCCTGCGCTGCTTTTGATCGACCACAAGTCCCCATTTTAAATGGTCAGCCTCCCTGGGGACACAGCTGGAAAGGCGGTATATATCAAGGCGTGCCAAGACAAACAAAATACTTGTAGCTGGAATGGAGAAAGACCCACATCTCGTGCCTCATCCTGTGTAGCTGCATCTCTTGAGCTTTGCCAGTTATCTCTGGCTCCCCATTCCCCTCATGGTCATGTGTGGGGCACATACGTCCTTGTCACACTTTTTAATTAGTTTTCAATTTAAGAGGATTTTCTATTGCTATTTTTGTTTTTAAATCAAAGTGGTGTACTATAAGAACTAGAAGGACAGTATCATCCACAAGAAGCAGGCCATTACAAGCCAGGAGTAACAGCCAAGATCAGCCATTAGGTAAATAATCAGATAAAGGCAAAGGCCCCAGGGAGGCAGGAAGGTCTGGAAGGGATGATGGAAACAGGGAGGCTTTTGTTAGGTCTGCAGAAGGCCACCCTCACCCTCTCACCAAGACCTCAGTGGGGATATCTGGCAGCTACAGAGGAAGGCAAACTTTGGAAGCCATGCCGTGTCCTCTTCGCCTAGATCAGTGGTTCTCAACCTGTGGGTCCCCAGATGTTCCGGTACTGCATCTCCCAGAAATCCTGGCCCAGCTCAGCTCGTGATGAAGACTTCTGGGAGTTGCAGTCCAGGAACATCTGGGGACCCACAGGTTGAGAACCACTGGCCTAGATGGCAGCAGCTTGACTCTTGTTGGAGCCCGAGTTAGGGTCCCGTTTTGGTCGTCCTCCCCCCACCCCTACCCCTCCTTGTCTCAGCATTTGCTCTTGGCTTTCCTTGGCGTTCCTCAGTCCTTCCTCTCTTTGCTTCTCCCTAAAATAGGTGATCTTCCTTTGCCTGTTGCTTGGGAACCAGACTCCGTCCACCATCATGGTGATGGCAGCTACCATGACAACGGCAGGCGCAGCCTCTTTCCCCCGCCACCCAGCTTCTCTGTGGCCAAGGTCTTGAGGGCCCACAAAGCCAGGCAGGAAGGGAGAGACGGCCACCGAGGAAGAAGGACCTCCAAGCCATGGAATCCGGGTGCCAGAGTTGTGACACCAGGGAAGGATTTCTCTCCTTGCCTTCTTCCCTCAACACTCGTGACGCTGAAGGCTGGCACCCAGTTAAACAAAACCTTTCTTGGTTCATCCTATAAGTTTCACGACGCTCAATGTGTAGCCTGCATGCTGTAATTAAAAACTGTAAACCGCCCAGAGACTACTTGAAGTGGTATGGGGCGGTACGGTATATAAGCAGAACACTTTGCTTTGCTTTGATTTTTAATTGTTGGCACAGCGTCCTTCTGCACATCCTTCAAAACAGCTCTCAGGCCAAAGAAAGCATGCCGGCTAACTATCTTTTCACAGCCAGCACACCTGGGCTGCCGGGTCAGATGCATCCTTGCTTATGGTTCATTCAAGGGCAAAAGTCTCTTTTGGAGATGGGGGTTTGCCACCTGCAGTTTTACAGTTTTGGGTAACGGGGGGGGGAGGGAGTGTGTCATACCACTGACACCCCCCTCCCCAATATTAACTCCTCCCATTCCTTGACCTGCTTGGGATCCATGTGGGAAGTGGTTGGGGCTTGCCTTCAGTGCTAGTCCTTGCGTGCCCAGCACCGAGGGCTGCTTGCCACCCTGAGGTGTTCTGGCTGCTAGAACCGAACGGACACGGTTTGCCCTCTGGGCATCCGCGTCCTCAGAAGCTGTCTGTGTCTCCGATGCCTGTGACACTTCCAGCTTCCTGCCTGGCTTTCACTAGCGGCCTCCTGTGATCTGGCAACACCCTTGCGCCCCTCTGGCAAAAGAGCTTCCAAAAAGAGTGGCTGTGTTGCCCCGGGAGCCTCCTAAGGGACAACTCAAGTAAACCCACCAGCCTAGATGGCCCTGGGCCTAGAAATCTCAGGCAGAATTTTGCACCCGTGATTGGTGGCTAGAACCAACGGCTGCAAAGGGCGCAGGGGATAACAAGAAGAGAGCAAAAACATTGGCAGGTGGGGCCAAGAGCCCATCCATGGGTCCTGTGCCGCTGGGCACTTCACACACACACACACACATGCCCCTGCCCAGTCCGGGTATTCTCCTGGCTCCCCCAGGAAGAGGAAATGCCTGTTTTGTTCATTTTAAGCTAGCAGAGCCACATCCCAAATGGCTGCCTGGCTCAAAACAATTAAATCGCTGCTGGGAGCAAGGGGCCCGCAGACTGCAGCCAAGCCCAAATTATTCTTCGATTCTTCATTTCTCAACCCCCTGATGTTGGCTCTTTATTTCTCTTTCACACACACACCCTGCACTCAGTATTCTGGACGGCACACAGTGAGCGCACATCAATGAGGCCCTTCTCTGCCCATCTGACCCTCTTTCGCTCATTCATTTCATTCCCCTTCAGGAACCGACTCCTTCTTTCCAAGGATTCATTTTGTATGAGCAAGTGAGGCTGCCCACCTCACTTATTCATGCTTTTCATGCCAGCCTCCCCCCCCACCCCACCCCACCCTCCACAATTAAAATTTTCCCTCCTCCCCTTCACTTTCTGTGCTGTGGGCATTCGGCGAACGGCCCCGGTTGGACCCCCTGCCTGTTTCCCAGGCCCACTGGGTGGTACAGGGACGAAAAGAGAGAAAAGCAGCAGGGGATGGAGGGAAGGAGCTGGGCTAGGGGTTGCCAGCTTGTTGAGATTCAGTAGGGCATTGCCAGGATGGGCAGGGGAGCCTTGTCCGGGCTCAGAGGGGGACTGTAGGAGCACACAGGTGGATGCCCGGAGTGCATGGCTGGGTTCATTAAGGCACAGGATCAGGAGTCCAATAAAGACGGCTGGCAACCTCCCTTCCTGAACTCAAGGAAGAAGAGTCATGCTGGATCAGGCCAAAGGCCCATCTAGTCCAGCTTCCTGTATCTCACAGTGGCCCCACGAGATGTGTCTGGGAGTGCACAAGACTAGATCTCTGTCTCCTGATACCACTCCCTTTCCTCTGGCCCTTGAAGTACCCCGGTATTAAGCCTGGAGATGACACATCTCCATCATGGTTTGTAATCTGTGATGGACTTCTCCTCCAGGAATCTGTCCAATCTCCTTTTGAAGGCATCCAGGCCAGATGCCAACACCACCTCCTGTGGCAGGGAGTTCCCTAGACTAACAACACGCTGGGTGAAAATATATATATATATTATCTGTTCTTACTCTCCCAGCCCTCAATTTGAGTGTATGTCCCCTAGTTTTGGTATTTTGTGAGAGGGAGAAGAGCATCCCTCTATCCACTTTACTCATGCCCTGCATCATTTTGTACGTCTCAATCATATCCCCCCTCAGGCACCTTTTTCCAGACTAAAGAGCCCCAAATCTTTTAGCCTTTCTTCATAAGGGAGGTGCCCCAGCCCAGTAATCATTTTAGTCACTCTCTTCGGCACCTTTGAGCAAAAGGAAGGTTTCCACCTTAGGGTGTCCAGGATAGGAAGTCGTGAATAAAAGCACACCCCTTGGCATTTTGAAAGTCCCTTTCTCCCCTTGGAGCATGCAGAGTATCCTGCTGTGCTTATTGTGTAGGTCCCAAGCCAGTTGCTTCCACCCACCTCACAAGGATGTTGTGGAGAGGAAAGAGGCTGTGCATCATCGGAAACTTAAAATAAATCAGAACAAGTCCCGTCAGAAATGAAACAGGCCTTCCCACGAGCATCTCAGTGCTCAAGGCAGTCATAACTGGTGTTTAATATTTAATTCTCTCTCTCTGATATTCCATGGACTGCCTGAGGGGCTGCTGTAAAAACCCCAGGCACAATTCCGGTTCAGCCAGGACACCCACCACCCTTGCCTTTGTGCATCCAGGCACGACAGGTCCATATCCAAGAGAGATGCAAAGCTCCCAAAGCTCCTTGCTTAGCTCTCGGAAAAGGCAGCGGCATAATTTGCTAACCTGTAGCAATCCTGAAAGGCAGGAGGGATTTGTGGCCTAGATTTTGCATGGCATGAGAGAAAGCCAGATGGGTGGTATTTATGTCTTTTTGGGGCCGTGCATTTTCTAGGTCATGAAGTTTTCCACTCAATGAGATGCAGGTCCCATCTTTAGATGAGGAGCCATTAAGTGCCGGACAGGGGAGGACTAAGCAAGGATTTCTGAATATACCAAAATCCAGAAAGGGACCTAGCTGTGTGGTCCAAGATCCAAAATCAGAGTTGGGCAACGCCTTTATGCTAAAATATAATTTTAAATGCCTGGGTCTTACTCCATTATGCGGGGCATTGCTGCCTCCAGGTCAGATGGGGAACAGACCCCACAGAGTGCTGGAAGACCTGAATGCTTTGCCTTTGAAAATGGACAGACTAAAGGCATTACACAACCCCTGTTGAGGAAGCAGCTGGCGGAGGTTTGCATTTATAGAAAAAAGGAAGGAAGCTGCCACAAATATGGGAATTTTTAAAATTATTATTATTTTTTAAAGAGATTGGTTTCCTCAGAAACAAGGAGTAGCAGCTGAGGCTTCCCATGTACTCCTATAAAATACAAAATGGTGCCCGCATGGGCTCCAAGAAGAGGTCCATGTTGTCAACACACTAGACCATTCCGAGTTTCTCCCTCATGTTCAGATTTTGTCAGCATGTGGAACAAGACAACTTCTAGGCTAGGCAGTCCAAACTTTGGCCCTCCAGATGTTTTGGACCACAACTCCCACAGTCCTTTGCCATTGGCAATCTAAGCTTAGAATTATGGGAGTTGTGGTCCAAAACATCAGGAGGGACAAAGTTTGGACATGCCTAGTTTGATCCAGACATTACTTGCCTGAGAGGGTATTTTACTTGTGAGGAAAGACTTAGAAAGAAGGATAAGAGTAAATGTCTCAGGAAATCATCAGCCACCCATGGAAGCAGTTCTAGTTTGGCCCGTTTCCTCCTCAGAAAGATGACTTTTTAAAATTTCTCTCTCCAAAAAGAATCGGAGCTGGTGTTTTCTACCCTGTCTCACGCCCTGAGAGGCATTTTTATTTCAATAGACCAGGAGGGAAAGAAAAGCTCAACAGACGGGGATTTCCTTTCAGTGTTTTTAGACAGTTTCTTCCTCACAGATGATGATCACAGATGAGGCAAATCTTTCCCTTTTTAGGGGACATTTTTTCAGGAGGGGAAATGGGTATTTCACTTTTCAAAAGCAAGCAATTCCTGGCTTTGTGTTTTGTAATCTCCCTCATGGATCCAACATGGATTCCTCACATAAAAGGGGTGCTTTTTTAAAAAAGGGCCCAATCTTTGTTCTATCTGAGGAAGGGAAATGATGCCAAACTGTATCTCACGCCTGAAGGTTAGAAACTTGTTTCCTTCCAGCCGTGTATATCTGGCTTTCATTAAACACAAGTAGCCAAAGTGTGTGTCTGTCAGAAACATAAGATGCAGGATGTGGAAAAGGGGGAATACATTTGCAGATCCATAACTGGGGCCCTTTAAAAAACAAAGCTTATGCTTTACTCTGCAACTTAAACCAGGTGAAAAGAGAAGCCACAGCTAATGGGAATTAAAGGAGAGGGAAGCCATATAAAAGGGTCAGAAATTTGAATTTAAAAGGAGGAGCCCTAGTCAGTAGCTGTGGCAGCAGAAGCAGTAGCACTTAGGTTTCTTTAGGATACCCCTGAAGAACCAAAAAAAGAGGAAGGGGGCTTTTTTGCTTTCTTAGACATTTGTTAGGAAGCAAGACCTGAGGGCTTTCTTGTTTTCTTATTCTTAGTTTCTTGACTAAACAAAGATTGAAGCTGATGGGTGGCCTCAGGGATTAGGTAGAGAGGAAAGGGGCATTTTGAAGAAACAGAAGGAAGATGATGGGCTGATTCTTTCTTTCAAAATGTTAAAATTGTTTTCTGAGGGGAAGTTATTTTGCTGGAAGGAGACATCAGGAGTTCTTCTGAGGGAAAATATCTTTTCAGAGCTGATATTTAAGGTTTTCTCCCAGGCACTTAGAACAACAGATTCCCCTCTCTAGGTGTTGCTTTACTATTGTTCTCTGTTGTTTCTGAGTTATTGTTTATATTTCTTTTTAATCTGTTGGAAAGCCAACAGACTTTATGAGGGAGCAACACAGAGAAATAGTGCTGATAGTCAAGACTAGTAGCAGCAGCAGCAGCAGGTGTAGGAGTAATAATAGCCTTTCTTTACCATGAGGGAAGTGGCTGAAGGAAGAAGCTTTATTCATTAACCTGATTTTGCTAGAAAGGGAAGGAAAAGAAACCCATAATTTCTATTTTCAAAGAAGGGAAATTTCCCAGAAAAGAGAGAGGGAATTGACTAAGGGGAACAAAGTTGCACAGCAGCTACAAAATGATTTATGAGGGAAAGTCCTAATACTTTTTTTTTTAAAAAAAAGAATCTTAATTCAGTTTTCATTTCACTTCACAACTTGTGGAGAAGCCATTCTGGCCTGAAATAGGAGGGAAGGCTTTGCTTCAAAGAGCTGGAATAATTTTATTTATGAAGGGAAAGAGCTGTACAACAAATCAAATACTGTATTAGTAGCAGGTTAGTCACTGAGCTTAAATTCATTTTAAAGTGACACAGAACTTGGCCTCAAAGAGATTTCTTCAAGAGAGCTTGTGGCTCCTGAAGGAAAGCCCTGTTTGTATATGGAGGGGGATTTTCCTTGGCTGAGAGTATGTTTGGTGTGGGTGTTTTTTCTTTATACAAGGAAGGATTTTTTTATTATTATTTAAAGGCAGGCTCCTTCAGAAACCTCCTGATTTCCAGCATAGCTGCTGCATCTTATGGCCTCCCAAACATTTTCTGAGGGAAAGCTAATTCCTTGCTGCACCACATCCAAGTGTGCGCTCTCTATTTTTCAATCTCCTCCATCATGGGAAATGTGGAAATATTAGGCCAGGTGGACAAGGACAGTGTGCAAAATATAAAACTGCACATTTAGGAGAGGGGGTTGTTTGTCTCCTTACTGCATTTTTAAGTGCATAGACACGTGTCCCCATACCCTCAACTACATCTAGATGGGATAGGAACAAGGGCACAAAGACAATTATTCATTCATTCGTTTATCCTTAAGTTACCCGCATATGGTTATTTTTTTTTTCTGTGACTAATAGGACAGTCCAGCTAAGCAGACCCTCCACTTTCTACGAGACCCAGGGGACAGACTTTTGAACCTTTGTAGGCTTATGTGGTGTTGTCTTTTAAAGCTGTTTGCAAAAGCAGGCTGCTGGACCAAACAAATTTAGTCTGGTAGAGCAGGCTGGGGTTCAGATGCAGAGGTTTTTCTGTCTATTAGTGTATGTTACTCCCTCATGCACACAAAGCAAAGCTTGCCAAGAAAGTGGAAATGCACAAGACGTCAATTTTCCTCTTTTTCTGCCTCTGATGTGTGCAAGGACAGTAGGATTTAGAAGCCTGTGCTTTTCGTAGAATTACCCATTGAGGCTTGGGGTTTTGATGCCTCTGCTTACAGAAATAGTCCTGATCTGGTTAACACATGTTAGCTGGTTATGTTCACCATGGATCCAATTACTGCCTGCATGTTCAGACATGTGTTTCTCACCCCACTGCCTTCAGTTAAGATATCATAGTGGTAGGACACATAAAGAACAGCCTACATCTTGACCAAGGGGTCTGGCGCTCAGTGTGTAGCAGGCAGCATCTGCTTTTTCCCTTGGTGCTGTTCTGGGGCACAGCTTTATTCCTTTTAAGTTTGGCTGAGAGTCAGTTTCAGAAGCTACGGTCAAGAACAGTGGCAGACTGTGTGTGCTTTATCCTCAGATCCATTTATACCAGTCCTTTAAGGAGGATTGCTTCCCAGTATCCCTAAATCTGTTTACCTCTGTGCACATGGCTGCTTCCTGCACCACTTTCACAATTCCTCTATCAAACTTGTTTATATGCCCCCTTAGCAGATACATATATGCAAAATGGTTTAAATTGCAAAAGCTATTAAGAAACACTTTTTCTTAGTTGGAGAGGAGGAGAGAGATCTTTAATCCACATCTAGAAATAAGGATATAGTTTCATTAGGATGGTTGGCAGAGGAAATTTCCATGGCCCATTCTTTTATCATAATTTTAACTCCATTATCCAACCAATGGAACACGCAAGACATGTTCTTGTTTGTATTTACTGCAAATAGGTGGCACTCTCACCTCCTGTGTATGTTTGCAAAACTCAATCCTGGTAACTTAATATCAGTTACGTAACTGACAAGGTGATAGCTAAGACCAGCAGGATAAGGTATCTCACCCAAAGAGTTTGATCAAATTCAGATTATTTCACACCAGGAGCTGGCAATGATCCCACAGTAAGAATTATTGAACATTTTTATGAGAGCCATTTTGAATTCACCAAGTGAAAACTGATTGCCCAATTCTTAGTGGCTGCCAGGTTTATAATAGCAGTAAGATGCCAGAAGGGTATGAAAAGGGATGGTTGGCAGTATAAAAACACTGAGCTCTTTCTGAGTCAGTGAAACAGACAACAAGCTTTATCAGAGGTGAAATCGCTGAGACAAGGGTGCTATCATATAAGTGGACTCCACTTCCTATTCCCCCACCCTCAATATATTATGTGGGGCTTAGAGATGGGTATTTTATTAAGCAGCAATAAGTGATCCAACCAGTCCAACGAAAGTTAGATACATTTAGTTTGCTGCACTTCTGTCCTGCTTTTTCTCCAGGCTGCAGACAAGAATGGCTCCTCTCCCTATGTTTTACACTCCCAAGAACCCTGTGAGGCAGGGCAGGCCAAGAGCAAAAGAGAAACTCATCCAAAGTCACCCAATGAGTTTCCGGACTTGGCTAGAATTTCAGCCTGATATCCCAAAGCAACACTAGGACTGAGGCATCCCTGGTCAGATTCCAGGGCTCTATTTATGCCATATTTTGTTTGCATGCATGCACATGCGCGCGCACACACACACACCCCTCATGTGGGCACAGAGTCCATCCACTGTGGCTCATTGCAAGCTCAGGTCCCTGCATAAAAAAAGGGTGCACACCTCTCTTTGGGAAGGGAAGTTTGCTTTATATCATCCATCTCTTGACTGATTCCAGGCCATAATTTTTCTTTGCCTCAGTTTCCCTGCCTGTGTTTTGCAACTCTCCTCCCATCCACCCTTCCCGCCACTACCACCACCCTCTCCCCTTTCCTCTTGGGCCATTCAGAATGGGACAGTTTCTGAAAGCAGAATGGATGCAGAGAGTTAATGACTGAGAATGCATGGATTAATGATTTTGCTCTCCTTGCACTCCAAACCCACAGAGGAAGAACCGGCAAAGAGCATAATAAGCAGACGCCCTCCCTCACAGGCGGTGGTGGCGGGGGGCCCACGACAGGCGTTTCTCTCAGAGCGGATGCAGCTGGGCCAGTAATATCAGTGCTACCCAAGGCGCAAGGGGCTTCCTTCTGGATCGCAGACCAGTCACTTCATCTCCCTCCTCTTGCACATAGCTTGGGCCCCAACCCGAAATTCCTGTAGAATTGGGGGTGGGTGGGTGGGCTAAGACAAAAATAAGGCTAACAGGGCTTTAATTGTAAATAACCTGATTTAATTTGTTTTGAAAGCCCTCAGTCCACGGCTGCTGGGTTGTGTAGCACTTGCCTCTCAAAGGGAAGTAATAGTCTCAGTGGGAAAATGCAACACTCCCTAAGGACCAGTCTTTTAGTCTTTCCCAGGCTCTTGTGGAGTAATGGACTTCCTAAAGAAACCCTCTAAGAACCCCTAAGGGGTTTTGTCTTAAACAAAAACACAACATTAATTTTTAATGTACGCGCGCGCACACACACACACACACACACTTCCCAGCAGTGAAGTTGGCAGAGGGATGAAAATTCAAAATGTTTTCATGTTTTGTAGATAATTTTGTGCCTAGAATACGTCCTCAACCCTATAGGGAGGAAAGGAATTTTGGCTCACTTGGGTGCCTGGAATGTGGAAGCCCAAGGCATATCTGTATATATCGGGGCCCTTTCTAAAAGCTGGGGGTGTGGGTAGTAGGAGCAGCCCATCAAACCCCAGACACTGTCTTGATGAGGCCTATTTGGTTACAGAAGAAGCACAGACGGGCTTTCATTTGGCAATTGCTGTAGACTTCCCTGTTAAACAGATCACCCACAGAGGAAACTGAAAGGCATGTGATCTGAGAATGAGAGAGCTCAGTACTGCTTTCTTGCAAATTCACTTTTGAAAAAAAGAAAAACTCTTCAATTTCTTTCCATCTCAAATACAAAGAGGTTTGCAAAATTTTAAAAACCCCTTCTGAAAAAAAAAAAAACAATAGCCACATACTCTTCTACCCTTATACTGATGATAAAAACAATTATTCTCTGTTCTCTCCTCTGGAGAACAGAAGACATTAAAAAATAAAATGCACACACAGCCAGCGAGGTTTCAGGAACTGATTTGTGGCTTTAATATTGCAACCTACCAAGAGGGCTCAAAACCAGAATTAACCAATCTCTTTTAAGATGCGCCGAGGGGGTTCACGTTGTATTTCCCCACACGCACACCCAATGACATTTTTGTGAGCTTGTAAACTCAAGAATTTTACAAAGGAAGTAGATGAGGCATTAAATCTGTTCCTCTTAAAATGGGGAGCGGAGGGGGAGCCAAACAGGAAGCCGGCAGCTGTCTGCAATGGGGGAGTGGATAAAAATCATACAAGAGTTTTAGCAGGGCAGATCTGCCCAGCATGTGCATGCATTGGGCTGGCTGTTTTGAATTACCCTTCTCTGTTTTCTCAACGCTTTGCTGTTTTCTCAAGTGCATGTGGGATGCGTCATCTCACAACACTCATCTAGCAAAACTGAAGGGGGGGGGTCCACCCAAAATGAGCCCCCTCCCCTGCTATTCTGGGATGGGTGGATGAGAGGGCAACAAACCACAGTAGCTGGGGGCCAGGATGAGGACCCTAGACCACAGGACAGGACCTGGCCGGGTGTGTATTTGGGGGGGGGAGTTTGCCTCCATTCATGCTTTGTATGCAAAAACACTCATCCATATGCATGAAGGGGTCCGTTCATTCATGAAAATATGCCATTTTGCCTAGACAGCAACTCAGCTACAGCATGGCCGGTGGCGGCGGGATGGGGGTGACGGGTGGGCGCATGAGGAGAAAACAGAATAGTAATGAGAGCAATTATCCCCCCCCCCGCATCCTGCCAAGAATATTTTCTCACCGATTCAGGCTTGGGGAGGGAGGCGCCGGAGGGAAAGAGAAGGCTTGTTTCCTTGTCGCTCTGAGAGAGCAGAGACTGACTCCCTTCCTTCCTGGAGCCATAAGAACCTGCTCCACCGAATCCCTGCAAAACCATTTAAAAACTGTCTGTCGGATTCAACAGGGTGGAATGGAGAGCAACGGCCAAGATCTCTGTCGGTTTTGTTGTTGCTACCACGAATTCACCCTCCTCCCCACTCCTTTCAACCAGCAAAACTCAAGGTGACTAAGAGCAGGTGCCTACGAAAACATAGCCACTTGCCTAAAATTCAACATGATTAATGAAATCATATTATTTTTAAAAATCCAAACAAGCTAAAAGAAATTTGGGGGAAACCTTAGTTATATCAAAACACTCACTGGAATCCCAGTTCTCAGCTGCTGCTGACCCAAAGGGACAATAGAAAGTGGAGTGGACTTGCGTCTAGCGGAAGGAGCCACCACCAAAAAAATCCTTTAAAGCCCTCCCCCCCCTCTCTCTCACACACACACCCCATATCTAAACATCAGTGGTCCACATCAGAGCCTCCACAGCAGAGCATCTGCCAGGAAACAGGATGTTCAGCACAGGCGGCAAACCCTATCCTGCTCCTGACGGAGTCCAGTGGATCCAGCCAGGCAGATTTTGGCACTGCTCTGCACTCAGCTGCCCACCAATGCTAGACTGCGGGAGGCCCAAACAGGTGCAAAAAAAAAAAAAAACCAAAGCCCACACACTCTCCCACAGGACCAGCATCACTGAGTAGCTACAACAGGAGAGATACCTGTGTGCCTGAAATGTAGCTGGGTGGGTCAGATTTGGGGCAGACGAGGCCAAAGACTATGATGACCCGCCTGCAATGCCACTTGTCACAGGGCAACTCCAAGGCGAGAGCTTTTACAGGCCATTTGCAAATCTGCAGATGATCCTGCAGGTCAGGTGAGGAGGTTTCGCATATACGGGGTGGGGGTGGGGGGTCACAGAGGATGATAGAGGAAGGAGACAGAAGTTCGGCTGGCACACGAATCCTGCAGAAGACATCCTGCAGAAGACGGCGGGAGGGAAGAGGCACAGGACACAGCAGTTGGGGCCAGGAGGCAGGGAGAGAAAACTGGGGTGGTGGCAGAGTATCTCTGTCTCTTGCACAGATACACACACGTTTGCACATGTGTGTGAGAGAGAGTTTGTATGCTTGAACACTGTAGCAGCCGTGTAAACGCACAGATTAAAACCGGCAGTCCCAAATCACCCATGGAGCATGCGTAGAGATCAGAAGTGTGCTTAACTTGGGGGGGGGGAATAGGCAGCAAAGAAGGATCCAGCTTGAGTTTATAGGAGCAAGAGAAATCACCATGGAAACGGCTAAGAAGGACAGGGTTTGTAACTCTCCCTCTCCTTTCTCCCACCCTCCCACCCACCATCTCACTCTCTGTCTGTGTTCTCAAAAACATCATCTTTCTTATTGAATCTGAAATCCTGCCGGGGTGGGGTGTGTGCAGGGGGTCAGTCCAGCAAAACACTTCAGCCAGCAAGTGTTCGTTTTATGGAGATCTGAAAGAGCAGGGCCTGTGCTCTCCATCCCCCTGCAAAATCACCCGGGGCTGAGTGTGTTCCGTGTTTCTGCAGCAATAAACAAGCAGCAGCGAGATCTCTGCCTTCTTTTTTACAAAGGGAAACAGCTGAAGTTGAAAAGCAGAAGAGCCCATTATTAACAGAAAGAAGGGCTCCCCTCATTTCTTTAAGGGCAAGGGGGACCAATTCTGCCCCTCACCTCATCCCAGGACCATATCCCTCTAAGCTAGGAGATGCATTTGGGATGGATTGCTTCCCCACAATTAGGCAAATCCATCCCTGGAAGCGGCAGGACGCGGGAGACAAGAGATAGGATTCAAGGAAGCAAAACGACACACCAAGATCTGCTCCTGCCAGTTTGTGACCCAACACATTTCTTGAATGTACAACAAAATCACAGATGTTCCCTCTCCTCATTCTGCCTGCAATCGCTGCCTTGGGAGTTTGTCCAACTGCTGCCAACCAACGTCCAAATAGATTTTCCCCCTTCCCCTTCCCCTAATATTTTATTTTGGGATGAGTAACCACTTGGATGGAGGAAGTGCTCGCACACTTTTGAGATATTTTAGTTGGCTGGTGTGACCAACTCCATCTTATGTTTTCATTCATGGAGCAAACCACATGGCTGGCTTCAGTTTTTCATGTGTTTGTCCAGTTTCTCTTTGTGGGTAATTGTGGAGAAAGAGAGAGGTTATCCTCAAGGAAGAATTATTGCAATGGCACAGGTTATGCCCCATAACCTCTGCAGTCAAGCATGGGTGGCAACCTTCCTCCCTTTCACCACATTGTTGCCTATCGCCCGGTATCAGTGCCATAAAAGCAGCAAAAAAGGCATTTTAAAAAGAAAGCCAGTATGCAACAAACTGCCTCCCCCCCTTTCTGTCCCCACTCCTGCAGGCGGCCGAGTCATTGGCCACAGACTCTGGGGTGGGGTAGAGGGGCCTCTCCTTGGACTTATCAGGAGGCCTGTGACCGCTGACCTCTTGATGCAAACCAGTAATTTAATTTGAGCCACAATATGGCTGTTAAACAAGCTGGCCTTTAACCCCCAACCCCTTCCCTCCAGGCTTTTCCAAACAGAGAGCTCTCTGTCCACCGCAGCCAGATTGCTCTCCTCTGCCCCACTAACCCTGTGCTTGTTTGACTGCTACAAGGCTTTGGGGTGCCAGTAGTGGGGGGCCAAAACACTGATCTCCCTCCACTGGTTCTAAAAAGATAGCCTAGGAGGGGACACAGCCCTTTGCAACTGGTGGAAATGGGCAAAGCACCCTCAGAAAAACCAACACCAACAGCCACGGAGCAAATTAATCCATGGCACTTAAAGTGGCACGTTCTGCCTTTGCCTCTCCCGGGCCATTTTAGAGAAACATCCCAGACCCAGATCCCTGCCTGAAACTTCCAGAGAGCAGCCCTCCAGAGCCCCCACCCCACCCTACTCTCCTCCTCAACCCACAGGACTCCAGACTAGGCTTGGGTGCTGTTGTGTTCCTGGCTCCTCTTCGGAGATGATGCCCCCCCCCAAGCCTGGCCATCACCCTGCAGCAGGGCTGGCCACCTGCCAATGTGAGAGGCATTCCTCCCCCAGCCCCCACCCCACCAGCTCCATTATCCCTCGCACGGTCAATCTGCTTAACACAGAGATGTCAGTCCGCTCCTTCACGATGACCCCGTTTGGGGCCACCCTGGGCGGAGGTTTATCTTAGGTTTGTGCCCGGAGGTTGTGGCGGCGGGGGGGGGGGACTGTTTTAGGCTAGAAGTGGGTGATCACCCCTGCCATCAGGAGAGGAAGGGGCTTCTCCTTCCATCACTGAAGGGCTGGAATGGGGAAGCATTGCCCTGAGTGGTCAGTCCAGGGCTCCCATCGCACAAGGAAAGCTGATTTTGCAAGCTTTGGTCTTGCTCCCTCCTCCACAGCCCCCCTCCCCTCCCTCTGACCTCACCTTCCCTTCATCCTCCTCTCCACCTCTGTCCCTAGAGAGGGCCAAGCAATTGTGGAAAGTAGCAGAGGCACCTCACACTTCACACTGTGTGTGTGTGTGTGTGTGAACCCAAAACGCAGAAATCCAGCAAAGGCAGGGCAGCTTTCTCCATCTCGTCCTTCTGAACCAAATAAATGGACGTCCAGTCCCTTGTTTTCTCACATGCTGCCAACCCCTGGGATTACCTGCACCCATTTTAGCCTTCCTTCCTGGAACGCAGCTGAGCAGGAGGGAGGAGGCAGTGCCTGAAAAGCCCTAACCCTTCCCCCCCCGCTGCCCCAGCCGACCCAATGCCCTCTCCAGACCGTCTTGGCTGACCCTCTCTTCCAC
Organism: Phrynocephalus forsythii; assembly: GCA_029282475.1. Classification (NCBI taxonomy): domain Eukaryota; kingdom Metazoa; phylum Chordata; class Lepidosauria; order Squamata; family Agamidae; genus Phrynocephalus; species Phrynocephalus forsythii. The sequence continues at coordinate 2,968,482 of JAPFRF010000019.1, forward strand.
ACCTTGGTTCCGAGTGCCCTCTCTGCTGTGCTTTTGCTCCCAGGGGCTTGACCTTTGGTTGCGGATGGTCAGAGGAAAGCTGTGGGGTAGGCCAGGGCAAGAAAGACCAAACTGAGGTCACCCCAGAAACATTTGAAAGCACTTTCTTATAAAACCCACCTCGGCCTCACCGCCTTCATTCAAATGCGGCCCAACTCAACTTTCCAGTCTTCCCGGGACCTGAGAAGTGCCTCTCTACTCAAGAAGGGATGATGGAGTCATTTTGCAGATGAGCCAAGCACACCCTAAGCGCCTTTCCTTCCGACCGTTGTCCTGTTCATGTCCGTCCAGCCATTTCTCTGATGCATTCGAGCCAACTCCTGAAACCCCCGGAGCTGCTGGACTCAGTGATCCAATGGGTCCCATCCAGCTGTGCAATTCCAAGGCAACCTGTCCAATCTCTGTCCAGCTCATTTCATCCTCCCAGCAGCCCTGAGAGGTAGCTCTGGAGCAGCCACCTCGAGGTCTCCCGGGCTGTTTTCCCTGACGGAGCAGGGGCAACGATTGGGAAGGAGGAGAGCAGAGAAGGTTTGGCTTTCCGCGGACTTTTGAACAAAAGTCAGTGGAAGGAGGCGGGCGAAGGGATGGGCCGGGGCAGAACACTCCCTCCCATCCCGCTCTTCAGCATTCCTCTCCGGGCAGATGTGGAATGTTCTGGCCCAACCCCACTGGGTGGGTGTTGGGGGAGAGATTGAGAGTGAGTGGCTGACAAGTTCAGGTTTCCTTCCCTCTCCAGATGGCAACTGCATTCAGTCTCTCCAACCAGACCAGGGAGTGAGTCGGTTCTGCCTGGCCGGTCCATCCCTGAGCAATGCTTCGAAGGTGCTTTGCTCTCCCTTTTGGCTGCCCTCTGCTTCTGTGCCTGCTAATTCTGCATTCCTCTGGCTTTAGGCATCCCATCCCTGCCCCCAAACCCACTCCCAAACAAAAGATGCAGCCGCTGTACATTCCTTCCCTCTGCCACCACTCCCCACACACACACACTGCTGTCCCTCTGCAAACCAGCCAGCCAGTTTCCCCCCAACACCAGCACCCCCAGAAATGAAAAGAAATGTCCGGTTGGCAGCTGTGGAGCCATGGGGAGTGGGGGGGAGAGGACTCTCTAGGGACAGGGAACAAAGGCAGGCAAGAAGACAGAGGGACACCAAGGCAAGGGCTCAGACAATCATTCTTTTGTCTCCTGGGCCCCAGCGCGCAAATTCCCCAGAGACAATGGCCTACCACCCGCCAGGCTGGCCAGTGGCTGGCTAGCTTCTCTGCACCAGCCGGGAGGGGGTGGCGGCGCTGACACCCAGGGACGGATGCCATTCAGGAGGGAGGCCGTGAATGGCCAAGCTGTTTCCCACCCAGGCTGGGATGGCTGGGAGGGTGGCAGGGTGGGTGCTGGAGCCCGCCTTAGGAATTTGCCAGCAGGGAAGGATGTGGGCCCAGGGCTGAGCTTGTGGCTATTGGACAAGAAAGAACAGGGTTTAAAAGAGGCCAAAGAAGGAAACAGGAGTGCTTATTATTACATAGGACAAAACATCCCGGGTGGGGGGTCATCCAGGAAAGGAGAAAACCCTGAATGGGTGAGGCCTGGCATTTTCAAGACCATGACCTCACTCTGGTCTGATCTGCTGGCAGAAGAAGAGCCTTTGGAAACAGGCAGAGCAGCAGAGCAAAGCCTCCCTTGGCCCAGAAACACAATCCCAGGCTTGGCCAAGGGCTGGTCTAGATTGCCTTTGGGGCCCCATCCACTCTCCAGTTGCGACAGTCAAGAGACCAGTCAGGTGGATCAAAATCCAGCCGGCTCTGCGTGGAACGCCCTGTTCCCCAAAGAACGCTGTTCCAAGAATAAGCTGCTCGCGGTCTGAGAGGAGGCAAGCATGACAGACAGCCTGGCTAAGGCACAGGAACAGGCCAGGTGGAGAGTAAACAGATGTGGATGGAAGGAAAGAGAGCCCCAGGGATGTGGCTTCCGCTCTGCTGTCAGGAGGGACACAGAGCAGAGCCGCCGGCACCTGGAAGGGACGAGCAGGCTTGACCAAGAATGACACGCGGGGACACACTAAGGAGGGCGGCTGTCCATGCAGGATGGGGGTGTGTGAGAGAAAGAACAGCAGGAGGGGGAAGACGGGCAAAGGGAGATGGGCCACCACGGAGAGACAGACAGACGGATGGAAAATCAGGACCTGCTTCCCAGGGGAAACGGTCTTCAGACCAACTACCACCACCCTCCACCCCAAGGGCATGAGAAGCAGGGCCCTTGGACAGAGGGGGGGGGGACAAGAAGAGGAGCTGGGGAGCACAGGGGCCCCACCCTGAATCCCCCATCAAACCTCACCACCACTACCACCCTTGATTCTGCCACCGAGCCAGATATCCCTGGCTGCTTTTGCACAAGGAGATGAAGGCTGTCCTCAAGGAAGAGAGAGGGAGAAAGTGTTGGGGGGGGAGAGATCCAGCACAGTCATTAAAATGGCCAAGAATCCACGGGGTGCCATAAAGGTGCGCCGGTTTCCTTTGGCGTCAGCTTCTGTGGGGTGCAGCAGCCCCACGCCGTCAGGGGCAACTTGGCAATTCCAAGAAGGTTCATCAGCCACCTTTCTCTCTTAAGTGGTTTATTATAGCAAGTGCTTTTTTTCTTTTCCTTTTTGGTGATGAGGAGGTGTTTACAGCCTGCTCCTCCCTTGGGCACAAGGGAGGTGCTCAGCTAGTCAGAGGCCTTCCTGGCTGAGCATCAAGAGTGAAACTGGATGGGAAAAAGCAGTGGTTCTGTTGGAAAGCCCCTCCCCCCCTCCTCCAACACCACCAGTTCCTTCTAGCCACCCGAGAGCAAAGCATAACTGCAAAATCAAGGCAGGATACGTCCTACAGAGCTTGGCCAGCACCTGGTCCACAGAGCCTGTGATGTGGGCTGGGTGAATGGTAGCCGAGCAAATCCCAATTTGCAACCACCCACCCAACTCAGCCCCAGACTATGCTGCCACCACCCCTCCCCTCCTCCTCCTCTTCCTCCTCCTCCTCCAGGAGTAGCAGCAGCATTGACTTTCCTCCTATTGTGCATGTCAGGGACTTGGGAGTCCATGCCAGGACCATGCATGATGGTCTGGAGATGGTGAAGCAGCTGGTGGCCAGAAGGGAAGGACAGGATCCAGGCAGCCCTGGGCACTTCCCTTTTGAGAGAAATGCTGTGGCAAACGGTGCCAACCAAGCTTAGTGGCGGCAGCAGTAGCACCAAAAGGACAAATGGGCCCAGAATGACTCCCCAGTGGAGCAGAGCCTTCCTAAGCTGCAGAACAGAATGAGGCCACCCATGGCAGCTCTTGCCCCAACTCAGATGGCTCCTCCTGGACCCAGTGGACGGACAAGCCCTCGCTCCTGCATGCTTCGGATACCTCCGCCAAATTTGCAAGATTTAATCTTATTTGGCACCTGTGACAGAATTGATCCAGGAGGTGCCCAGAGCCTCTGAAGCCCTGCCCACAGTCACCAGGAAGTCCCCTTCACACACACACACAGAGAGAGATATACACCCTTTCTGGCATCAGGTGGCAGGCGAGGGTGATACTCCTTTGAGCCTCTCTTAGCCATCACTGCACGCACATTCCAGTTTCGGATTTGAGAAATATGACAGCTGGGGATGAAATCAGAATGAAATCTGGAATGGAAGGGAAACGGGCACAGCGGGCCCTGGACTCTGACTGTTCTTGCAGGATCCTCAGATACCTGAGATACAGGCAAAAGAAAATATTTTTTCACCCAGTGCGTTGTTAGTCTGTGGAACTCCCTGCCACAGGATGTGGTGATGGCATCTGACCTGGATGCCTTCAAAAGGGGTTTGGACAGATTCCTGGAGGAAAAGTCCATCCCAGGTGACAAACCATGATGGAGATGTGCAATCTCCAGGCTTAAAACCGGGGGTACTTCAAGGGCCAGATGCAAGGGAGTGGTAACAGGAGACAGAGATCTAGTCTCGTGTGATCCCAGAGGCATTTAGTGGGGCTACTGTGAGATACAGGAAGCTGGACTAGATGGGCCTTTGGCCTGATCCAGCATGGCTCTTCTTATGTTCTTAAATTCTTATGGGTTTTTCCCACCTTGCCATTTCTCTGGAGCTTTTTGTGGGGAGCCCAGGGAGAATTTGCTTAGCCTCACCTTCCGCCAGCAAACTGAGGACATGGTGCTGGGTCCAAAACGATCCCAACAACCAGCCAAGAGAGACTACTCTGACAGGGAGCCACGTCTTTTTTGACAGGCTCGGCGGCGGCGGCAGGATGTGACTAGACCTACAAATACTTCCCCACTTTCTCTTCTGGGAGCAGAGACACCGTAAACCTCACCTCACCCGTGAACAACTGAGATGGGCTGGTTTTGTGAGGATACAACCCGCACATCCACACTCTCACACACAAAGCCTTGCTGGCCAGAAGCCATGGCCCCGGAGGCAAAGTTCTGCAGTCCAATCCAAAGCAGAGCAGAGCAGAGGGCTCCAGGAGTCTCTTAATGAGGACGAAATTCAAATGGGGGATAACTGCCAGTGTGACGCACACTCACGCACTCACGCAGGGAAGGGGGGGAGGAGATGTCCCCAATGGCCCACTTTGCCCCTCTCCTGCCCCCCCTTCCGCCTGAGTTTGGCTGCCATCAGTCCAGGAAAGAGAGGGGCTGGACCTCCTCGGCTGAATTCCCTGGGAAGGAAAGAAAAGGACAGCAACAACCGTGTGTGTGTGTGTGTGTGTGTGTGTGTGTGTGCGCGCGCACGCGCATGTGTGTGGAGTGGCCGGAAGATGCACCAAGTGCTCTCTCTACTACTCTTTGCCAGTCAATGAAGGGTGTGTGTGTGTGCGCGCGCGCGTTCGCGCATCTGCCTGCTTTTCTCCCTCCCTCCCTCCCTTCCAGCAAGGCTGGAGGAAGACCTAGGACACACACCCAGACCCCAATGTCAGTGCCACTTCTTTTAAATGATTTGTTGGGTTCGTATCCTGCCTTTCCTGAGAGAGGCTCCAGGCAGAGCACGTGAGTCTCTTCCACCCCACGGGTACCCCAGCACAGCGGCGGAGGGGTGGGGGGGGCAGAGAAAGAGGAGCCCCTCCAAGAGGGTCTCAGAGGGCAATTGGGTAGGACAGAATGCCCCACCCCAGCGCTTGCAGCACTGCCCCACACGGCCTCTCTGTGCTTTGGGAAGACCGTGAGATGAGAAGCTCTAACCTAACGCCACAAATTGCTGGCGCAGCCATAATTAAAGAGCATCACTCCTCACCAGGGAAGTTCCTAGTTCAAATCGGAACTCAGCTCCTTGGGTGGGTGGCCCCCTGCACCCTTACCTGTACTACAGGGATAATGAGTGACCTGGCCTGCTTGTGATGGTTATTGCCCTGGGGAATGTAAGTCCATGAAGAGCTGGGAGTAAACCAGAGAGATGCCCCCAAGGACAAAGGAGAGGAGGAAGCAGAAAGGGCCAGTGGCTCACTCATCCCAGCCCCCTCCTCCCAACAGAGGGATGGTGGGCTACTAGACCAAAAGCTGGTGACCCCCAAAGCTGCACCCCAAGCAAAAGGATGAAGCCCCCCACCCCTCACGAATTCTGGGCGGCTGGCAGTTCTCCTTCCCTGTCAGTTTGCTACGATGCAGGCAACCGGCCCTGCCGCTCTTGGGTGACCATGGATGGCAGCCCTCCTGCTGGCGCCCCCTGATTCCACAGCCCCACGACTGCAACCCCCCGTGGGACTGGCTTGCATGAAGAGGGCCATTGTTTGACCTGGACTCCAGCCTGATACGGTCCCAAACGGGATGGTATGACCGACCGACCGACCGACTGCAGTGGGGGACACAAAGGGCTCCTTCATCTGGGCAGTTCGGCTCCACGTGGACCGTTTGGCTCAGTTGTTGCAAAAGTCTCTGCATGGAGATCGGAGGCAGCAGCGGTGGCGGGGTGGGTTGGGTTGGGGAGGGGAGCCTGTCCCTATCGCACAAACCCCAGGAGGCCTCACGCAGGACCTCGAGGCCAAATGCTGGCCTTGCCTAAGCATGGGCTGGCCCCACTGAGCCTCCAAAGGAAAGGGCAGTCTACCACTAAAGACAAGTCGTGGTGGACAACGCAGCGGAGGACAACACACACAACACCCCAGCACAATCCCTCTGCATCTCAGCCTCCCAGAAAGCACACACACACACGCACACACGCTGACTGCTCTGGGGAAGTAGTTGCTGAGGCCTTGCCAGGGGGGTTGTGGACGAGGGAGAGGTGCCCGTTTCCACCTCTCAGACAGAGCGGTTTCCTTAAGAAAGGAGGAGGAGGAGGAGGAGGAGGAGGAGGAGGAGGAGGAGGAGGAGGAGAGATTCACAAAAGGAAAGCAAGCCCCATCAGCCTGTCAATCAATCACTCCCTCCCTCAAGCAGAAAGGGAAAACAGATCAGCAATGTTCCCTTTCCAGCCACAGCGGAGAAGGCACAACTCCAGCAAGGACGACACCTGCAATGAGACCGACAGTCCACTGAATGAAGAGCTAGCCAACACGGGCGAGCGGGGAGGCCACTGAGCCAGGATCTGGTTGGGGGGCAGAGAGTCACCTCTCGCTGGCACACATGCGTCTGCAATGCCCACCCCCCTCCAACAGCCCTACCTCCAAAGGCAGCGGCCAGGGGAGCAGGCGGGGCAGACACACACACCCCAGGGGAACTAGGGCTGAGGGCTTGGGCAGCAGGGAGGAAGACCACCCACCCACCCACCCACCCGCATGTGCCAGGCGGGCTCCTGCCAGAATGCAGTCCTCTCAGCCCTACACCTGACAGTGGGGCCAGGGGTTCCCAGAACGTCTTGGGGGCTGAGGGGAGAAGATGGGTCCAGCCTCAGTCAAGGACATTTAGCTGTGCCGCCTCCTCCCAGGCTGCACCCCACTCCCTGCTGCCCTGTGCCAAAGATGGGATGGGGAGCAGGGAAGCCCCACCCTGGGTCTGCCTTGCCCGCGTGGCTGGGAGTCCCTGCAAAAGCACAGAAGAGCCAAGGCATCCCCCACAACACACACACACACACACACACAGTGCCCTGAACTTGGGGGGGGTTGTTGTTGATGGACTGTCTCTGGGAGAATGGGTCTGGTGACCAGCCGCTCAGGGCACCGGGAGGGCGAGGATGCTGGCAACCCAAGGCATTGGGCTGCCTGAAGCCGAAGGGGCCACAGCCTGGGGAGCAAATGTGCCCCCTCCTGGCACTCTTCTCCTCAGACCTGGACCTCACACATGGCTGGCAGACCAGCCCTGCAACCCTGCCTTCTCACACACACCTCAGCTCCATCGGGCCGCCGGAGGTTGCTCCGCGGAGAGGCGGCAAGAAAGCGGGCCACGGCGGGCCCAAGGGAGGGAAGGAGGCGGAGGAAGCCCCGGCTTTGGCGGCGAGGAGCGCCCTTGCCCTGCCTTTCCCCGAGCCTCTCTACCGGACCCCGGCTCCTGGGCTGTCCCGGCCGGGGTTGGAGAGGCTTTTTCGTCCGGGGCGCTCTGGGGCGCTCAGATCGAGACGGCCGCCTGCGGAGGGGGCAGGAGGCATATGGGGGGGGGCAAAAGAGTGTGGCCCGCGTGGGGCTTTTCCCAGTCATCCTGCAGGGCAGGAATCCAAAGAGGAAGCGGCGGGCGGTGATTCAGCCCCGGGGAGCGCCTGAGTCACCAGCCCCGGCCCTCAGGAAGGGAGTGCGCGTCCGATCCCCTTCCCTGGCCGGGGGGCAAAGCTGCTGCCGCCGCCCGCCGCCGCCGCCACCCGGCCATCCCCTCTCTGTCCTGGCGAAGCCCTCTCTTTTTTGAGCCAGAGAGGGAGCGCTGCTGCCCATGTGGCGAGCGCTCCCATCGCGGCGCCCGCGGGCAACCGGAGCTACCCCGGACGAGGCACCACCAGCCCAGCCTCCGCGCGGGTCCCTAGGCGAGAGGGGAGGATGGATGGAGGGATGGAGGGAGGGATGGATGGATGGATGGATGGATGGAAAGGGAGTGCCCGGAAGAAGGTCGGTCTTGGACTTACCGGCGGCGTTGGCGGCGGCGCCCCGGGGCACGGCCGGGCTGAGCTGGGCAGCGGCGTCCTCTCCGGTCCTGGCCTCTGCGATCCTTGCCCGCCCTGGACCGGGCGCGCCCCTCGAGCCCGGCGGAGCGCGGCGGCTTTGGCGCTCGCAGGCAAGGCAGGCAGGCAGGCAGGGCAGGCGGGCGGGCTCTCTGTCTCGGTGGCTGGCTGGAGCGAGCACCCCACCCTCCTTCCCTCCTCCTCCTCCTCCTCCTCCTCCTCTTCGTCGTCCTCTTCCTCTTCCTCCTCCTCCTCCCTCGCCGCCTCCTCCTCCGCCGCCGCCTCTCGGGCGGCCAACCCTCCTCGCCGGGTGATGTCAGCAGGAGGGAGGGTTGGGAGGAGGCCGGCCCTGGCAGCCCTGCGGATGGGCAAGGCGGGAGCCGACCTGGGAAAGCAGCCACCCGAAGGAAGGAAGGAAGGAAGGAAGGAAGGGCGGGGAGAGGAAGGCGCGCGTCCGCACGTGACGCTCCGAGAGGAAACCACGACGAGGCAGCTAGACAGACAGACAGACAGACAGCCGGCCGACGTGGCTGCCCTAGCGGGTGGGGCTGCCCCTGCCTGGCACCCGCTGCCCCCCTCCTCCTCCCCGAAGCAGCATTTCCACACACACACCCCCATTCCGGGATGTTCCTTCTTTTCCGCCGGAGATCCAGGCGTAGCGCAGGGAAGGCTTCCTCCCGCCGCCTGCCCTCCAGTCTCACAGCCACGGCCTTGCGAGGTCGCCTGGGATCAGAAAGAAGCGGGGCGGGAGGGCTGGGAACCCGCCCAGGATCCCTCGGGCGACTTCATGGCTCCCCGGGCAGGGCGACGCGGGACTTGTATCCCTGCCAGCCTCGTCCTGATCCGCTTGCCGAAGCGTCGGGTAGCCCTCGAAAGCTTGCGCCTTTGGGGGAGGGGGCTCGCGGAGGTGATGGCGCTCATTGCCCGCCTTGGGTTTCTGCCTTTGGCGGACGTTTCTCCGCGCCTTGGCTCTCAAGAGGACCCGAGCGATGGGGAAGGAGATGACCTGGGCCGCCGCCGAGGTGGGGGTCGGGTTGTGGGGCTCCGTGGGTCCGGGAGGACTCCGCCAGGAGTCGATCACAAGAGAGGCAGCACTCGACCCCCCCCACCCCGAGCAAAGCCGCCCGCCGGTCTCCACCTAGTCCAGACTCGTAGGGAAGGGAGGAGGGTCTCCTGCGGAGGACTCAGCTTGGATCGGGGCACCCAACTGCGTCCCTCCGGAGGCCGGCGGTGGAGGCGTGTGCCCCGCGGGCTGCCCTTCCTGAGCAGCAGGGGACGGGTCCTGGCCAGGTGCTGTGCCGCCGGCCGCGGCGGAGAGCGGAGCGCGTCCTCCCACCCACCTCCTCGTGGCCACTTCTCCTCGCTCTCCCTTGCGTCCGCTCCTCCCGCCCCCAGGCCTGCCCAAGGGGCCGGGAGGGCCGGAAGAGCTGCGCCCCACCCCTGGCCGCGGGCATCGCTCCCTTCCTCCGCTCCGAAGAGGGTGGCCACTTGCCCCCCACCGCCCAAGGAAGATGCGCTCCAAACCAGGCGTCGCAGCTTTGGTGCGCACAGAAGGCCTCCATCCATTGCCTGCCTCCCGTTGGATCGGATCGCATCATCCGCGTCTCCATGGAGGCCGGCTGGTCCAGGGGAGAGGCGCGCTTGATGCGGCCTCGTTGGCTTCCCAGCTGGGCAGACGAGAGGGCCACCTCCGGGCTCCTGCTCCCCCCACACCCGGAGTCTCCTTCCTTCCATCTGGAGGCGCCTGGAGGGCTCTTCCTGGCCAGGAAAGAGGGCTGGCCGCCACCCCTGGCCCTCCTGCTACCCCCCCCCCCAGCGTCTCCCCTCCCTCTGCTGAGCCAAAGGACACACAGGGCATCCTGCTTCCCTTCCCTGTGCCTTCCCCCCACCCCCACCCCCAAAGTCAGGCTCAGCCCAGGCACAACAAGGGTATGTAAACCTCTTTTACAAGGCCTACTATTAATAGATGGGAAATGTTTCTCCTGCATTTTTTAATGCAAAGTGGTTGGCGGCATGGGAGAGGAACAACCCGCAAGGAAGGGCTCCCTTGAAAACCAACTGGACAAGCTTTGGGGGGGGCACCCTTGATACCTCCGCTGAGGCAGTCCCCCCACTTCCCTCTGCAGCCAGCTTTGGGAAAGTGGACTCCAGCCTGGACGATTCTTCTCCCTGGCCTGTCGCTTCCACACTTGGCCTGCCCACGGTGTGCAAGGGACAGAGGGCCCTGGGACTATAGAGTCCCTCGAAGGGAGTTCCCCTTGCCAATTTGGTGCTCCAGGGGCGCAGGGTGTGTGTGAAAGGAGTTTCTGCTGGTGGAGCCAAATGGAGGCATCCAGTGGGTGTTCCTTCCGGACATGTGGGTGACCAGCAGCAGGAGGAGGAGGAAGATAAAAGAGGCTTTCACCACCAGCCACAAAGAGCTGAGGTGAAAGGCAGCTGGTTTGGAGCCCTGCCCCCAGGAAGCCCCACCAGGGAGGCCTGGAAGGCACAGCTCGACTTCGCACTCTGCCCAGCAACCCCTGTGCAGAGACGCAGTCCCTCTAGGCTTGGGGTTTCCCCCAGCTTCCTTGAGCCTCCCTCTCCAGAGCTTTCCCCAGTCACCATGGAAGCAGGTGGGCCTCATCCTGCCTCTTTTTCAGGTCGCTGGGCTGCCAAAGTGGCACTCCTTTGCCTCTCCGCCCCACGGGGAGCAGCCTGCCTGCCAGGTCTCTTTGCGGAGGGGAGGCTGGGCGCTGGAGTCCAAGGCCCCTGCTTCTTGGCCTCGCCAAGGTCAGCTTTTCCCTGAGTCATTCTCAGTGGTTTGCCTCAGCCCATCTGTCTGTTGATGGGGATGGTGTCAAAAAGCAACCTGTAAACCTTTCCCATAAATCAAGGAATTTCCCCAAACCTGGGTGAACTCTGCAGAGCCATTGCTGCCCCATTGCTGCCGGGGAGCCTGGGGCTGCCTTGCTGGCTGGGGTGGGTGAGGTGCTTCTATCTGGAGCAGCCGATTGCCCCCCTGGGGGAGGAGAGCAACGGGTCAGAATGACCCCCCCTTCTTGGCCCAATGTCTGAGTTCATTAACGCCTCTTCTGCACGTGGTTCTAGCGAATGCACCAGTTTCAAATGTGTGTTTTTGTAACGAGCAAGGTGTGAGCCCCTGCCTTGCGCTCCCCCTCTTCCATGGCCGATGTGTAATACGCAGGGGGTTTAGAAAAAGCGCCACCTCCACATCTCTGTCTTTCTCACTCCACGCTCCACACACACATACCCCTGCTCGCCCTTCCAGCAGCCCAGGCTGGTTTTGTGGCTCAAGGCGTCTCATCGGTGCAGACATGCCAGGCGTGTGGTTTCTATGGCGGAGTTGCAGTATCCTTGGCAACCCAAGGCACCAAAGAGCCCCGGAGAAAGCATCTTGAAAGGGGGAGTCAGTTGCGGGGGGGGGGGTGTTTGAGAGTCAAGTTTCTTCCAACCTCACCATCTCTGCATCTGCCTCCCCCTCCCATGGCTCACATTCCTCACACCCACCCAGCAGCCACTACTACCCGAACCCCCAGGCTCACTGGGGGCTCCAAGGCAGGCTGGAGTTTTCCAGCTTGTTTGTTGTTGGCCTTCACCAACGGATTCATCCCTGGAGTGAGATTTTTTAAAAATGTCTCTCTTTGCTCCCTGATCAGCCTGATTGAGAGAGAACGCCTTGGCCTCTCCGCTTGTGCATCTGCCTCTCGGGGCTCTTTAGTCTGGAAAAAAGGTGCCTGAGGGGGGATATGATTGAAACGTACAAAATAATGCAGGGCATGAGTCAAGTGGATAGAGGGACGCTCTTCTCCCTCTCCCAAAATACCAGAACTAGGGGACATCCACTCAAATTGAGGGCTGGGAGAGTAAGAACAGACAAAAGAAAATGTTTTTTCACCCAGCGCGTTGTTAGTTTGTGGAACTTCCTGCCACAGGAGGTGGTGATGCCACCTGGCCTGGATGCCTTCAAAAGGGGATTGGACAGATTCCTGGAGGAGATGTCCATCACAGGTCACAAGCCATGATGGAGATGTGTCATCTCCAGGCTTAAAACTGGAGTACTTCAAGGGCCAGATGCAGGGGAGTGGGATCAGGAGACAGAGATCTAATCTTGTGCGCTCCCAGAGGCATCTGGTGGGTCCACTGTGAGATACAGGAAGCTGGACTAGATGAGCCTTTGGCCTGATCCAGCAGGGCTCTTTTTATGTTCTTATGCCTCCTAGACCCCTCAGGCCTACTGTATGCACGCATCCCGTCTCTCATCAGCAGCCTGATCATTCGGATACCCCAAATGCCCTTTCTGGAAAAGCAGCCCATGGCAATCTGTACAACACCTGTCGCCTTTACTGTTGTTTCATTTTTTTAATTGCTTTGGTTGATTTGTACAAAGTTGTTGAAAAATATACAAATTGTACATTGTCCCTCCCCGTGGGTGCTGAGCTGGGTCCCCACCCTACCTTTTCCCACCCTCTTAACCCCCACCCCACCCGCCGTGGGGCAAACAAACAAACAAACCCAAAACACCCCATGGTAGAAATTTATAGACCAAATAGCTTTCTTTACTCCCCCCAAGAGTCCTAGAGCTAAATTTGTGTCCTTAAAAAAAAAAGAGATAATAAGCACCATTCAATTAAATTTGTAAAAAAAATGATGCAGGGAGCTGTTGTTGATAGGCAAAAAAAGAGTTGACGCTCGAGAGCTGAGCCCGAGAAAGGGATTAGCAGAAAGCCAGCAACAGGTTTTGTTTCTGTGCATGTGTTGAGGAAACAGAGGAAAGGATTTGGGAGACATTTTTGAACGGCAAGAAGGTACCAGCGGTTCGTTCATTTCACCTCTGGCTCGCCTGTCCGCAGAGGGCGTTGGTCTCCTCCTCTCTGCCTATGTGTTCTCTTGGGATCCTCTCCCGTTGGCCTGCATGGCTCTCCTCATTAGACCTTCACAGCCGCCCAAACCCTTGCAAGGGAGGCCAGGCTGAGCAAGGCCTACGGAGCAGCCCGACGGCCTAACCGCTAAGCCACCCCGGCAGGACCCGTAGCCGTTTCGAACGGGAGGTCCGAGGGCATCCCCTGTCTGGTCTAGATGCCAAGGTGGCATCTGAAGAGCAGTTGGTGCCCTGGTAGTTCCCTGAGCCCGTTGGCTTGGCCAGGGATGGCAAGCAACATCGACAGGGCTTCCTGAGAGGAGCATGGGGAGGGGGATGTCCACCAGGCTGCCCTCTCTGAAGGTGAGGATAGTTCCTCTTCCTCTTTAGAGGGGGCTGAAACTGCTGCTGATGGACTTGAGAGAGTGCCTGCTTGGTCTTGGGAGAGTGCGGGGACAACCTCCCCCGGCTTAGAGGGAACCATCTCCCTGGCTGAGCGGAAAATCCCATCCCATGCTCATTCCCCAACCCCTACCCTAGCCTGGAAGGATGGGGGCAGAGAAAGAAGACCCTGGTGGCCCAAACGGGATCCAAAGTAGAGGCTCCCTCCTCTCCCGGCCAGAAAGCAGAGGTGGGCGTTTCCCTCTGTGATTGGGAACACTGCTTGCTTGGTGAAGGTGGAGACGTTCTCCCTCTGCATGGGAGGCGGCAGAATGGTGTGCAGGCAACACAGGTGGGGTGGGGAGCCAGGGGTGAGCACCAGAGGGAAGGGCTTAGGCGTAGATAATATAAAAACACGTTCTGCTTAGGGACGCCATTGGCTTTATGCAGGCTGGATGCCTCGCTGAGCGGGGCCGCCTGTGGGGCACCCCAGGGAAAGAGGTGACACAGGCTGACCCCCCTCCAGACAGGCTCTGCCTTTGACAAAAGATGGAGAGCTGGCACCAAGGTCTAGTCATCGTCGTCGTCGTCATCGTCGTCGTCGTCATCATCATCCTCTGTGTTGATCTCCCCTGAGAGTACATCCTCAATCCAGTCTTCCAGCTCGTCCACAGAGGGGAGGTCATCCTCGTCGTCCATCTCCAGCCAGATGCTGTCGGCCTGCGAGGACAATATTTTCTAGGGAACCCCCGGGCAGTGCAGGCGTCCGGGACCCCTGGGCTCCTTTACAGAAGCCCTTGGGGCCGGCTTCCACGCGTGTATCTGGGGAAGTCTGTTCAGGCACCCTGGGACAACTGAGCACCCTGTCTCTGTGCGTGGCGGATTTGGCTAAACAGCGGAAGTCGCCCCCGTGCCGTTTCTGCACATAACTTACGTCAGTGACGTTGACCACGCCGATCTGAGGCCGGGATAAGTCAATGCTGAAAGTCCTCTCCCAGTAGGGGATCAGCTGTGAAGGAGAAGCAGAGTGAGGCCCTGGGTCACCCACGTCGCTTGCCAAGCTCTGGGGAACAGGGGATGCCGTGGCCAACTGGCTAGCACCGGTGACGTCACCAAGGCCTCCTATTCTCTCATGGAGGAGAGTGAGCTGATCGGTTGCCTATTTCTCAAAGCCTTTGAGAAAGTTGATATGTCCCCAAAGATGAGGCATTCTGGATGATCTTGACCTCCCCCCCCAAAAAAAAAGAAATCTTTCCCAAGACCTACACCCCTTCCCTTCTAAAGAGCCCCGTTGCGTGCTCACCAGTGGGAAGTCTTCGGGATCAATCCAGATGATGCTGAGGTCTGGGTTGTCTGTGTTATCTTGGGCAACATCTTTCAAGATTTCCAGGAACTCATAACCGTCTGTTGGCAGAAAGGGAGAGGACTGAGCGAAGCAGCCCAGATAGGCCCAAACCCACGGCCTCCTCCCTCTTCCTCCTAAGGAACCCTAACCCAAACCTATCTCCCTCTGCCTCTCAGGATTCCTAGCCATCCAGTCGCCATTAGGGCAGGTTTGCCTTATTTGCAGCCAGTGTTATGACATCTGTTTTAGGATATCCATTTGGGCCATTTTCTCTGCCTGTAAGGCCTGCTTGGCGGTCCCTTCCACCTCCCAGTGGTGTCGGTCCTGTGCCAACCCCTCTCTTTTAGACAAAGGGTTTTCTCCACCTTCCACTTCCTATAAACCCTTCTCTGCACCAGGGTACTCCCTAACTTCCCACCCACCTGATCCAGGACCTCCTTGGGGTCACCCCTGTGGACCTCCATCCACACCTGCCAAGGACTATCGGGTCCCGAAGGACCCCCGAGACCCACCTCAGGGCCTTTGGGAGACCCATGGTTTTTGCTTCTTGGGCTCACTGGGGAACACACACCACACCAGTGTCTGTAGGTGGTGGCCTTTCTGCCTCTGAAGCAGCGGGCCGTGCTCCACAAAAGCTGGTGCCAAATAACTACCTGGACAAGACAGCTAACACTGTGCTTTTGTGGGTGCAAGGGAGGGGGAAGCATGATTCATGACCAGCAGAAACCTTTCCTCTCGCCACCTTTCAGCTTGCTTTTTAACAAAGCCGGCCAGAGGAATCAAGCAGACAGGTTGAGCTGGGAGAATGTGGAAAGCTACAGGGAAAGAGCAGGGAAGCTGCCATCTCTGTAGCAGTGCTTCCATGTCCATTGGCAGCAACGGAACGTTGTAAACATTCAGTGAGGTTCGTCAACCATGGTGGGGAGGTCAACCAGCTCGTGTGTTTTATTCTGTTTTAAGCACACATGACTAAGAACTCTATGGGCCTTTTCACACGACCCCTAAACTCCGCGGCAAATGGCTCCGGCAAATGGCTCCCAGCTCCGGAGCTTACAATTATTTCCCCACCAGCTCTGGAGTTTACAGATACTTAAGTGCGACCACGCCCACCTAAGCGCATCCCAGCACACTTTTCAGGTACCTGCTCTCAGGAGGTGAAAATTCCTGATGCGGATATAACAGTAGTGACTGCCGGGCTCTCCTTGCTTCTGTTTGTTCTTTTTTTGCCCCCCCGCCCCTTTAAGAGATAATGCAGTGCCGGGACGGCAGAACATTCTTTTTTTTTCCTTTTTTTCTCCCTCCCCTCACGCAGCCAGCAGCCAGGAGTGCAGAGGGGGTGGGAACGCAGGAACAGCGACAAACCCCTAAGATCTCTGGTCCGAAATTAAGTGGCCAGCGGATCTTAGGGGTCGTGTGAAAAGGCCCTCAGTTATTTCACGGGTTAAATTCCTCGTTTTGGAGGAGCCTGGGTAAAAGAATATAGACTGATGGATCTTCAAATGCCTTCCTCTCAGGCAGCCCTTGTTCCACCGCACAGCACCTTTTAGTTCTGAGTGACTTAACTCAGGAGACAGAACCACCTTGGAAGGAAGCAGGCAGAGTCCTTTTGCTCCCAGGCACGCAAACATCAGAGGAGCTATGGAGCTGGGACTTACCAGGGTCGTCTTCCTCTGCAAAAGCAACAATGTGGATTCCGTCTATATCATCTTCCTGGAAGGAGAAGCAGGGAGGAGGAGGAGGGAGGGGGAGGAGAAATGTCTTATTTATTCCAGCTGTAGGGTGGTACGGGACAATCACAGCCTGAGAAATGTTGTGAGCTGTAACTCAGTGCTCAGGCTGGCAGGGGTGTGTGGGGAAGTCATAAGTCCACCAAAAGCCCACTTATGGGGAATACGCAATTCCTCCCCACCCCCTGCGACCAAGAGCTTTCTTGCTTGAGAGCACAGTTGTGGGTGGGTGATGCTACGGGCACAAGCCAACAGGTGCTGATTTTCCCTTGAGGGCTGAATTCTGCTTAGCTCCCTGCCATTTCCTCTGGGCCTCTGGTGGAGCTGATCACCCTTCCAACAAAGCATGCCTGGAAGGACAAGGGCCTTTGTCATGTGTTTACAGCCTGCTGCATATGCTCCCCCCACACACACCGCCCCTGTGGCAGGCAATGCCAGAGGCCTTAATGAAACCCTCCCCAAAGCCCATCCGCTCCACACAAAGGAAGGGAAGGCATCTCCATTATTGATCAGGCTGGCCCATTACAGAAGCTCAGTTTGCACCCGAAATGCTCCCTTTGTATCTTGTGTACCTGAAGCTGCATTATTTATGGGATGCAGCTTCCTGTCCCTGTGATAAAAACCTGAGCAGAGGAGGGGGTGGTGGAGGGGAAGAGATTTGGGGAGGGGATCCACCGAGGGGCTCCAATTTCTGCTCAGACAGGCAGCACTTGGAGGAGGTCTGAGCAACCCAGGTGCCTCCCTCTGGGCCAAATCTACCATCATTGTCACATCTTGCTCCCTCCTCAGATCCCGGGTAACTTTGGAAGGGGAAATCTGGAGCCCTACCGCCTTGCCAAACTCCTCACCTGGCATCCACCGTGATCCTATTATTATTACATTTGTGACTGCTATTGCTACCGCTCCTCCTCCTCCTCCTCCTCCTCCTCCTCCTCCATTGATGATGATGAAGAGGGGAGGAAGCAGTGCTCTTTAAAAACTATGGTTCTCTGCCCGCTTTCCCGGACCTACCCAGGTTTCATACATGCTCTCCGGCTGGAGCTTCCTCAGCGTTGGCCTGCAGGAAAGGAGACAATGAGAAGGGTTTTTGAAATGCCGGGCACAATGAGAAGGGGTTTTTGAAATGCCGGGCTCGGCCATTCAAGGAAAGGCAGGAAATGTGGCTTTTTGGGGTCATGGGTCCCAGAATCCCCAGCCCAGCACAGGGAGGATTCTGGGATTTGTACTCCGTAAAGTAAAGCTGGGGGGAGGGGGGAGGGGAAAGTCACCCATCCCTCTTTGTTTAGAGAAGGGGGTGGGGAGGCAGGAGAGAGACAGTTTGGCCGTTTCAAAGGGGATTTGGCCAACCCTTTCAAATCAAGGTCAGGGTGATGAAAATGTTTTTAAGCTGATAGCCGGAGCTCTGATGCTTGTTCCGAGCAATGGGGCAAAAGGGTCCATCAGTAGTGGTGGTGGTGGTGGTGGCTGGTTTAAATGCAGCAAATACCCAAGACAGATGGGTGTATGTGTGTGGGGGGGTGTTTCTGCAGGTGGACCCTGCAAGGTTGGGGAGGGACCCCAGAGAGTGGGGTCTGCTCTGTGCCCTTGTTCCAATGCAGCGCTTTGGGAAAAGAGGGAACAGAGAGAGAGAGAGAGAGAGAGAGACACGGCTGTGTGGTCAAAGAAGACCAAATGCCAGGGATGATGAGGCAGTGCAAAGCCAGAACTTAATCCGGCCTCATCAGCCCAGCGATGCTGAGCCAGGGCAGTAAGAGGGAGGACAAAGCGGCTGCCATGGCAACCCTAGCCCTGGCGCTGCCAAGCGAGCAGGCAGAGATGCCAGGGGCTGGAGGGAAGCAGCAGCTGCTCCTTCATCAGAGAGAGAGAGAGAGAGAGAGAGGAGGCCATGGGGCTACCAGCTGAGTGAGGGAGACAGCCCTCTCTGCTCAGGCGTGCAAGGGCACTCGGCCCTCCCACAGTATGCACCAGATGGGATTGGGGTTCGGAAACCTTTGGGTCGGTCCCGAGGGGTGATTAGTGCGGAAAACTGCCCCAGAGGAAACTCACACACCCCGCCACGCCACGTCCGCCTTGCAGAGTAGTGGCCAGGCTGGGGCGGGGGTGGGGCGGCTGCCTTTGGGGTAATCCAGCATCATCCCCCAACAGGCCCTCTATGTGGGAAAGGGTTAGGGGGAGTGATGGTGGGCCCTTTCCTTCCCAAGAGAGGGTCCTCTTGTGTGGGGGGGGAGGGCTCCCAGGTTTGGGAGCTAAGCCACCCCCTCTGACCCCCAACACTGCCTGGGCGTTCCTGCCTGGGGGCCACTTTTTATTCCAGTGATTCTCTCCCTCCCCACTCCACACACACACCCCACCCATTTAAAAGGGCTATCAAAACAGACAGCTGTTTCCACAGCCATCTGAAAACCCGTTGAGGGATGGCATTTGACAGCTGGTGGCTCCCCGCCACGAGCGATGCTCTGCCTCGAAGAGAGGAACAGATTGACAGCCCAAAAGCTTCCCACCCCCACCCGAAACCCCCACCCTCCACCTGAGATCTGGAGAGAAAAATGTCAAACAAGTAATCCACTTTGCACAGGCAAGAGGTTTTTTTGAAATTTAAATTGTATATATCTAGGGCTTGTCTTCCCAGCATGCCCGCGGGATCACTCCTCGCTTCCCTGTCACACAGAGACAACTTTACGATGAGGGCGCAGAGTCGTCTCATGTAAGAAGGAACGTGGGTTCCGGGCCCCTCAGAAACCAAGAGGCAAGGGGTCCCTTCACCTTTTGTGTTCCTCCAGGAACTGGACAATTTCCTCCTCGCTGTTGGGCTTGTCCGGAATGGTCACGGGCTCCTCCATGAAGGGCTCGTAATAGTCGATTTCGTTCAGTTTCAGGGAGAGCTTCTTGGCGACCTGGAGAGGCCAAGAGAAAGGGGCATGCAAGGTGGGGAGGAGATGGGGCGAAGGAGTGGGGTGGGGTGGGGTGGGGTGCGAGGAGGACAACCACCCCCTGGGTCTGCCTGGGCAGGATGGGGACCTGTCCTGCAATGAACGACTGGAGGCCCCCTTGGCACTGGCCAGCGGGCCGGAGAGGCTCAGCAGGGATGGCGCCCACGGGGCCTTTCTTTGCCCTCCGGCCGCCCCTCCTGGCCTCGCCACCTCTCCCCCCAGCCCGCGGGCCTCCTACCTTGCTGTCAAAGGTGGCGTAGAAGGAGATGTAGGGGTGGAACTCTTCTGCCGCATCTTCAAAGGCCTTGAAATCTGAAAGGCACAAGGGGAGCGTCAACCTCTCCGGGGCACCTCCCGGCCAAGCCTGGCCTGCTCTTTCTCATGGTCTCTAAATTGCGCTCTCTCTTGTTTTTCAGGGGGTTTTGAAACAATTTTTAAACCTTGTTGCTCCACCGTTTTTAAAGGGCTTTGAAACTGTGTTGATGTGATTGGGTGCCTGCCATCCTGCCAGGGACAAGAGGGTGTAAATCAGTGGTTCTCAACCTGTGGGTCCCCAGAAGTTCCTGGACTGCAACTCCCAAAAAACCCCTTCCAGCACAGTGAGTGGCTTCTGGGAGTTGCAGTCCAAGAACATCTGGGGACCCCCAGGTTGAGAACCACTGGTGTAAATATTGTGAGAAACATTTCCCGCCATGCTGTGTGTGTGTGTGTGTGTGTGTGTGTGTGTGTGTGTGTGTGTGTGTGTGTGTGTGTGTGTGTGTGTGCGCGCGCCTACGTTCAGAGTCTTCGCTCTTGAAGTATCCGATGACTTTCGGCTCGTCCTCAATGTTCTCAAAGGCCTGGAGCTCGTGTTCTCCCTCGATGAATTCCACCGGATCCTCCATGACCTGCAGGGAAACAAGCAACCCGTAGACACCGCTCTTATTTATTTATTTTTGAGTATTTTTACCCCGCCTTTCTCCTTGGAAAAGGACCCAAGGTGGCTTACAGTAATGAGGGATAATATACAGTCCAGTACAATGGCCTCCAGAGGCTGGACACCCCCTCCCTTTCCCTGCTCCGTCCTAGGCACCAGACTGCAATGGGTGGGTGGGCAAGCCCTCTTTTTCCTAGGAACAGGAGCTTCTGGGGTTGGGGGCACCAGCCTGTCTCTCCTGGCAGAGGCCAGGTCTCAGTATCCACAACAGGATACAAAGAACCGGATATTGGAAACAGTTCATAAAGTCTTTTTCTTCTCCATCTCTCTCTCTCTGTCTCTCTTGGTTAAACTTTCCAGCAGCGGCAGCTCTAAAGTTTAAACGTTGTTCTTTTGCTTGGTAAAATGCCAAATGTTCTTCCCACCATTTCCTCCTTGTGGCCCTTTTGGCAATTTAGGGCCTTTTCACATGACCCCTAAGATCCGCTGGCCACTTAAATTTGGACCAGAGATCTTAGGGTTTGTCGCTGTTCCTGCGTTCCCACCCCCTCCGCACTCCTGGCTGCTGGCTGCGTGAGGGGGGAGAAAAAAAAGGAAGAAAAGAATGCCGCTCACCTCCGTTCTGCCGTCCCCGCACTGCATTCAGATCTCTTAAAGGGGCGGGGGGCAAAAAAAGAACAAACAGAAGCAAGGAGAGCCGGGCAGTCACTATGTTATATCCACATCAGGAATTTTCACCTCCAGAGAGCAGGTACCTGAAAAGTGCGCTGGGATGCACTTAGGTGGGCGTGGTCACACTTAATTATCTGTAAACTCCGGAGCTGGTGGGGAAACTATTTTAAGCTCCGGAGCTGGGAGCCATTTGCGGCGGAGTTTAGGGGTCGTGTACAAAGGGCCTTAGGTGCCATTTTCATGAATTAGCAACTCTGCTAAAGGTTAAGGATTAGATTACCTTTAAATGATTTAAGGCCACCCCACTGGGGACCGTTCGCCACCCCACCCTCATGCCAAGACAAAGAGGCCTCTAGGAAATTTGGAGACTGCCGGAGGTGTGTGTGTGTGTGTGTGTGTGTGTGTGTGTGTGTGTGTGTGTAGGCAGAGATGCCCAGGGTGAGCCAGGAGGAAGGGGGCATCTGGGCCAAGGAGGGGACTCACATCCAGGAGAAACTCCACCAGGGTGTCGGCCGAAAACTCCCCATCGTATTCAATTATTTCGTCACCCTTGAAGATGTAAACACTGTCCACCTCAGACAGACCTACAGGAGGCGGGTCAGGAAGGGAGGGCACAGACAGACACACACAGACAGAGATAGGAGAGGTCACAAAGATGCCCGCCTACCCTATTTCCCTGAAAATAAGACATCCCCTGAAAATAAGACCTACTTACAGTTTTGCTTCTCGCTGAAATATAAGGCATCCCCCTGAAAATAAGGCCTCCCCAATAATAAGATAACAATAAATGTATACCGTATTCTTCTTCATGGAAAAATAAGACATCCCCTGAAAATAAGACCTAGCGCATTTTTGGGAGCAAAAATTAATATAAGACACTGTCTTATTTTCAGGGAAACACGGTAGGTTGCCCAGAGAGGAGGCAGAGGGTCAAGCTGGCCTGGCTAGCTACAACCCCTTGGTGGCTCAGCTCTGTGGGGGATCAGTCTCGCCCCACACCATCCTCTCTGGGGCTTAGGGGGTAGTAGAGGCTGCCCTGGTGCAGAATCCTGCCCACCAAAAGGACTGGTTAGAGGGCAGGCTACCTGCCGGTGAAAGAGGCTTCCCCAAAAGTGGCTGGAGCTTAGGGAAAAGTTCCTTTTTCATGGAAGGCATTTCCCTGGCCACCCCTGACTTGCCCCTGTGCCACTCTGAGGATCCTGGGAGCGCAAAGCCCAGAGAGAATGAAGCCTTCTCCTCCGCTTGCAAAAGGGGCCCTGAGCAAGGCAAGGATGGATGGAGACGGAGAAGGTCTCCTTGGGCCTGGTGCGCTACCCACTGTCTCTGGGCATCCACTGCCCTCTGCTGGTTCTGGAAGCACAGGACCGGGTGGGCTAGCTGCTCTGGAGGCGGCAAATGTGGCTGGTGGACCGGCTAGCCTCTGCTATTCCCGGGCTACCTGGATCTGAACGCCAGCTGGGAAGGCCTCCCCTCAGCCCTTTGGGGTCCAGGCAACACTTTCCTCTCCCCTGCCCAGTGCCTTGCCCTGCCGTGAACAGGAGCGGACGGAGGACTCTGCAGCTTACCTAATTTTTTTGCCACGGCTGCATCCTTCTCGGAATCCACCAGGCCAAATCCGACTCCTTTATCCTCCAGGACTTGGGCTGCTAACTAGGAGGAAGAGGCCACAGGAGGGCAGGTGGAGACAAGAAAGAGAGAGAAAGGGAAATGAAGATGTTTCAAAGTTTAGGCCGGGCGGGCCATGTAGGAGCCAGGCCAGAATCCGGGATGACAGACAAGGGAAGAAGCCAAAGGGTGATGGGTTTTAGGGCCTCCCAGTAAGAGGGACGCGACATACAGTGGTACCTCGACTGACAAATTTAATCCATTCCGAATGCATGCTCTTAAGTCGAACTATTCTTAAGTTGGGGTACCTATCTAAAATTTTTAAAAAATAAGTTTAAAGATTCAAAAAAATGAAAAACAAATTTGTAAGTCAAGCAGGCCATATCTAAAATTTGTAAGGTGACAGTTAAAATGCCAACAGTTTTCCACTCTTAAGTTGAATTGCTCTTAAGTCGAGCTGCTCTTCCGTCGGGGTGCCACTGGTACTTGTCTTCCCGCAACCCTGTTTTGCACTGATGATGGTCACAGACATGATGGCCGTTAGGACTTGACACCTTTTCTGGCCCCAGAAGAGGGCACTCCTGCTGGCCCAGTCAGCCTGAGCTGCAGCGGGCAAGGGATGGCCCTCACCCCCCCTGGACCTGTGCATCGATCTGCAGCATTGAAATACTGCGCTCAGGACCATTTCAGGGCAGAATAAGGGATGGGACTTCCTCTGGTGTCAGAAGAACATGTAAGGACCCAAGAGCCCTTGAGAATGGCTGTAGCTGGCAAACTGTGCCCATAGGTGAGATTTCCTGGATGGATCTAGCTCTCGGGCGAGTAGCAATGAAGGCCCACCCGGCCAGAGGGAACTGGACCACGGGTTTCCCAAGGCTTGCTCCTAGTGGGTGAGCGTTTGGGGGTTTGAATCACGAAGCCCCGCAGATTCTGCGCACCTCCATCACCTGCCCCACTTGAAGGCAGAAGGTAGCTATTTCCTGCCTGCCCGTCTCGCTGCCCCCAATCGCGAAAGTTGGCCTGGGTTCAGAATTTAATGTTCCCTTCTGTCACCTGCTTAAGGAGCAATCTCCTTTCCGGCGCCATCGGATACCTGGTGGCCAACGGCGAAAAGCCATCTGGCGCAGGTTTTGGAATGCCAGATTTCGTGGGAAGCGCCCCGCGTGACCGAACACAGCGTCCCCGTCCCCCCCCCCTGCATCCCAGGCATTGGATCCCGTGGGCTTTCTGCCGGCCATTAGCCAGGTCGAGGGAAGAGGGAGGCCATTGCATTCATACTCGGGGAAGAAGGAAAAGAAGAGCTGCAATGCTCAAAGGAAGCAGAGGAGCAGACCTGCAAAGCATCATCAGGCGGTCGCTGCCGAGAGGTGGTGCCTGGTGACCACCTGAAAATCCATTCCCCCGAAACTCTTGTGAATCTGCAGGACGGCCGTGTAAGGGAGATTCTTATTCAGCCTCCAAAGACTTTCTCTCCTTCCACAAACCCAGCACTTCTAGAGCCTCTTGACCTTCCCATCTCATGGGGGGGCAGTTGTTCTGAAGGGTCAGCTTTCCATCTCTTAATCTAGATGTTCTCAAGGCACAGGGAGCCCTCCTCCCAAGACCAGTATGCCCAGAACCCTCCCCTTCGAAAGCTGACCTATTCCAGACCAAGATTTCCTCCAAAGATGGGGGGCTCAGGGCAGCATCCTGAGTCAGTGGGGCTGTCATCTCAGGACCCACCATGTATTGGGGGAGGGGGACCCCTTCCTTGCCAGTCTGAGACCCAGCCCTGAAGGGTCTCTGTTGGCAGTAGGACTCTCATTGGGTTGGCACAAACCAAGCGTGGCCGTGGTGGGTGGCCGTTCTGCTCACTTCTCCCCCCAGAGTAGAGCCCCCTGGTTCTTCCAGACACCCCTCCTCCCCAACACTTCCTCCCACTCTCATTGGGCCCCTGGGCTGCTTCTTCCTACCCTGGCATCAGCCGGGACTTCCTCCCTAAAGGCTCCTCGCCTTTGGCCCTGCAAGGAGAGCCATCTGAGTTGCTATTTCACTGGCAGCCCCGAAGAAGAAGAAGGAAAGAGGGCCCTGGTCAGGAGCCTGAGGGGAGGGAACTGGGGGGCTCTGCGTGGCCTAGCCCCCACCCCCACCCCACCAGTGACCGGCTAGCCTCTGCCTGGCTCCTTCTTTCCATCCACCCCACCCAAAGCGTGCCTTTCTGTCTCTGCTCCCCTCCTCCTCCTCCTCCTCCTCCTCCTCCTCCTCCTCCTCCAACTCGGGCCATCTGATCCCCAGCCGAAGATGTGCGAAAATAGCCCTCCTCGCCTGGAGAGCATCTCGGGTATGTGGCCGGCTCCCTGGGGTCAGTTTTTAGAACGCTCCTCCAATCTGGGCTGACTTCCGCCCCACTTCTTTGGCAGGGGCAGCAGTGGTGGCACTGGGAGGGGGGAGGGAGGCAGCAGCCCCACATTCCTCTCCCCACATGCCCCCCCACCACCACCTCCTGCAAGGAAACTATTCCTGGCCTCCCAGAAGTAGTAGAAGGGTCCAGAGATCTCCTGGCATCAGACCAAGGTGGGTCTTGGCCAGCCGGGGTGTGTGTGTGTGCTTTGGCACATTGGGAGTAGTAGGATGGCCAAAGGATGAGGTGTACCCCCACCTCCCCCCCCACCCAGCTTCTAAATGAAAGACAAGGAATCAGAGCTGGCAAATGATGTGTGTGTGTGTGTGTGTGTGTGTGTGTGTGTGTGTGTGTGTGTGTGTGTGTGTGTGTGTGTGTGTGTGTGTGTGTGTGTGTGTGTGTGGTGGGGGAATCAAGGCCCATCATCCCCGGCTCGGAATGCATGGAGAGCCTGAGGCAGGCGGCCCCCTTCTGCGGTATTCCAGTTCCTAAAGGGGATGGTTCTTCACCTGAGCCCTTGACCCTCCACTTGGGCGGCTGCGGAAGCATCCCTCTTTGGACCAGAGGGGTTGGGGGGCTTTTTTGTCGGTGGGGGCAGGGAGCCCAGCTGTGGGGCCTGGGAGCAGGGGGGGGCTCTTTCCTGGGCCAAGGGGCTGTGCCTTGCCCCATCCCTCAATCAGGATCTCTCTGTTTGACCCAAGGAGGACTCCCCCCCACCACCACCCCTCCCCTGAGACGGATCCATTGCAGCCAGAGGAGGAGGAGGAGGAGGAGGAGGAGGAGGAGGAAGGTTTTCCACTGTGGCCATACTTGGGAATCCGATCGTCCCCCTTGCATGGGGCAGAGCAGGTGGGGAGGGGGGGGAGGAGGAGGAGGAGGAGGAGGAGGCTGGGCAGAATCTGGAGGGCAGCAGGGCCAATGTCTTGCTGAGAGGTCCAGGCAGCAAATGCCCCCTTTCTTCTCTCTCTCTTTCTCTCTCTCTCCCCCCAACCCCCCGCCCTGCCCTCACTCTGCCCATCTTCTCTGCCTCCTTGTTCTTGCCAGTTAAAATCCTTCCTTGCCTGTGGATCAGCCCAAGGGATTCTGCTGCCCGAGGCCAAGGAAAAGTAGGTGCCCCTTTGGAGGCAGAAAAGCATCCCAGGCTGGCATTGGAGCTGGGCTGGTGGCCCTAGAGAAGGGGCGCAATGTCATCTCCTCCCCAAGAGACATGAGATCACACAATCCAGTCCTGCAACTTCTCCAGCCCTCTCCCCGAACGTCCGCCCAAACCAGCCCTTGAGGGTGGCCCCACGCCCAACCCATAGCCACCCCCACCATCTCTGGGGTGCTGTGGTTGGGCACCCACCTCCCTCCCCTTACTCAGCCTGTGTTGATGGCCACCCTAGACCCCCTTGCTGGCTAACGGAGCCACCCCAAAGCCCGTGGCCACCCCAAAGCTCTATCCAAGCCATGCACCCACACCCAACCACCCAACCACCCCGGGACGGCCCCCGCTGGTCTCTACCTCCAGGATGAGCTCGTCCAGCTCAAACTGCTTCTGGGACGCCTTGTCGTCGCCCACCGGCTCGTGGTAGAGGAGGGCCAGGATCTCGAACTTCTTCAGGACCCCCTTGAAGTTCTTGGCGTTCACGTCAATCACCCGGTCGACGCCGTCGTATTCGGGGAAATTCAGCCCCTCCTCGCCCCGTGCCACGGGGCTGACCACGGCCAGCAGCCACACGGCACACCCGAAGGCCACCCACTTCATCCTGGCCTGGACGGGCTTTGCCCAGACCCAAAGGCGAGAGAGAGAGGGAGAGAGAGAGAGAGAGAGAGAGAGAGAGAGGGAAGGGGGGAGGGAGGGAGGGGCTTTGCCCTTGGTGGCCTCCCACGGACAGTGGCCCGGCCGTGGACAGATGGAGAGGTGGCTGCCTCCTCCTCTCTCTCCTTCTTCCCTTCTTCCCTTCCTTCCTTTGCTCTCTCCGGCTGCTCAGTTACTAAGTGGCAAGGGAGAGGGGCCCGGGCCCTTGGCTGGCACCGGAGGAGGTGGTCCGGGGGTGGTCGTGGGCAGAGGGGGGCCTCCTCTTGGCTTCAGGGTGGCAGCAAGGAGGAGGAGGACGTCCGCTCCAAGGGGCGAGAAGCTGAGAAAGCCAAGGCGAAAAGTGACAGGCAGCCCATAAAAGCCCTTCCAAGGGGAGGGCCGGGGGGGCTGGAGGAGGGACGCCTTATCCACTGGCATTTGGCAGCGGAGGGGGGGCTGGCACTCCCCACCCCCCTGGCACTCCCTGCCTATATATGTCTATGAGGGATGTATCCAAACACCCCCACCCCACCCCTGCCTGCCTGCCTGCCTGCCTGCAGCTCCTGGGCTTTCTAGCTGGGGAGGTGTGGGTCTGAGCTCACCTGGGGGTGGGGAGGGCAGCATCTCACCTGGGCCCCCTCCCTCCCTCCCTCCCAAGAGGGGTCCTGGAGGGAAGGCTCCGCATGGGGTCCATCCACCCCAGCCAGCCTCCACATGGGGCAGCCCCTTCTCCTGCCAGCCTCCAGGACTCCACTGGCGCTTTGCTGTCTTATCATCGCCATATTAAGGAAGGGGGGAAAGCCAAGGAGGGGGGGAGGGGGGGCTGCGGCCGCTGCCGCCGCCGCCGCTGCTGGTGGTGGTGGTTGGAGCGAAGGAGGGCCGGAGGGCAGGCTAAAAATACCAGCAGAGGAGTCGGAGGTAAAGCAAGATGTGCTTGTGAGGATGGCAGGGTAACCGGAGAGGGGAGAGCCCCGCATGTGGTGAGGGGCCGCAGGGGTGCAGGGTGGCGGGAGGGAGAGACTGTACATAGCCCCCCCACCCTTTGGCAGATTCTTGGGGGCTCTTGAATTACCCAGGAGGGGTTAGATACGTGAGTGAGTGAGTGTGTGTGTGTGAGTGTGTGTGTGTGATGTCCAGGATGCCTCTCCTTGCCCTCCTTCACAGCCGCATCCCAACATCACTTACTTAATAGCTGTTATTAATATTTCTTATGTTGTCAACTGCCCGGAGTTCCTTCGGGAAGACGGGTGGTATAGAAGTCCAATAAACAAACAAATAAATAAATAAATCACGGAGAAGGCAGGCGCAATGGCCACGGCTGCCCCACGTCCCACAGGAGGGCCTTGCTTGCCTGCGGTTGTGGATGTGGCCGGTGCCAGGGGCTACAGGACAGGTGGCAACAGCTGACCACCCGGGAGTGACGGGACGGAGTGCCTTCCTTCCTGGGGCATCTCTGGCCTGGGCATACCTGCGGCCCGGCGCAACCTTTCCTCCTTGGGGAGGGGGGGAGGGGGAGCGCCAGGTGACCCTGGGGGCTTTTCACTTTGCTTGTAGCTTTTGCGGCGGGGGGGAAGCTTTTTGAAGGAGCGCCGCTGTCGTCTCAAAGCCCCCACCTCAACTCCCGCGCAAACAGAGCAGGTGGGTTGGGCTGGTGCCACCCCTTGGGATCCAGGGACAGTTCCTTGCCATTTCTGGCCTCCATCATCCCAGGCCAAGCCGAAGGGGCCAGAGATTTGGGGTGCCTGGGATGGAGGGGGACACTTTACCCGATAAAGTCACACCCAAAAAAACAGTGCCTGCTCTTTCTGCTTTGAGTGCAAAGGGAACCCCCTCTCTGGATTGGGGTCCCCCCTGCTCCACCACCCATATCCCCCTTTCCAATCAGTCTCTGTGGCTCCAGAGGGGCACCCCACGAGATCCCACGGCAAAGGGGTCTTCCACCCTGTAGAGACGGTGGGCACTGGCTGGCCAGCCCCACGGGTGCTCTGCCTCTACCCCCCCCCAACATCTGCCGTTGCCCAGATTTTTGGGGGGGGGTCCTGGAGGGGAAAGGATACAAAAGGGACTTTCTCAGGATCAGAAGTGGCCACACCATGGCCTCCCCAAACACCCTGGGTGCCAAGGGCTGGTCTTTTTCCATTGGCTGGCCATCTGGCCACCTCCAGGGAGGGCCCACTTTCTTGACCCGGGCTCTGGGGTCTCTCAGTAACTGGGGCAGGAACAGCCTGGGCATAAGAGGAGCCCGGCCATAAATCACCTGCTAAAGGGCAAGGGCTCAGTTGGGTGTCCCCCTCTCTCTGAGGGGCAGGAAGAAGCCGCGAGTTGCTTGCTCACTCGCTCTCTGGGAGGGTCGGAGAGGTGGATCTGGGGCCTGCCTGCTCTCAGGGTGGCCGTGGGTACCAGGTTTTAAGGCACCGCCATTCTTCCCGGGGCTGCCCCAAGGAGGGCTGAAACACCTCCCCTAACCCCTCCCCAAAAGGGCACACCACCAGGTGTCATTTCTGGGATAGGCTGGCCACGGGAGCGACCGAGCCAGCGTGGCAAATGCCACTGGGCTTAGAGAAGATTAAGAGAGGATGAGAAAATGTCATAGAGGAGGAAGAAGAAGAAAAGGATCCTTGTCCAGGGCAGTCTACCCTTGAATCTCTAGGGCTAGTGGGGGGGGGGAGAGATGTTTCCCACATCCTGTTATGTTCATGTGCACAGGGGGAGGGGGGACTTGGGGGTATTTCAAGCCCCCCCTCTCCTTTTATGACCCTCCTTGAGAGTCATAACCCTTCCTAAAAAGTTTGGAGCCTGGTTCCAACACGGGAGAGAGGCAGCGCAAGAGAAGACGTTGCAGCAGCCCACTCCCCAACTCTAGAGGTCTGAGCTCTGAGTCTTCCAACACCCCCCCCCTGGCCGTTATGTCCCCTTCCTCTGTCCCCTCCCCCCCCTTTCACAGGGCCGGAGCCGGTTTCAGATAACCCAATCTCTTTGCCTATTTTTAACCCCAGGTGGATATTTAAACCCCCTCGAGCCGTCGAAACCTGAGCAAGGATCCTTGCATCCGCCCCACCGTCTCCCACCCCCACCCCCACCCCCCGCCCGTCCATGCCCCTTCGCCCACCCAAGCCCCTCTTTCGCCCACCAGGTCTCGGGTCGATCACTATTTTGGGCTTAACGGGAGTCAGCACCTCCAAGACGCCTCTGGGTTGCTGCAGCAGCAGATGACGCCCCCACCACCACCTTTTAGTCAGGCAGCCCAGGGCATCCCCCCACCACCCCCACCCCCACCCCAAGGAACAGGGGATCTGCTCCGCCGAGTCCAGGTGGACTGCTGGGCGGTCATCTTTTTATTGCCTCAAAATCCAGTTGTCAGCCATGGAAAACCCGCAGCTCCCGGCAAGTTCCCAGGGCGCTGGTTCAGCACCACAGCCACAAATGAGGATCAGGGCTCAGCGCCAGCCACTGGCTAGGAGATGGGCAACCTTTTCTCACCACAAAAGCCCCTCCCGTGGGGCAGGGCAAAGTCTGGACAGCCTTGGGGTGAAGGCACGGAGGAGGTCAGACCCCCACCAAGGCGACCCCCGAGATGCAAAGAACCAACCCCTGCCAGGCCCCCTGCCATGTGCCCTTCAGTTCCAGACATCTCCAGTTTATTATTATTAAATTGTTAAATTATCACACAGCTAGCTACGCTGGATTTTGTATTACAAATCACAAGTTGAACGCTTCCCTAATTATTTATTATTATTATTATTATTATTATTATTATTATTATTATTATTATTATTATCATCATCATCATCATCATCATCATCATCATCATCATCATCATCATCATCATCATCATCATCATCATCACACAGCAGACTACGCTGGATTTTGTATTACAAATCACTAGTTGAACGCTTCCCAAGCGTTTAGGACTATGTGACGTATCGGTGCATTATGTGAGCAGATCCCAGTAAGGTGGCTCTCTGCAGCTGACTGATGGTCACTTTGTCAACTCAATTTCTTCTAAATATTTGCTTAGCTCTTTAGGCATTGCACTCAGCGTGCCGATGACCACTGGGACCACCTGTACCGGTTTATGCCAGAGTCTCTGAAGTTCAATTTTCAGATCCTGATATCGGGTAATATTTTCAAGTTCTTTCTCGGTGACTCTACTATCTCCTGGTATAGCAACATCAATGATCCACACTTTTTTCTTCTCCACAATTCTAATATCCGGGTATGATGCTCCAAAACCCTGTCTGTCTGTATTCGGAAGTCCCAAAGTAATTTTGCAGGCTCATTTTCAGTCACTTTTTCAGTCTTATGATCCCACCAGTCTTTGCTTAATTATTATTATTATTATTATTATTATTATTATTATTATTATTATTATTATTATTATTATTATTATTATTATTATTATTAATCATCTGCTGCTTCCGTGTTCCTTTGGCTCAGTTCTTTCCCAGCCTTTGCAAGGATCCGTGAGCCTTTGTTTTCAGCTGGTGTCTCCTTTTTGCTGAGTTTGCACAGAGCGGAAGACCCCCCCCTCCCTCAGCATCGCAAAAAGGAGTGGTGCCTGGCGAGCCCTGGGAGCCACGCAAGAGCCGAGCCTTTCTGGCAGCAGGTTGTGCGCCAGGATGGAGGCCTGTGTCTCGGTGTGCATCAGAACCCAAGCAGGCTCAGCCCGGCCGGCCTCCGTCGCGCTGGTGGCCGCCGTCTTTAAGGCAAGCTATGCCCCGGGGAGGCTATATTTAGGTCTCTCCGTGGCCCCCGCCAGGCCACGACAGCTGCTGTTATTTTAATCGGTGCAAATGCCGCCTTGGGCCTGGCAGCTTAAGTGAGCTCTGAAATTATTTCGGCTCGTTCTGCTGATCTGGAGCCTTATTTATAAACTGCCTGCCCAGCTCTTCTTCTGACGGTCATTAGCACCTGGGCCGGTGGAAATCGATGCTGGGGGGTGGGGGCAGGGAGGCCTGGGACGGAGCACCTGCTGGCAGGGGAGGGCGGGCAGCGGGAGCTCACCTGGGGAGGGAGAGGGCTTGATTGGCCTGGCACCACCACCAGGGCAGGGCAAGGCCGGGCGTCCGTGGGGGGAGAGGGCGCCAGCCCACAGGATGCACCCTCCTGGGGAGGGGGAGGAAGTAGGGCCCACCAGCCCCCTTTGGTCGCCCTCAGGAGGCAAGCCCTCTGCCTGTCTCCATCCTTGTCTCCCCTACGTAGCCCCAGGGAGGACCCCTCTGCACACACGCACACACACACACGCACACACACACGGGCCCAGCTTGCCTGCTCCGGACCTCTCCCCGCAGTGGAGCCCCCGAGCACGCGCTGCACCCCTCCACTCGTGAGTGGAGGTACCTTGGGTCTCCCCGAGAAGCTCGTTTCGGGAGGAGCGCCTGGGCCACCTGCCCCCAGGTTCCCTTAGGAAGCAGGGGATAGACGCTTTGCACATTTGGGGTGGCCAGGGGTGCGGGCGGGGGCAGGTGCTCCTCCAAGTGGGGAAGGAAGGCAGTTGGTTGTAGCCGATGGTTTTCTCCACCCGGGATGACGGGGTTTAGTGTGCTTCGTTTTGGGTCTGGCCCTGGGAAAGTGGGCCGCAGCTGCTCCCTCTGCACCTCGGGCAGCTCAGGCGCACCCCCCTCTCTCTACCAACCCAGGGATGGCAGGGAATATGCCTTCCTCTTTGCATCTTCTTTGACTCCGAACTTGGCTTCTCTCTAGACCCCAGAGACCTTGCACCCCAACACACACATATAGACACAGAGACACACACAGACACATACAATGCAGTGCCTTAGAAGACACACACCCCGGCATTCACTGCCCCTCATATCTAGGTTTCTAAGGAATGCCACGGGCGTCTCTGCTTGAGGGTCAGTCCCTCCTTCTTGTGCCCACAGAAGATTTTAACATCTCCTGGAAGAGAGAGAGAGAGAGAGAGAGAGAGAGAGAGAGAGAGAAGAGAGAAGAGAGAGAGAAGTAGACCATGGCTTGGATTTCTCCTCCACCTTGGACCACAAGCCCCCTGACTGGTTTGCCCCCACATGACGCAGCTTGGCCTCCCCGTGAGCTCCCTGCCCCTTTGCTGGTTCGTGGGATGAACTCCTGGCGAGGGGCAAAGCAAGGCCGGGAGGGGAGCCCAGGTTAAATTACTTTTTTTTTTATTCCATCCTTCCAGCTACATAGGTTGGCTACAGGTTGCAAGGGACGGATCCAGCTTGGAGCTGCTGCTTGGTCTGTGGGCTGATTAGTAGTAGGTCTCCTTTTCCACCCAGCCTGGCAAAGGAAAAGAGAGGCCCGTTAGGCCGGCTGGAGAAGCAGGCAGCGGCGTCGGCGTCATCTCCGTGGGCCGCCCCCCATCTAGAGCGGAGCCCCTCTTGCCCCCGCGGGCGGCGGAGGGCAGGCGGTGCTGCCTGCGCTCCGTCAGGATCCTCTCCCGGGACCATCCGTGCATGCAGCAGTGGCGACACAGGGCAGGGCAGCTCTTCTCCTGAGACGCTGCCCGTGGGGACGGTCCCGGGGGGAGGGGGGCAAGGACTCACCGCCTGGGTAGCGCCGGAGGAGGAGTTTCCTGACCTCATCGTAGATGAAGATGAGGAGGCTGTAGGGGAAGGCGCAGAACCACCAGGTGACCCTGCAACGGTGCGCCCGAAAGGAAGAGAGGCACTTACTTCACGCCCCTTTTATCGCGGTTCGCGGTCCCACTTGGTACCGGTACGAAGTAATCTAACCGCAAGTCCATTGCGTGACGACGGGAGTTCATCCCGACCACGCCCCCTGAACTGCGATTTAAGCGGGATGAGCGATTCCCCCCCCCCTGGCCTCGGGAATCTGCTCGTCTTGCTTCTCGTTCCGAGACGAGAGCCCGTAAAGTAAGCCTCGATGCGGAACGAGTGCCGATTGTAACTCGTTGCCATCTAGTGGCAGGAGTGTGAAGTGACATTCGCCAGTAAATTCCCTATCTATGGAGTTAGCAATGCAGTGCTGAGATTTTAAAAGCTGGGCTTGTGTGTGTGTGTGTGTGTGTGTGTGTGTGTGTGTGTGTGTGTGTGTGTGTGTGTGTGTGCGCGCGTGTGTGCCATTGCCTCCCACCCCCTCGTCCTCCTACCCCGCCCCCCAGTGGTGGGCCCGGCCACTCACTTGAGCGGGTACATGCGGAGGGCCACCCCCATCCCAGGGCAGTACGACAGGAAGGCGGCCAAGGCGGTTTCTTCCAAGAGGCCAAAGATCAGAATCTTGTTCCTGGAGGGAAGCAGAGGAAGGGAGACCACACGGGCAGGCAGGCAGGCAGGCAGGCAGGTGGGGGAGAGGCACAGGGGTGTGTGTGCATGTGTGTGTGTCCCCACCACCACCTGCTGCTCACCCTGACCCACCCCCTCGCCACCCCCCTCCAAGGAGCAGGGCTTTTCACACACAGTGTGTGAGTGTGAGTGGGGGGGGCGCTCCCTCCTCCGCGCACTCACTTCATGCCCTGCTGGAAGACGGAGTTCCTCCGGGTCTTGCAGATGATGAGGTCGGCCCACTGGACCACCACGATGCTGGCGAAGAAGGCCGTGTGGCAGGTGAACTCCACCACCTTCCGCTGCTCGTAGGTCTGGAAGGGGGAAGGAGGAAGCACACCGGGCAGTGTGTGTGTGTGTGTGTGTGTATCTGGGGACCCAGGATGGATGTGACCGGGGGAGGGGGACATTGCCCTCCCCACCACCACCACCGCACCAGGACCCCCTGGGCCACCCACTCACCCACTCCTGGCCGTAGCTGTCCTCCACGTCGTTTTTGGAGCGGTCATCCCAGTCCAGCCGGATCCCCAACAAGGTGGTGGGCAGGAAGCCGTTTTCGGCCAAGATGACAAAATAGGTGAAAAACCCGCCCAGAGCCTGGATCATCCCTGGAGGGTGGAGGGGAACAAGGTGGGAAAGGGGCCCGGCCCTTCCTCCAGGAATCCTCCCCCCCCTCCCCCGGGGCACCCTCTGGCAAAGCAGGGATGGATAGGAAGAGGAGGAGCCCCGGGCCCAAAGGGAGCGCTCACGGACCCTGATCTGGGGGTGGTGTGTGTGTGTGGGGGGATGCCTGGCCTTGTGGGGCTCCCTGCTGGAGGCCAGCGGGCAGGTCTTGGCAGCGGGGGGACGACGACTCACCGATCTGCCCGTAGGCCATGCTGATCAGGCGCTCGTTCACCAGCTTGTCCGTCTTGGGGTTCCTGGGCTGCCTCTTCATGATGTCGCTCTCGGCCGCCTCGTAGGCCAAGGAGATGGCCGGGACCTGCAGGAGCAGAAGGGAAGCCGCCGGAGCTTAAGAAAGGAACCGAAAAGCAAAAAGCAAAGTGTTCTGCTTATACAGAGCCCCATACCACTTCAAGGAGTCTCTGGGAGGTTTCCAGTTTTTAATTACAATATGCAGGCTACACATTGCTCCCCCCCCCCTTCCCCGGCAAGCTGGGTCCTCATTTTACCGACCTCGGAAGGATGGAAGGCTGAGTCAACCTTGAGCCTGCTACCTGGGATTGAACCCCAGGTTGTGAGCCCAGTTTTAGCTGGAGTACAGGCACTTAACCAGAGGCAATCACTGATCCCGTTCTTCCCAGGGGCTCAAGTGGGTCTCCAGCGCCCACCTCCGGCTCTTCCTCGAGGCCCTTTGGTCATTCTGGGGTGCGGAGCTTCCTCACGGACACCACGCGCCCCCGCTTACATTGCTCCCTCCCTGCTCGAGGGGGAGAGGGGCTTTACGCACCACTGGTGCCCCTTCTGCGTCCAGGGGCTGGGAGATTGGCTCCGAGGAGGAAGGCCGACCTTGCCCTCCGCCCGCCCGCCCGCCCCCGCCCGCCCTCGGCTTGCCCCCTCCCCGGGGCCACCCACTCTCACCATGTCGGTGCCCAAGTCAATGCAGAGGATGGTGACGGTGCCCAGGGGCAAGGGGATGTTGGCGATGATGAACAGCAGGAAAGGGGTGATCTCGGGAATGTTGCTGGTCAGAGTGTAGGCGATGGACTTCTTCAGGTTGTCAAAGATCAGGCGCCCTGCCGGAGGGAGGCCAGAGGAGGTCGGGGGGAGGGACGGAGGAGCAGGCGGGGATGTGCAGAGGGCACTTCGAGCCCCTCTTGCTGAGCCACAGCATCCACTGGGGCGGGGGCAGGGGAGCTGGATCCGGACACACACACACACACACACACACACAGATACAGACACACACACACACAACCCACACACACCCTTCGCAAGGGTGTTGTGAAGGTGCCACAGGGAGGGTTCAGGGACCCGAGGACCCAGCTGAGCTCATGAGATGAAAGCGGGCAGCACCAAACCCAGCACCGGACCCCCCCTCCCACTTCGGGGCCCAGTCCCCCCACCTTCCTCCACGCCCGTCACGATGGAGGCAAAGTTGTCGTCCAGCAGGATCATGTCGGCGGCCTGCTTGGAGACGTCCGAGCCGGCGATGCCCATTGCGATGCCAATGTCGGCCTTCTTCAGGGCGGGCGAGTCGTTCACGCCGTCTCCTGTCACGGCCACGATGGCCCCCTGGGGCAGGGAACGAGGGTCAGGAGGGTCAGCGAGGAGCAGGGGTGCTGGACCTTGGGCCCCAGGGCTGAATTTGGCCCTCGGCAAAGCCCCGACCCCC
This sequence comes from Phrynocephalus forsythii, assembly GCA_029282475.1. NCBI lineage: Eukaryota > Metazoa > Chordata > Lepidosauria > Squamata > Agamidae > Phrynocephalus > Phrynocephalus forsythii. The sequence goes on from JAPFRF010000019.1 coordinate 3,004,738, forward strand.
TGCCCAGGACACCCTCCATTTGTGGCTTCCCAGATTTTCCGTGGTTTCTCCCCCGCCTTCATTCCTGCTGGGACAGACTTTGACTCATAGAATCCTAGAGTTGGAAGAGACCTCAAGGGCCATCCAGTCCAACCCCCTGCCATGCAGGAACCCCCATCACAGTATTTCCGATCGATAGCCATCCAGCCTCTGCTTAAAAACCTCCAAAGAAGGGGACTCCACCACCCTTTGTGGCAACATATTCCACTGCCGAACAGCTCTAACTGTCATGAAGTTCGTCCTGATGTTCAAATGGAATCTCTTTTCCTATAGTTTGAAACCATTGCCCCGAGTCCTAGTCTCTGAAGCCATGGAAAACAAACCTGTTCCCTCTTCAATATGACATCCTTTCAAATATGTAAACGTAGCTATCATATGGGGTTGTATGGGCTTCAATGGGGTTGGGGCTCTGGCCCACCCAGGGAAGGCTGCAGTCTCTGAGGATTTGCCTGGGACCAAATCCACCCTTTGGCAGCTGAAAAGAGGTCCTTACCTGCCGCTGACAGCCTTCCACAATGATGAGTTTCTGCTGTGGGGAGGTGCGGGCAAAGACGATCTCCGTGTGGTTCTTGAGGATCTCGTCCAGATGCTCGGACGTCATGTCTTTGAGGTCGGATCCGTGGACCACACAAGCCTTGGCTTCCCTGGGGTGGGAGGGAAGGAGGGAGGCCACACCCGTGATGATGCGGGACATCCAGGAAGGGAAGTGTGTGTGGGGGGGAGGGAGTGCGGTGGGTCAGAGATCTTGCCAAACCAAACTGCCTGGGTGTGTGGGTGTATGTGTGTGTGTGATGCATCTGTTTGTCCTTCCAGAGATGGGATTCTTCCGAGCTGCATGCCTGAGCAATCAGACTTGCAAATTGAACTCCTATTTACCAACCCCTCCATGACCCATCACAAAGCCATGTAAGCCAATTTGCAATGCAAACTAGCACACTTAGCAACTGAGCTAAGAAAAGCTGTGTTAGGAGCAGAAGTTAGGGTGTTTATGGCATCATATAAGACCATAAGAAGAGCCCTGCTGGATCAGGCCAAAGGCCCATCTAGTCCAGCTTCCTGTATCCCACAGTGGCCCCACCAGATGCGTCCGGGAGCGCACGAGACTAGATATCTGTCTCCTGATACCACTCCCCTGCATCTGGCCCTTGAAGTATCCTGGTTTTAAGCCTGGAAATTACACAACTCCCTCATGGTTTGTAACCTGTGATGGACTTTTCCTCCAGGAATCTGTCCAATCCCCTTTGGAAGGCATCCAGGCCAGATGCCTTCACCACCTCCTGTGGCAGGGAGTTCCACAGACTAACAACACGCTGGGTGAAAAAAAATTTTCTTTTGTCTGTTCTTACTCTCCCAGCCCTCAATTTGAGTGTATGTCCCCTAGTTCTCGTATTTTGTGAGAGGGAGAAGAGCTTCCCTCTATCCACTTTACTCGTGCCCTGCATTATTTTGTACATCTCAATCATATTCCCCCTCAGGCGCCTTTGTTCCAGACTAAAGAGACCCAAATGTTTTAGCCTTTCCTCATAAGGGAGGTGCGCCAGCCCAGTAATCATTTTGGTTGCTCTCTTCTGCACCTTTTCCAGTTCCACCATGTCTTTCTTGAGATGCAGTGACCAGAATTGTACACAATACTCCAGGTGTGGCCTTACTATCATTTTGTATAATAGCATTATAATGTTGGCTGTTTTGTTTGCAATCCCCTTTTTGATAATTCCTATTTCCTAGCATGGAATTGGCCTTCTTCACCGCTGCCACACATTGGGGAGACACCCTCATGGAGCTGTCCACCAACACACCAAGATCTCTTTCCTGACCCATCACGGATAGCTCAGAGCCCATGAGTTGATTGCAGGGCCAACCACGGCTCAGGAGGCCTGACTGCACACCCACATTTTGGTAGAGATGAAGCTCACTGGCAGATCTTGGTCAGTTCAGCCCAACCTACCTCACAGGGTGTGTGTGTGTGTGTGTGTGTGTGTGTGCGTGCGTGCGTGCTGCAAAAGTGTTGTCGGAGAAAATGACATGTGCATCCCCTTGAGATAACTGGAGCAACGGCAGAACAGAACTGTAACATCACCACCGCCATCACTGTTACAGTAATGACGACGATGGAACAGATGCCTTTCTCTGCCGAAGGGAGCACCTCTTCTACCTGTGAGCTAAGCCAGTGATGGCGAACCTTTTAGAGACTGAGTGCCCAAACTGTGATTCAAAACCCACACATTCTTCACAAAGTGCCCATACAGCAACTTGACCTGAATGCAAGTGGCTGTAAAGGAGGCGGTGTCGGGTGCCCACAGACAGGGCTCCGAGTGCCACCTTTGGCACAAGTGCCATAGGTTCGCCAACACTGAGCTAAGGCATGTCCAAACTTTGGCCCTCCTGATGTTTTGGAGCCACAACTCCCAGAATTCTAAGCTTAGATTGCCAGTGACAAAGGACTGTGGGAGTTGTGGTCCAAAACATCTGAAGGGCTGAAGTTTGGACATGCCTGAAATTAAACCTCTCCTCTAGTTTGACCCTCAAGGGAGCCTGGGATGAGGACAAGGCTGGAGAACCTCTTGTGGATCAAAGGCCCAGCCTACCTAGGGTTGACCTGGTTGACGGGGATATTGAGTCGGGCCGCAATGTCCTCCACCGTCTCATTCCCCTCGGAAATGATGCCGACTCCCTTGGCGATGGCCTTGGCCGTGATGGGGTGGTCACCAGTCACCATAATCACCTGGGGAAGAAGGGTGGAGAGAGCAGTCAGGGGAAAGGGGGGGCTTAGGTCTATTGAACAGGAGGTGACATAAGAAAGGGAAGGAAGGAAGGAAGGAAGGAAGGAAGGAAGGAAGGAAGGAAGGAAGGAAGGAAGGAAGGAAGGAAGGAAGGAAGGAAGGAAGGAAGGAAGGAAGGAAGGACACGTTAAATCCACCCAGTGATAAGGCCAGGGAATGAAGGAATCTAAGGAAGGACACGTTAAAAAATTGAAAAATTACTTTATATATAGTCAATAAGGCCAGAGTTAAATTTTTTAACATTTTCTTATCCACAGAAACCCCTGGAGCTGTCTCCGATGCATCTGCTAGCAGCCCTCCTGGAGATCCCATGAGAGGCTGGCCTTCTCTAAAAGATGTGTCCTTGGGAAGCGTGGAAGATTTATTCCAGCGAGGAAGAGGAGCAGCAGGGAAAACCTCGTGGCCCGGCCCGCGTCACCTTAATGCCAGCGCTCCGGCATTTGCCCACGGCATCCGGCACAGCTGCCCGGGGCGGATCGATCATGGACATGAGGCCCACAAAGCACAGGTTGGTGATGGGGAAGTTGACCTCGTCCACGTCGAACTTAAAGCCTCGCGGGAACTGGTCCTCGGGGAGGTAGTAGTGGCAGAAGCCTAGCGGGCAGAGGAGACAGGATGAGGCCCAGTGGCTGGAGGTGTGCCTCTTCCAACTATCCCCCACACCCCGGCCCCATTCCTAAGGCCCCTTTTGAAAGGTCCTCTCTGGTGCCAGTGCTTGCAGGGGAGCGAGGGAGGGTCACCAGGGAGAGGGGCTTCTACGGGGTGATCCCTGTTTGGGGCAGGTCCTCCCAAGAGGGGGCAGAGCCAAGGAGGTGTTGCCCGTGGCATCGTCCTCCGCGACTCAACCTCCTCTCTTGCGACACCTCCGTGCCCTCCGCAGCCCCACCTGAAGGGGGCTGGCGGGCTAGGGGACAGCACCCCGTTTGTCCAGAGGGAGGAAGTCCCCCCCCCGCCCGCCCTGGACCTTCCCTTCTCACCCAGCACCCTCTCGCCGAGTCCTCCCAACTCCAGGTAGGCGTTCTGGAAGGCGTCGCGCATTTCCTCGTCCAGCGGCACCTCCTGCCCTTGCAAGAGGATGGTAGAACAGCGGTCCAGGATCCTCTCCGGCGCCCCTTTCATCACCAGGATGTAGCCGTTGGGTCTGTCTTCTGGTTCGTGGATGGACAGCTGGGGCACACACGCAGGGAGAGAGAAAGGGTTAGGGGTTGTCAAGAATATTCTTATAATGTGAGTGAGTTTCTTCAACTTGCAATTTACTGATATGGAGTCCAGCTGTGGACTGAAGCAATCTCTCCGTAAAGTGGCCTTGACAAGCGCTGGGACATGTGATGTGAAAGTAAAGAAGCGATTGGAAAGACATGTTATATACCATATACCAGATGTGTTGCAATATGGTCTTGCTGTTTAGCCAGTAAGCCTGATGAATTGGCTGTGATCAAGAAGGGTATCTGGATTATTTATGCTACTGGATGTAAGTCTCTGGTCAGATCCCACCTGGAGTCCCGTGTCCAGTTCTGTGTGCCTCAATTTTAAAAGGATGTTGACAACCTCGAGCAGGTGCAGAGGAGGGCCACCAGGATGGTTGGAGGAAATGTCTTAGGAGGAACGGCTTAGGGAGCTGGGAATGTTTAGCCTTTCAAAAAGAAGGCTGAGGCGAGATAGGATAGCTATGTTTAAATATCGGAAAGGATGTCATATTGAAGAGGGAGCTGGTTTGTTTTCCATGGCTTCAGAGACTAGGACTCGGGGCAATGGTTTCAAAATACAGGAAAAGAGATTCCATTTGAACGTTAGGAAGAACTTCATAATGGTTAGAGCTGTTTGGCAGTGGGATATGCTTCCATGGAGGTTGGTGGAGTCTCCTTCTTTGGAGGTTTTTAAGCAGAGGCTGGATGGCCATCTGTCAGAAATATTGTGATGGGGGTTCCTGCATGGCAGGGGGTTGGACTAGATGGCCCTTGAGGTCTCTTCCAACTCTAGGATTCTATGATTCTATGTAAATAGACTGCAATAGAAAACCAGCAACGGAGTCTAAGGGCATTTATACACGACCCCTAAGCTCCGCCGCAAATGGCTGCAAGGTCCGGACCTTAAAAATGTTTACCCACCAGCTCCGGACTTTGCAGACAATTAAGTGCGACCCCACCCACTTCAGCGCGACCAAACAGCAGTTTTCTTGAACCTGCTTTTTGGATGTGACAAATATTTGATCCGGTGTAAGGATAGTGAGTGCGGGGCTCTCCTGGCTTCTGTTTGTTCTTTTTTTGCGCCCCGTCCCTTTAAGAGATCTGAATGCTGCCGGGAACAAAACGGAGGTAAACTGGCATTCTTTTCTTTCTTTTTTCTCCCTCCCTCAGGCAGCCAGCAACCAGGAAGTGCTGAGGGGGGTGGGGACAGAGGAAGAGCGAGGAACCCCTAAGATCTCTGGTCCGAATTTAAGTGGCCAGCAGATCTTAGGGGTCGTGTAAAAAGGCCCTCTGTCATTTTTTTTGCCTCTAATCCTTGACATTGCTGCATCTCTGCTTATTGAGGTTAACTCCTCATAATTCCTGACAAGGGTTAGGGTTAGAGAATCGTTCAAGGGCTGGAGGCCGTTGGTGGAAACTGGGACGTTTCTGGTCCATTTGGGCTGGGCAAGCCCAAGCCCTGAGCCAGATCCAGCACTCCTGGGGTCCCCTTGTGGCCAATGCCCCTGCTCCAACCAAGGCAGAGCTGACCCGTCCTGGATCATTCCTGGCCAGTCCTCAGGAAACCCACAAGCCCGAGAGGTTGGAACAAAGCCTCCTGGCAAAAGGGGGTTCCCAGCACACGCGCAGCGCGCACCCCCTACCTGGTACTTGTTGGTGGAGTTGAAGGGGATCTCGGTCACCTTGGGGCTCTTCTCCCGCATCTTTCTGACGCAGCCGCAGGAGAGCTCGATGCACTTCAACAGGGCTGACTCGGAGGCATCACCGGCCGTGTCCCTCTGGCCAGGGAGAGAGAGAAGGTGAAGAGGGATGCATGCGGTCAGTGTCGCCAGACGGAGCCCCTGCCCTGCGGCTACCACGCGCCACCTCCTGCCATGTGAGGACTAACGCTGCTCGGTGGGTAGCCACGTTCTGCCTCTCCCCGCTCTGCGAGTTCTCCCCTGTGATTCTGTTTGCTCTCATTCCAGGCTGGTTCTTGTCGAGCCGCCCACCTGCCCACCCTCCCACCGGCCAGCTGGCCAGCTGGCCAGCCGGCCACTGGGTACCTTAGAGATGGGCACGTTCTCTTGCCCGGCCTTGAAGACCGCCCGGTTGCACAGCCCTGCGATGCGGGCCAGGGCCGTCCAGGTGGGAGAGCGCTTGTCAAAGGTCGCTCCTGCAGGGAGAGACCCGGGTAGCCGGTTGGCATTGCAGGCCAGGCCCCAGGGACCTCACACACACACACACACACACACACCCCAGGGCCAAGGGCTGGATCAGAACGACCAGCAGCTTTCAAGGGGAACTCCTTTGCGTGGCTTGTAAGGACCTTCAAGAATGGGTCTGTCGCGGGCACTTGTTGGGGTTTAGAAAACGGCTGGCTTGCCTCCTCCTCCTCCTCCTCCTCCTCCTCCTCCTCCTCCTCCTTGGTTAGGGCATCTCAGGGGCCCTTGGAGGAGCAGGGCCACCCAGCCGGGCCACAACTGAACACTGAGCTCCCCCTGCCGGCCCAGGGCTGTCATATTACGGGAGGGAAACTCGATGCCCTTGCATGGAAGAGACTGAGTATGGCCTTACTCCCTCCTTCTGACCACGCTGGTTCTTGGCATCCAGCTGGCCCTGGCTTGGCAGTCCAGAGAGAGGGCACTATTCAGATGCCCAGGCACTCTCTTTGTCCTTTACCATTCAATCTCAATCCCGTTTTCTGTGAAGTTGAGCTCGGGCGTAAAGGAAGCTCTCAGAACTAGCAAGGTCTTCAGGAAAGTTACTTTTTAGGGAGCCTGCAGGACCAGTGAGGCAGGAGGCTCCACAACCACTTCTCCTGCTCCACCCCTGCCCGGCTCTCACCAGATTGGTCCTCGGTGGTGTCCGCTTCGTGGATCTGGTTGTCGAACCACATGTGGGCCACCGTCATGCGGTTCTGTGTCAGGGTCCCCGTCTTGTCCGAGCAGATGGTGGAGGTGGAACCCAGGGTCTCCACCGCCTCCAGGTTCTTCACCAGGCAGTTCTTGCGCGCCATGCGCTTGGCGGTGAGGGTTAGGCACACCTGGGGAGGAGGGAGGAGGAACAAACAGCGGGAGCCATTGAGGAGGGGAGCCCCGAGGGAGGCCCCACAACCCAACCCCTTTCCTCTCTGACGCTCATTCTCAGGGTCTGCCTCAGGCGGAAAGACCAGATCCACCCTTCCGGGCCCTCTTCACGCTCTCCACGTTCAACTGAGAGCTACATGAAAGGTTACCCGATCGCTTTTAAAATGAAAAGGAATGGGTTTGCCTGTGAATGAATGGGGAACGTTGAAGAGCAAGTGATTGAAATTCCCGTTCCAGAACGGATGCCAGGAGAGTTTCCACTGGGCAAGCTTTTGATACTCCCGGGGGGGGGGGGAGGCCCTGTGGCCTCGGACCCTCTCCCAAAACACCAGACTGAAGCTCAAAGCACACCTGAGCAGCCCAGAGGGGCCCCTGTCCCCCCCCCCCAGTTTTACTCCTGGCTGGACCTCCTGGCTGGTGGCGGCTGCCTGTGGGGAAACAAAGGGCGGGATTGGTCACCCGATGGTGCCTCCGGAGGGGATCCAGTCTCTGTGTGTGGGTGGGTGGGTGGGTGAGTAGGTTGTGGACAGCCACTCCTGCTCCTGCTCCCTCCCGAGGGGGGCTGCCCTCATCCAGCCCGCCCGGGAGCTGCTTACCGTGACGGTGGCCAGCAGCCCTTCGGGGACGTTGGCCACGATGATGCCGATGAGGAAGATGACGGCCTCCAGCCAGCTGTAGCCCAGGATGAGGGAGAGGATGAAGAAGGACATGCCCAGGAAGACGGCCACCCCGGTGATGATGCGGATGAAGTGCTCGATCTCCATGGCGATGGGGGTGCGGCCCACCTCCAGGCCGGAGGCCAGGGAAGCGATGCGTCCCATCACCGTGCGGTCCCCCGTGGAGATGACGATGCCACGGGCCGTCCCTGCGCAGGTAGGAGAGGCCGTCAAGCCCGGCCCTCCTTCCCCTCCCCCGTGACTCTTGGTGGGCCCCTCCTTTGGGTGTGGACCCCCGCCCCATTCCCCACAAGCTTCTTCTCTATTCTAGCTTGGCCAGGGGTGGCCTGGGGAGGGTGGCAGGAAGCCAGGAGCAGCTAGTCCTGAGCCCAGAGGCATCTTTTTTTTCTAGAATTGCAGGCCGTCTCTTCTCTGCTTCTCCTCCAGCCGGGTTCTCCCCTGGCATTGCCAACTCCCCCCCCCACTTCGCTGCCATCACCACCACCACCCCTCACTGCCCTTTCACCTTCCACGCAGTTGGTGGAGAAGAAGCAGATGTTCCTTGTCTCCAGTGGGTTCTCGTGGGTGAACTCTGGGGAGCGGGTTTGTGGCTCCGACTCGCCCGTCAGGGAGGAGTTATCCACCTGCCCAAGTCAAAAGAAGGGGCTGCAGGACTGAAAGGAGTCCAAGGGGTGGGCGTAGGTGGTGGAGGAGAAGGAGGCGAGCCACCCCAAAGGGAGAATGTCCGGATTCCAAACCAATTCGCTTTTTAAAACTTAAGTTGTCATAAATTGTTTGACATGGCCTTTCGAAGGCTTGGCGCTGAGCTGATAGAGCGCACGCCCTTCCCTTCGCTGACGGGTCCCTGGCCAGCCTCACCTTGCAGCCATGGGAGGAGATAATCCTCAGGTCGGCAGGAACCCGGTCTCCTCCTTTCACCTCCACCAGGTCCCCCACCACCACGTTCTCTGCGTTGATTTGCATTTTCTCTCCTTCCCGGATTACCAGGGCTTGCTGCATGGAAGGAAGAGGTTAAGTCTGCCGGGAGGTGCCCCTAAAGGATCCCCACCACCACCACCACCACCTGACTTTGCACCTTGGAAAATGAAATGTAAGCCCAGGCCACTGGGAAGGTGCCTTCTGCCTTCTTAGGCTGCAAGACAGGCAGATACGCCCAGTGGAGGGCAACAGGCCGTAATTTCTGGGAGAGCTGGGGGGTGTTACAACGCGGGCAGCCTGGTCTGTGGATAGGGATGGAGCCCACGGGTGTTGTACACAGCTTTTCCGCTGCATACTTCAGTCCGGAGGGAAAAGGCAGGGCAGCCAGGGGAAGGTGGCTGCGCATGGCACTGACTGGCTAGCACCCGCGACATGATCAGGAAATCACCCACTAGCATTTCCTAGCGTCTTTTTAAAAGTTATTTCTAGGGTTGTTGTTTTTCCCCGTCAGGAAATTTGAGTCTTATGCTCTTCCGTTACCAAACCGTTTCTCTTTCGGCCTCGTAAGGAACAACAGCACTGACTTGGTTTTCAGAGACCATGATAAATTATTTTTAAAAGTAGGCGATCTGGTTCCTCTGGTGGCCTTCTCGTTCTAAGGGTGCTGCCCCCACCCCAAGTCGTCCGCCCGAGGGGTGCCTCTCTGCCTGGCGGGGAACCTTTCCGGGTCCAGCCGCCAGAGGGCAGTGATGCCTTTCGGGTAGCAGCTGATGTGCCTTGGCTAGGCCAGGATCCGTCCCTGGGGGAAACCGTGTATTTCTCAGGGCTTGGAGAAACAAGCGGTCAAAATACCTTTTTTAAAAAACATAGCAGCATAAAATTAAAAAAAAACCCTCCATTTTGATTATCATTCCCATTGGACTGTTTTGATGTCAGAACGGAGCTGGTTGTACCCAGTGCCTCGGAAAACTAACTGTTTGGGCTACAACTCCCATAATGCTGGAGAGTGGATGCTGGGAGTTGTCGTCCAAAGGACTGACCACTGGTTTGAGCGACAGGCGAGTGGCAAAGAACTGGTACTGCCACTGGGGGGTGGCTTTGACCTCCCAGGCGCTTTGGACTACAATTCCCAGCATCCCGTAGCCTGGGCTGGGGTTTCTGGGAGACGGGGTCCAAAACACCCAGAGGAGCTGTGGTCCATGGCCGCTGGACTGTCTGACGGGGAGCCCCGCAGAGGTGGGAAAAGCTTCCCAGAAAAGGCGAGACTCCCATTGCCCCTCGCCATGGAGTCAGGGCCAATGGCATTTGTAGTCCGGCCACATCTGGGGGCCCAAGGGGACCACCGTGCCTGGATTTAACACAGCGGGGAGTCCGGTCCTCCAGACCAAGGAGCCGAATTCCCCCCCTCCCCAAAACAGGGCTTACCTGGGGCACCATGTTTTTGAAGGAGTCCATGATCCTGGAGCTCTTGGCCTCCTGGTAGTAGGAGAAGCAGCCGGTCACGATGACCACGGCCGCCAGGACCACCCCCAGGTAGAGCTGGGGAGGCAGGGAGGAAGAGGAAGAAGAGGAGGAAGAAGACATGGAAGACAAAAGACCAGGGTGAAGCAGCCTCTCTGGTCGGAGAAAAAAGAACAAACGCCCGGGGCCTAGCTTTGCCCAGAGATCTTGTTTTATTTTTTATTATTTTTTGAGACTACAATTCCCAGAATGCTCAGCCACAGAGGACATCCACCTGGGACATGCACCAGGGAGGTGCAGCCTGGAAAAAGCTTCGCAGGTGTCGCCCACGGGTGCCCTGAGTGTGAATTCAACCCACCCACCCCACACACAAACAAAGGCCTCCACGTCTGGGGAAACCACCTAGATCCTGCCAGCATTCGACTAGTGATTTGTAATGCAAAATCCAGCGTAGTTAGCTGTTTGGTTAATAATAATAATAATAATAATAATAATAATAATAATAATAATAATAATAATAATAATAATAATAATAATAATAATAGTTTACTTCCACCAGGTTCCCACCACCACCACATTCTCATGGCGCAGTGGTTCAATGCCTGTCCTGCAGCTGAAACTGTGCTCATGACCTGGGGTTCAATCCCAGGCAGCTGGCTCAAGGTTCACTCAGGCTTCCATCCTTCAGAGGTTGGTAAAATGAGTACCCACCTTGCTGGGGTTTGGGGTCAATGTGTAGCCTGCATATTTTAATGAAAAACTGTAAACTGCCCAGAGACTACTTGAAGTGGTATGGGGCAATATATAAGCAGAACACTTTGCTTTGCTTTGCTTTGCTTTGCTTTGTTGTGAACCGCCCGGAGTTCCTTCGGGAAGATGGGCGGTATATAAGCCTTAAAAACAAACAAACAAGAAAGAAAGAAAGAAAGAAAGAAAGAAAGAAAGAAAGAAAGAAAGAAAGAAAGAAAGAAAGAATAAACTGGCTGCCCTGGGACAGAGGGATGGATGGATGGATGGACGGATGGAGAGTCTTAAAAACAAACAAACAAACAAACAAACAAACAAACAAACAAGAAAGAAAGAAAGAAAGAAAGAAAGAAAGAAAGAAAGAAAGAAAGAAAGAAAGAAAGAAAGAAAGAAAGAAAGAATAAACTGGCTGCCCTGGGACAGAGGGATGGATGGATGGACGGACGGATGGAGAGTCTTAAAAACAAACAAACAAACAAACAAACAAACAAACAAACAAGAAAGAAAGAAAGAAAGAAAGAAAGAAAGAAAGAAAGAAAGAAAGAAAGAAAGAAAGAAAGAATAAACCGGCTGCCCTGGGACAGAGGGATGGATGGATGGACGGACGGATGGAGAGTCTTAAAAACAAACAAACAAACAAACAAACAAACAAGAAAGAAAAAGAAAGAAAGAATAAACCGGCTGCCCTGGGACAGAGGGATGGATGGATGGACGGACGGATGGAGAGTCTTAAAAACAAGAAAGAAAGAAAGAAAGAAAGAAAGAAAGAAAGAAAGAAAGAAAGAAAGAAAAAATAAAAGACAGAGGGATGGATGGATGAATGGAGAGTCTTAAAAACAAACAAACAAACAAACAAACAAACAAACAGAAAGAAAGAAAGAAAGAAAGAAAGAAAGAAAGAAAGAAAGAAAGAAAGAAAGAAAGAATAAACCGGCTGCCCTGGGACAGAGGGATGGATGGACGGACGGACGGATGGAGAGTCTTAAAAACAAGAAAGAAAGAAAGAAAGAAAGAAAGAAAGAAAGAAAGAAAGAAAGAAAGAAAGAAAGAATAAACTGGCTGCCCTGCAACAGAGGGATGGATGGACGGATGGACGGATGGAGAGTCTTTCGTCCTCCTCGGGAGAGGAAGGTGAGCGTTACTTTTGTCCATGACAAAAAGGCAGTGGTTTTGGTTTGGGTTTGGTGAGAAGCAAAATGGGGTTGTTGTTTTTTTACCTCAGAAAGTGAGGAGAGAAATAACAAGCAAGAAAAATATCTACCTTCTGAGGTGTTTTTAGGGAAATTTCGCTAAAGATAAAGCAAATATTGTGAGGCAATTTCCCTCCCCCCTCCCCCCCAAGGACAGGAAATGGGGAAATTGTATGCGGAAGTTCTTGTATTTGTGGTAATGTTTTCATTGTTTTGTGCCACGTGGAAAACTCTCCAGAGTGGTTTCTGGCTAGATGGACAGTGTAGAAATAAAATAATATAAAATCAATACTTTAAAAAAAAAAAGACAGGAGGAGAACTTTCTCAGAAAAAAAAAAATCAGGGAGGCAACAGAGTTTTCGATGAAGATGATAATGGCTCTCTGGACAATTCAGATCCTGAGGAGTGCCTTAATTTCTTTTGGGTTTGCTGCCAAGTTTCTTCATAGAGTTATGGACTTCTTGAGGGAAATTTTTGTTAGAATACAGGAAAGAGAGATGGGGGGGAGGATTATTTCATTTCCTTTTACTTTGGTGTAGAACAAAAGGGCAGATCCTCAGGGAGCCCTGACCTGGCCCTGACAGTTGCTAAGACAACCTTAAATCTTACAGGGTGTTTCTCAAAAGGTATTATTTATTTATTTATTTATTTATTTATTTATTTATTTATTTATTTAAAATATGCTTCCTAGGGGAGAATCATTAGCAACAATTTAGGTTTACAGCATAGAGCTTATCTGTGAGGAGAAAGTTTGTTTTTAAAAATAATTTACTGCAAAATATAATACTGAGCCACATTTTTCCATTTGAAAGGTCTAAAACAAAACAAAACAAAACAAAAATCTGACAGAGACAAACAGAGTGAGGCTTTTGCTACCCATGGTGTTAAACCTTTTCATTAGGAAATAATTAATTCCTAGGCATCAGATGCAAAGGTCTTCCACCCTGAAAGCCAAATAACACCTGGTTTTAGTTTTCCAAAGGTGCCACAAGCCTCTGTTATTTATTTATTTTATCTACACTACAACCCTGCTATCCACTGGGTATTGGCTCCAGGCCGTCCCATGGATAATGAAAACCGTGGATACAAGAGAATGTAACCTCCCCCACCCCACCCCCCAAACAAAACTGCAGTTTTGTGACAGTAGCTTAACTTTGCAGCTGCTATTTTACGACAGTAGCTTGCTCTACACCTGCTGTTTATGACAGTAGCTTACTTTGCGGCTGTTGAATTGTTTATTTAATTCTTTCCTCTGCCGACCGTGGATATCTGAAACAGTGGTTAATGAATCACTGGATATGGGGGTCCTGCTGTATTTTTATTTTTATTTTTATTTTTATTTTATTATGGAAAGAGACTTGCATGGCTGTTCCTTTTGGCTTTGCGTGGGTAAGAACAGAGGTCGGTGGGACCCTGCAGCCTCCTTTTTTAGTGGGGATGGGAAAAGTAGATGGCCCCACCTGCATTGCCATCCCTTCTGATATTGGGGCCAAGAGGGCAGCCCCCCCCGCCCCAATTGTCCCCAGAGAGGAGCTGCAGCCCTTGGGTGCAGATCTGAGTAAGGCTGCCTCTTATAGCTGCTTCGGTTGCCTCTCCAGGGGAGCGTAGGCAGCCGTAAAATAAGATTTGTGGTGGAATATGGAAAATGCAAATAGAGAGAAAGGCAGGATTCAAAAGGGTTTGGCCTTGCCCTAAAAGGACACCTTGGAGGGGGTTCTTGGGGGCGCCATCCTTTACGGGTAGCTTGGCCTTTTCCTTCCTGGCTGGAGCAAGGCAAGGAGAAAGACGGCACCCACCCACCTACCCCTATCGGCCTCCTTTGGAAGAGGGCCCTGGCGTGTGTGTCTGTGCGCGCGCATGGAGAAGATTAATCGCCCCATGAAATCAGCCTTCTGGGCTGCAGCGTCTGCCTGCTGGCAGCCCTCCTCATCTGGGTGACCAGCATGAGCTCATGTTACGACAGTAGCCTTGGATTAGGAAAGCGGGCCGAGCTATTTCGGACAGCCTTCGTTTGCTTCTGGGTTGGGCCGAGTGAGGGAAATGTATCCCGTATCTCTCTCTTTCTCTTGCTTTTTCTCCGGCTGCTGCCTGGTTAGAACTTAACCTGCTCTAATCCTTCCGTTCGCAGTCTCCAAGAGAGGCACGTAAGGAGGAGGAGAGAAGCCAAGCATTGGCCATGCAAGAGGAGCCTGGAGTCAGTGCTGGGGTGGGTGGGAGAAAGAGAGACCCAGGGCCAAGGAGGAATCAGCTGCAGCCTCCTGCTCTCCTTCCCCAGCAGCAACCGGGGCTCAAAAGCACACCGCTGCGTCCAGGATCCGTCTCTTGGTCTGGTCCCTTTCAGACGCACCCAAGTGGTCTGTCTATATCTTGTGGCAGTAAGTTCCTCTGCTTAACTCTGGGCAACATGAGAAAGCCCTGCCTTCTTATCCATGCTGAGTCTCCCACCTTTCCGATATAGCAGACAAACCCGGAGGTGGGGGGGAGAGTACATGATGATGCCATTAATCAAATTCCCAACCTCACCTAAGCCTCTGAGCTCTGCAGCCAGTGGTTTCGTATGATGCTGGATATTTTATTTTCAGTTCCTTTTCTATTGGTGCAGCAAATCATAGAAGTAGCCTTTAAAAAAAACAACCCAGCAGCCACAGACTGGAAAGACATTTTTAAAACCCTTCGCTTCAATCTGGACCCCTGGTATCTCCTGTTGAGTCAGTTCCCCAAAACTCAGCTCCTTCCGGTATTGACAGAGACTCTGGCTTTGTCTGTTGTTTGCCCTCACTGAGTGTCCTTGGCCCTTTGAATGCTCATTCTCTCTCTCTTGGGCGGTTACTTCATGTCCTTACTTGTTCCGCGATTACATTTGTACCATGACAGCGTTGTTCATGGTCACGTGGTTTTGTCCCTGTTCAATCCCTGTTTCCGTTTACTCACGGGAATGATTACTTGTCTCGTGACAACTGTTACTTCACTGTCTTGTTCCATGACAAATTCTGAATTTGTCTTGCTTTCTTAACACTTTTAAAAAACATCTTAAATAAAACTTTTTCGATATTTCGATTTACTGGTCTTCTGGGATTTACACGTCAATGGTACAGAATTTTCAGTACTTTCTTTAATAAACATTTGCACTGTGTGGTGTTTCCCATAGGGAAACTAATGTCGAATGCCGCTTCAGCCGCTGACCACTAGGTGGACAGTGGTTGTTGCATGACAGTTGTTACCACACAGTCCCTTGTCTCGGGAACCAGGAATGAACCGTGACAAGAGAATTCCCCAGCCCAGGGGCAGGTATGGCTTGTCACGCTCTGTTCCCGGTTCCGGGGGAGTGGCCGAGACAACTTTTTGTTATGGACGTGAAGTAAGTTTTTTTTCCCCACTGGTCCCAAGCGGGAAAGCAAGGAGGGATGAACAGGACAGGAAGTAACCGCCTTGGTCTAGAAGAGAGAGCATTCTGCAGCTCCATCCGCTCCTGATATTAACTGCTCAAGAGAGTCTTCCCCTCCAGTTCCAGCTGACCCAGAGCTCCTCTCTCTTCGGTCGCAGCAGGACTTACATTGTCGTTGGCCGGTTCGTCCTCCATGGCCGCCTGGATGCTGTAGGCCAGGAAGCAGAGGATGGCCCCGATCCACAGCAGGATGGAGAAGCCCCCAAAGAGCTGCCGGCAGAACTTGACCCACTCCGGGGTGGTCGGAGGAGGCGTCAAGGCATTGGGGCCATCGTGGGCCAGGATCTCGGCCGCCCGCGTGTTGGTAAGGCCCTGCCATGGGAAGACAAGGAGGAAGACAAGGGGGAAGGGGGGGAGTCGGGCAGAGGATTGGGCACAGGGACAGGGCAGTGGGAGAGGCAGGCAGAGAGAGGGGGGTCTGTTTATTTATTTATTTATTTGGTTTATATACCGCAACCATCTAGCAAAAAAGCTACTCTGGGTGGTTTACAAACATATACAAAATACAAAAAACAGATTAAACAACTTAAAATAGTAAATAAAAAGTAATCATTCAGAACAAATAATCAAATCATAATACAGTAGGACCCCAGTATCT